>CM021108.1:125725670-125948009 GCA_007115665.2 Sequoiadendron giganteum | reverse complement strand
ATATTTACATATTTACAAATGGCACAATATTTTGTAAAGTCAAGTTCCTTCCCCTATTCTATTACTCTTCCATTTACATGCATTCCCACATCATTTATCCATACTTTATACATATTTTCCCACACTCTCAAATGTCCCTCGTTTGTTGTAGTGTCCCAAACTAAAATGTTCGATAATATTGACAATAACCCAAATTCATGCACCTTATATTTCATCCATATAGTCATTTTTTGTAGATATCATATTCCCTCTCATACATGATGATGTGATGCATGACAATCAATCTTCCACATCTTATGTTTTATTTTACTCATATATCCCATGAAGATGTCATGCCTTGTACTGACACATCTTTAATTATTCAAACAAATGGTAGTAGTGATGATGCACCTTTCTATTCCTTACATGATGACATTATAGTCATCTGTAAAGAACTTTCACAAAATAATTATGATGTTAGCACAAATACTTTGATACATATTAAACCATTCATGCTTGCTACTTATGGGTGTAGATGATCATATATTATTGGTTGGTGAGTTTATTTCTTTTTAAGTAATAAATCTTTGTAATGGTTTAATTAATCTTATTCAATTTACTATTTTTTATGAATGAGGTACGGATTATTAATACTCTTTTTTCTAAAGCTAGTGCCCATATAGGTCGCATGAACATGGTGATCCATTCTCATGATTTAACTTTTGATCATGCTATCCATAAGGCTACACATATGCTAAACTTACTTTTCAACATACATGTAGATATTTTAAGCATAGAGGTATTGCATTCAAAAATAAAATCCAATAGCATAGATAAAGGGAAGATAAGCATTGAACATAGTTGTGAGCTCAAAACTCCCTCATTTGATAAGATAGATCATATGGAAACAACGCATGTGCATCAAGATATTAGTATTATTCATTATTGTGCACACCCTACATTGAGATTGTGCATGACATAAAAGAAAAACTAGTTACTATGGGAGATGATTATGTGCTTATAGATATCGTTACTTGCCACATTCTATGATCTTTGCTTTTCGTTCTTGGTTTTATGTTCTCATGTTCTAATTTAACATGTGGATGATTTAAATATGCCTCAAGTGTTGCATGCTTAAACAAATGACTTTAAACATGTGTCTTGTTTTTCATGTCACTTATTCCTTGTGCTTTGTACCACTTATATTTTAGCCAATTTTCTCAATCCATTTATTTTATGATCACCCTTTCCCACTCATCCATTTCCCTTACATGTCCTTACACTTTCTTCCCTTTGATTATGCCTTATTTTTTGTACTTCACATGCTCATTTCACCTTCTATATTCAGTTACATGGTTACCTTCCCCTCTTCCTTATTGACATGTTTTTTCTTATTTATTTCAATATCTTGATATACTTCAACTCTTTCTATGTTTTTCATACCACTTAACCATTTAGTTGTCATCTTTCTCCTCCTCCTTGTACACCCCTTTGTTTGTTCCTTACCATGATGGTTTTCCTGAGATTTTCCATTCTTATATTACTCTTCTATGATCCATACTATATTACACTCATCACATGCATGTGACCTTTATCTTATATTCATTGATTTCTTGTTATGATCCTATCTCATTATATCATACTCCTAGAGTTATCTTACTCTATTAGGAGCATCATGCCTTCCCCATTCTATGTTGATCCTTAAATTACATATTCTACTGATTTGTGGCAACAAACTATTTGCATGTACCTTCACAAACACATCATTGCTTCACATTTATCTACACCTTACTACATATCTATCAATATGATCAGTTAGCATTTTTGGCAACTAAGGCCCAAGTTACCTCATTATCTAGGCTATTATGTGTTGAGTGTAACCTTGTAATGTTTTAGAGCATATATATTGAGTTTGTATTGATATATCACACTCCTATAGTTAAATCTTAAGCCTATATTACATTAGGGGCATTGTGCCTTCCCCCTTACATCTTTCTCTTTCATTGCCACATCCTTATATCAGGGGTATTTTACCACCTCCATTTACATACCATGTAACAATTGTCATATTAGGAGCATCATGTATTCCCTAATGTCGTTTCATCCCTACATCACTCTTAAAGCCATCTTTATTGTTTTTTGGGACACAATAGCCTTCCTATTTCCACCAACTACATGTTATGTCATGTATCAAAAACATTATCACCACTAGATACCTATCACCTCAAATATTGCGTATTCATGTTATCACATTAAGGTCACATGACTCTCTTAGTGCCTTACATTCATACACAAGTGTTTTTCCCATTAATGGTCACATCACTATCTTCATTTTCCCATGTTGGGGACCACCTTATTTTTTATATCATCTCCAACCCATGTGCTTACCATGATTATCATCACTATTTTACTTTCATTATATACAATGCATGTATTAGAGTTATTTATTTACATTAAATTTATATGCTTGCATTCTTGGCTTACATTTACACTTCATTTATTATTTTTCCCTCTCCTCTAATTCATTTCACCTAATGGATACAACCAACTTAAGGGATTGTTAAAACTCTTATGTTGAGATTGCACATAATTACAAGTGCCTACCCAAAGACACATCATTGTGACTAGAGAAATTAATACAATGTGGCATGACATTACCCCAAGCACCCTATCATTTCATGATCATCAAGCTAGATGGAGTAATATATCTAACCCTACCCCATCCTCTCTCTCTTTTGTTTCTTATAGTTATCAACTACAAAACCCATATTGCAATTGCTTTTATTTCTAATTGCGTCATAGAAGCTAAGTTCATGGCATAATTTTCTTATTTTTTATAGGTTATCATGGAGCTTGCATGTTGAAGGATGGACTCAAATGATGAAATCTTGTTGGGCCCATTACTTTATATGATTCTTGATAATATGAACCTTGATATCTATTTTATGTCTAATATTTACTTTATATGCATGTTTGTGAGTGATACATGCTTTAAGATACATGGTCACTCAAAGTGTTATGCCCTCAATATTAGAGTACATTGGGTTATGAATAGTCAGCTTGTGGCTATCTTAACTCCTAATTAAGTCATATTATCATTATTGTATTTTTATTTAGCTGTATAGGTTGGCCTAGGGCTTATATAGGGTTATCTAAGCCAGCCTAGGTGGTATCCTAGGCATAAATAGGTATATATAGGAGCTTGTGATTCTTCTTTCATCATCATATTGTGAATTGTGTTCTCATTGGAGATATTTGGAGGTTTTCCCCCTTGAAGTGGCTTGTTATTCTCAATTAATATCAAGTATTTTCAGCATATTTCATATCATATTCTTCTAGTGTGCAAGTTATTTCATTACAAGTGATATTAGAGCATGATCTTGGCACCGTGACAACAAGGCATTTTTGTCAATTTTGGAGGTCATTTTGGAAGGCGCATATCTTTCATATTTTGGCGATTTGTTTCTTGATTTTTAAAAGTTTTTTGAAGACCATATTAAAGAAACTACAGTCTAGATTTCAAAGGAATTGGAGCATATTTGAGCGAATTATTTTATAATTAGGGTTTTTGCACATCTTATTTGGAAGCTGAATATCTCTCACATCCTACAAAATTGGAGCCCGATTTTTATTGAGTTTTTTAAGAAAGAATATAAGAGTCTACAGTCCAAAATTTGGAGAAATTAAAGCTGAAATAAGTGAGTTATTACAAAATTAGGGTTTCCAACAAATTTGCTCTCAAGGCTACAAATTTGTTAATTTCTTGGAGTTTTTTTCTAAGTGGTATCTTGGCCCTAGTAAGTTACCGTAAAAATTTCAAAGAATCTAAGTTTCATTTGTGTGATTTATTGCAAAATTATTTTCTACCATCATAACGGGGCCAACAATAAGAGGCAAAAAGAATGCTACCACACCGGGGAAATCTTCAGAGAATGAGGGAGTAGAAAATGAGGATTTTGACCCTAAGGATGAAATAAAAAAAGTCAAGGGTGATATTTCATCATTAGAGAAAAAGATTATGGAAGAAATGGGTGAATTGAAATCATTTATCCAAGGTATGTGGTGTAAGGGTGACGATTCACCTCATGAGATGGAAGATAATGCTTTTGTTGGACATGAATTCCTTGGACTTGACTTGGGTTTCAAGAAGGATCCTTCATTTAATAATCATATGCCAAGGAAATTCATACCTAAGTTGGATATGAGAAATTTTGATGGCAAGGATCCAACCAATTGGCTATGCCAAATGGAGTAGTTCTTTGATATTCATCATGTTCCTAGTCAACAAAAGGTGGCTATGGCATCACTATACCTAGAACCAAATCAATTTATTTGGTATTGTTGGTTATGTGATGAGAAGATAAAAAAGGGTTGTGTGGTCACATGGTCAATTTTTCAAGAGGAACTTGCTACTCATTATGGAGACAAATTTATGGATAGCTACTTCTTCCAACTCATCAAATTAAAGGAAATGGGCATGGTCAAAGATTATATTCAGCAATTTCAAACCCCTTCTCTAAGAGTAGAGAATGTGGCAGAAGAAAATATGAAGGAACTATTTCTAGGCGGTTTAAAGGATCACATAAAATATGAAGTACAATTGTTCCAACCACAATCCTTATCGCAAGCAATAGTAATGGCAAGGAAAGTGGAGGAGAAGTTTATGGCTAGTAAGAGACAAGGGAATCTAAATTTCAACGAAAGGAGATCTCTTACACATTTACTACCGCAACCTACTAGGTTGACTCCACAACAAATTGAGGAGAAAAAAGCAAAAGGGTTATACTTCAATTGTGATAGAAAATATAGTTGAGGGCATAGATTAGTGAGAAGAAATTGTTTTATATTGAAGGACCAAGTGAGGAAGAGGAGAAGGAACCAATATTAGAGGGTGATAGGGATCTAGATGATGAATCACATGATTCCCAACCAATCATCAAGGTAGTCAGATTCTTAAAGAAGTAGAAAGTAACTATGTTGATCAACTCAGGTAGTACTCAAAATTTCATCAAAAAAATTTTGGCTACTCATCTAAATTGTTTTATATATCTAGCTCTAGAATTTCAAGTCTTGATTGCAAATAGTGGTACAGTCAGTTGTTCTGAAAAGTATCATAGCATTAAATTATCCATGATGGGAGATTATCACCTTGATAACCCAATGTATGCTATCTCCATGGGTGCAACATATATTGTTTTGTGAGTACAATGGCATACTACCTTGGGAATAATTGAGATGAACTTCCAAGAATTGTTTATGTGGTTCCAATCAGAAGGAGAGACAATAGAGCTAACAAGGTTGAAGGAAAAGTCCCCACAAATAGTTAGCTCTCATCAAATGCAAAAGTTGCTCAAGAAAAGAGTTGATGGATTTGTAGCCCAAATATGTTCATTAGAAGTCTCTCAATCTAATGTTCCTACCCATCTAGATTTACAAGAAATAATTGAGCATCACTCAATGGTTTTTGGAGTATGCCTAAAGGACTTCCTCCTAAGAGGGATCATGATCATGCCATACAACTAGTTCTAGGGAGCCAACACCCCAACATCAGGCCTTACCAATATCCACATATACAAAAAAGTGAGATAGAAAAGATTGTTGAGGAGATGTTAGAGGCAGGAATTATGAGACATAGTCAAAGTGCTTACTCTTGCATTATTCATTTTCTTTATCGTCTTCCAAAAATATTATGTATTATACAAATCTGGCTACTCGATACTGGAAGACAATGCTTATGCATGTTGCAATTGTAGCATACTCATCTTCATGGGACCATGATTATGAAGTTAACCATCACCCAAATCATGTACCTACTATGTACTTTTTTATCTTGTATACTCGACTACTAGAGAATTTGATTGTACAATCTTCCCAATCCTTAATGCTTGTTGAATGATCAAACCTTCACCAACATAAGATTCTTCGTAGATTACTTATAATCTTTGCAATGCTGACAATCAGTTGATGCTACTCATGCTCATCAATCAAGCATATCAAAAAAAATCCTAAACCAATTCAATTTTTGTCAATTTTAGTTTCAAATTCTTTTCACCTCACTCATTTTGTTCATATTCTTTTAAGGCAATCAGTTCTTCGAGATGTATTCTTAAATAACTCTTAATCCATGTCTATGGAGCTACATCTTCCACTTAGTCAAAAGTGTGTCTAACATTTCTCGTACCATGTCCAAGGCTCTATATTTTTCATACTTTTGTACTAGCACCTTGCCAATCACAATGTGTTTTACCTTTTATCACAATTAGAAGGAAACCATTATTTTGTCATAACTATAGTAGCTCATCAGAATTCCAAATAATGACTATAAATTGGGAGATGTTATGTAAAGAATTTAATTAGATAACAATAGTACATAAATATAATGTTATCAGTTGGAATACTATCATTGATGATGCAGTTTGGAAACATGAGCATGAAGTATATCTATACTGCTTGATCCAATGTTGTCATTGATGTCAACATTGTTATGATCACCCTAGTATAATGTGGAAGAACTGTTGGTGACTTATTACAATGCAAGTTGGTCCCAAAAGTATGGTTTACTAGGAAATTGGCTAAGTATATCCTTTGGTAGTGTGATTGACAGATTAGTATGGGCTGGCTACACTTGATCCATGAGGATGTGAAGCATATTCAAGCCACTAAACGTTAATCCCAATAAGATCAATCAATAAAAACTAAACTAGGAATCCATTAAAACTAGCATATTAAATCATGAAAGCTTTAGAAACACCTATTTTAATCCATTGAAACTTATCCTATTGGGGGAGTGGTGTCGCATTGATGTGGAACGTCGACCCTTTCTCAATCTCGTGGATTAATGATCTTGTTTTGATCGATTCTATTGAAGAGAATCAACGAAACCATTGATGTAGGTGTGTGAAAACATGATTTAAAGCTAAATTAACATGATGCAAGCTATTTTAACATGATCTATGCTAAGATGATCAATATGAGTGTATGCAAAGCTAATCTAAATGAAGTTTAAACTAAAAAGATTCAAACCCTAATTACAAGATATGCTAAATGGATGCATCTAAGTTACCATGGAAGCATTAATGGAAGCTAAGCTAATATGCAAGTGAATTAAGCTAAAATGATATAAAATGTGAGTGCAAGTGGAAGTGATTTTAACAACATAAGTTTTCTCTTAAAAGATGGATGGATGAGCTTCAACAACATAAGTTTACTATTGAAAAGGTGGATCCATTTGTCTCCAAATAGTGACCTATTTATAGGAGGGCAAATGAGAAATGAAGGGTTAAGATTAAAAAGGTTAATCAATGGTCAAGAATGGAGGAGAGATGAAACATGGATCATGGATTCTCATCAATAATCACATGGATCAAGGAAAGAATCAAGGGTTCATATTCTTCCAAATAATCACACATTCAAAACTTGCAGAAGAAGTATTATAAGTTTGTTTTAAAAAGCAATATTCCCCCTTTTCAAATGAGTGAAGAAAGAGAATATTCTTTGGAATATCCTAATGGGTGAGGAAAATAGATATTTAGCAAATTAAAACAAAGTTTTAATGTGCAAAAGGGGAAGGATTTTGGAGGAATGTGCAAAGGAGGAATATTCCCTTGCAAGTGGGAGAATTAGATTAATTAGTAATTTGATAATTAAATAAAGTTTCAATTATGTAAATTAGGGGAGTTACATGATATTAATTAAATAAGTGATTTAATGAAAAAGGGGAAAGTGAAATGATATTTAATTAAATAACATAGGGTTATTTAATTAAATAAGAAGACTTAGGGATTTAAATTAAATAACTTGATTTATTTAATTTAATAAGAAAAAATTTTAGTATGAAAGGGGGTGAATTCACCTAATTAAATTAATTAGATCAATAGATGTAAATGACTTAATTAATTAAATAACCAAGCTAATTTAATCAATTAAGCGAAAAGATGATGGGTTTAGGAGGAAATGATGTTAGTATAGCCAACGTGATCCATCGAGACATTTTTAGGTGTCTACAGACAATTTTGTGGTTCAATGCATCATTTTTTGGGTCCACACTTCACCACACATTGGTATAATCTTCTACAATTGTAACTACAATTTTGAGTGCATCGGATGTGTTGTACCCAAACCAATTTTTTTGCTTCATTATGGCATTTTGCTTAAAATGGTTTAAACCTTGTAAATATGATGTCAAAACATAGTTTTTGGGCAAATCAAGTATAGGATTTTAGTCAGTTTGATGTTAGGAAGATACTGGTAAAATTTTTAAAAAAATTGAAAATTAGGGTTTCTAGACCCTTGTTTTTAGTTCAAAAAACCCTAAAAAGTAAAACTTGTCAAAATTGACTGAAAATTGTTTTGATTGGCTTATTTTGCTTCATGATCACAATGGTGAAGTCAAATTTAGTTAAAACTCAGTTTAAGTCGGGTGGGTAGTTTTTCGCTTTTTCAAGTGAAAAGTTAAGATCTTCAAGGTCAATAATGGCAGATGGCCAGATGTCAGGTGTCAAAATATAAGCTTGAAATGGTCTAGTGAAGATTCTATGGCGAGATATGTCCAAAATGATGCTTCGTCTCAGAGAGGATTTTCGTCAAAGAGAAGAAGTTGGAAATTTTCTAACTTTGGAGACAAAAGTGCACCTACTAGCCAAGGGCACCCTTGATTTTAGGGGCCTAGATCGACTTTTTGAGATTTGTCACTTCCAAGAAGACTTCTTTAGAATCCTATCAGCTTCGCAATGAGCCTACTAGCCAGTCCAAAGGATATGTCTAGCACCTAAAATTGGAGATTGAACACAAAATGAGGGAGAGAAAAAAATGACAACACTGGAGTGAAAAGTGTGCCTGCTAGCCAGGGGCACCCATCTTTTTGAGGGACCAGAGGGAGGTTTCTGACCAAATGAAACCCAGGATGTTTGTCTCAGACTTGTTTTGGCTTCACAATGCAGCCGTCAATGGATGAATCTGAGTTGCTGAACTGTCAGAATTAGGAGTCAAACTTAAGGTTTTAATCATGGTCAAAAATGTCAAGAAAAAGCAAAAGTGCTCTTGGAGGCCAAGGGCGCCCAAGGTTTTGGAGCTTCAAATGAAGTAGTTTTGGTCATCTCAAATACTCATCTTGTCTGTGATGCTTCCAACTTTCTATTACATACGTCAGCCCAATCAGAAGACTTGACAACAGCCTATAGCTGAAGGTTAAGTGGATTTTTAGCTAGTTGCAAAAATGGCTATCTCTAGGAAGAAGGGCACCCATGGAGGCCAAGAGTGCCCATGTTTTTTAGCTGCCAGATGATGTTTTTAGAAGTTCTCTCTAGGAGCTCTTGTTCATAATCCAGTCAGGTTCGTAGTGAGCCAACTATCAGCTAGTTCTGATTTTTTGTCGAACACCGGGAAACGTGAGATGAAATAATGTCAGAATCACCTTCAAAATGATGAAAATGCATTGAAAATTTTCTTTTTGAGGCCAAAATCCCCCCTGAAGGCTAGGCGCGCCCTGAGTTTTGAAGCCTCAGATTTTAGAATTAGGGTTTGCAACCTCAAGGAGTTTCTTGTCAATTTTGATCCTGCTATTCAATGAAACTTTCAGCTAGTCTATCTGACATGTCAATCAATCAGAGTCAGTGATCAAATATGGGCTCCAATGACGTTTGTAAATTCAATTTTTTGAAAAATTGGCTAAGTCTAGAAAGTGACGCCTAAAGTCAAAGTTTGACTTTTTGAACTCAAAAGAAGTGGCACCCTATAAAGGTGGAAGTTGTGAATTGAAATTAAGTCTTCAGTTCAACTCTTCAAATCGACTTCAACTAGACTTCATTTTTGCTTGTGATTGGGAGATTTATTTTTGCATGTAAAGTTAACTGAGGTGTTTAGAGGTGGTGCCCTAATTAAGGCATATTTCTCAATCAGTTAACTATTTAGAGGTCCAATCAGAAGCATATGTTGATTTTAGAGGTCCAATCAGAAGGCTAGCACCATTTTAAAGAAAATGCATGCATTTATGATACCTTTCTTGATAAATTTTTATTTATTAAGGCATAGGCATTCATTATTTTTCATTACAGGTGAGAGCAAATACGTCTTTCTTAAGCAAATAAAGATCTGAAGGTGCTACAAGTGTCATATTTCAGTGTTCTTCGTAGTGTCAGGTCCAAATTGTTAAGAGGAAGCATTTTATAGACTTCATTTTTTGAGTGTAAGCAAACTTCATCAAATCTAATTCAAGCATAGGCGACTTTTTCAAAGACAAAACAATAAACTTATATTTCTCTCTCTAAAATTCTTCTATTCTTGTCTTAGGTTTTCTCTCGCATGTCAAAGTAAATGGCAGAATTTTTAGAATCTGATAATCTGGGTTAACATATTTTAGCATCAACAACAAAACCCATGTCTTATATTTTTTCAAGAAAATTGTCCCGCTGCTTCCATTTTTGAAGCACTTTGCTTTTTTTCTAAGATTTCTTTGCATGTGGGCCAAGAACTCAATTTTTCCAAAATCAAATCATCTGGGTTGGCTTAGAATTCCATTGCCTACAAAACCCATGTTTCAGATTTTTTCGAAAAAAATTGCCCCTAGAGCCCGTACAACCACTACAGTTCTCGACTAAAAACCTTTTGCATGCCTTGCTAAAACTCATCTTTTCAAATTTATGACGATCTAGGTTTGCTTAAAATTCAATTCTCTACAAAACCCACATTTAAAAAAAAATCCGAATTGTTTTACCTCAACCAGCTATTTTTAGCCTATCTTAGAGCTTTTTTCATCTTTTTCTGAAAGTTGTCCTAACATACCCGACTTTATAGCCAAAAATCTAGATTTTCAAAATGCAATTCAACCCCATAGATTATAAGGCCAAATCAGTCTTGGTGCATGACTTTTTGAAAACTTTCGATACAGACTTGGTTCACATACATATCCAATGGTCAATCTGAGCACGTTGGAGGGCACTAGCAGCACGACAATCATAAATCTTGAGTGTTTTGGGTTGCTGGCAGCAACATCTATTCCTATCACGGTTTTTGATCTCGAGTTTGTGATTGCTTGCATTAAGCACTATGACTCATTCACAAGAAAAATCAAATCAGCCAATGGGAGAGTCATTTGCAGCCTCAAGCTGAGGGATGTTGAAAATTGCTTTGCTATTCCTCCTCACTTGGACAATTTCACCATAGCCATTGCAGATTGCGATAAGATATGGGAAGAGGACAAAGAAAGATCACAGAGAAAAGTTGCTTAGAGGTGGTTGAAAGTATAGAAAACCAACATGTCGAAGAAGGTTGGGCATGGTGAGTTCAAGGATGAAATTGCTATCTTAATAACTTTGCTCAACCAAGTTATAGGTCAGGAGGAAGCACATTATTTTTGACCGTGGATGTTCCATGTAATTTCTCGGATTATCGACAACAAGGAAAAATTTGACTAGGCAATGTTGATCAGCGAGTGTCTTCACCAACAAATCACATAATTCCCCAAAATCCATGAGTTTCAAATGGCATCTTTTTTGGTCTACTTAATTGTGTTTCAAGGCAATTTTAGAGCTTTGAAGACCAATGGGACTCTTGGCGTTCAACACGTTCATGAATATTACTCACAATTGGAGTTCTCAAAGGCTGAACAGGATTTCAGGGTGGTGAATGATTACTTCCTCATGAAGATAGTCAGAGACCTAAATAATGAAATGCACATCAGGATTTCATCGAAGGCAAAATCAACAATGGAGAGTTGGGTGGATTGGTTCATCCAGTTTCCCACTTTCACATACATTCGGGTGTATGGTTACACCAGAGAACCTTTGATACTACTGAGGTACCTATCAGACAAGGTCCTATTCATGGAGTTTCTGAGACAAGATCAAGAAGTTCACTCTTTTCTTCGCAATTGACACAATCCAACATTCACCTTTCCATTTGGATTGGGTATATACAAGTGCAAGATTGTTGCTGATTGCAAGTTAATGATGAATGAGTTAGAAAACCTCCATCTCAAGTATCTCACTCAGAGATGTACTTATGATCCTTTGGGTCATTACTCAACACAATTGGAGTGAAGTAATTCACACAAGGCAATGCTTGAGGACTTTTGAGTCAACTGCAAAGATGGATTTGAAGTGCACCGATGTCATTATTGAAAACTTACTCTTCCACAACTTTCTGGTTTCTTGTAAGAAGATGTTGAGGGTTTGTCAGATGATGATGAAGAGGTACTACTTATTTCATTCATCAAAGACCAAGTTGCTCGCCAACCAGATTGGTATGCCAGGGATAATACTTCAATTGAGGACCTATCAAGATTAATTATTAAGACAAGAATATACTTCTTGGAGAGCAAGAGAAAGTGAAGTATAGTTCCAATTTCAGAGCTGCCAGTAGGGTTTTCTTCACTACCTTATACTTATAGGTTGAGGCCTCGAGTAAAAGCTATCTTGAAGTCACCTGAAGGTGTCAAATTTAGTGGGAACTCGAAGGGAAAAAGCATCACTAAGCGGAAGCAGGTTGAGAAAGCGCCAAAAGTCCCAGTAGAGTCAGTGGTGCAAGCTGAGGTCAATTCATCATCTCATGGTCCACCATTTTCTCCATAGTCATCTCCTATTGATATTGACTTCGAGCCATAATCTCCAGTTCATGAGACTTTCATACCAGTTGACTCACCAGTGGTTGACACAACAGGAGTAGTTTCTCCTTAAGAGGATAACATTGATCATTTGTGTTGGCTCGAGAGGTCTTTGGGAAGACAGAGGTGAAGGCCTTCATATCAGTTTGATTTATTTGAGTTTGGCAATCCTTATCAAGATAGGTCGAACAAGAGAGTCAATAAGAAGGTGCATATTGAGAAGACTTCTGAAGCATAGATCATCATTGAAGTTGCTACACCACCAGAGGGCAAGAGCCTGGATGAAGTTGAAGTTGGTGATTTCACCTTCTTCAAATCAAATCTTGGCAGGAGCACTCAACACGTGGATGTGAGCCTTTTCAAGGTTGTCACAAGTAATCTTGAAGAGTGTGTCATAAAGGACGAAGAAGATAAGGTTTCCCTCAAGGCTAAGATCAAACAACTCTGACAGTACATCTCATATCTTCTTCATGGAACTGCAGGCCAAGCATTTATGCTCCCACAACTTTGAGAGACACTTGCAGATCAACAAAGACTTGGTCAGTTAGTCAATCGAGGGAAGCTCCTAGACAAATGGATTGAAGACTTCATTATTGTAGGCAGGTACCTCCTCACAAAGTTACATCAATTGAGATACGAGGCGCATAATTTTCATCAGAGGATCCAACAACTTGAGATATCTATAGTAGAAGGCAAGCCGAAGGACTTGATACTCATATCTCAGTTGGTAGTTTCATATGACACCATTGTAGTAAAGGAGGATAAAAGGAAGGTTTTTGCTTGGAGAGAACAACATCTTTTCAAAGTGGAAACGTATGAGAGAATCTCTACAAAGATGGTTGTGCTCAAAGAGGATGTTGCTAGAGCTCTCAGACTTATCAACAAGTTTATCACTCAGATCCTATGCCACTATCATTGTGAGAATAACACATATGCTAAGCTTGATGCAATACAGATCGAGTTTGAGAAGTTGGTTCATGATAGCCTTGATGGAGATCCTGAGGCATCCAAGTTGGATCACTTCTCAGTGATGACAACTATTTTCAACAAGGCGACTGTAGATGTCAGAGAATGTCATAAGGCGATCAAAGATGGAGAGAAAGAGTTGAATAGGAAGTTCATCATTGTGGAAAGCGTCAAAGTGCCGGAGGATGAGACAATTGACAAGTTCTCGGATGAGGTGATAGACAAAGAGGGATTATAGAAGATAGCTAGTTAGATCCTGTAGTTATTTCTAAGGATAGAGTCAGAAGCAAAAATTAACTTGACATCAGTCTTGAGTTCTGATTGTTGATCTCATGCACACCTATCTCATCTTCATGGATATCTTTGTAGGAGGTCAAAATTTTAGTTAAGATCCAGTTGACTGATGTTAGTTATCACTTAGCTTTCATTTCAATAAGGACATGCATGTTGCACATGTCCATTTAGTCTAGTTTTGCTTCAGTTAACTAATGGTAGCTTTCCAGTTAACTGTATAGTTTCATTTGGCTAGACTTAGAGAATAAATTCTTGCATGCTTGCAAGACTGATTGTAAACTCAAGGTGATTTTAGGGTTCCCTACACCTTTTGAGTTCTATAAATAAGAGCACACTTGCTCATTTGTAATTAAATTTTTCTTGATAGCATACATTTTGAGCCAACTCTTGCCTGTAGTATTTCTATTTGTGTATTTGTTCATGAACCATTCATTATGATAGAGAGTTGTTGCATTGCAAGTAATATTCCTATTCTCAGTATCGGTTCACCTTTGAGCTTTTATTAGTAATAAACAAATTGTTGAGCCGCCTTGCCATGCAATGTTACTTGTAATGGTTCATCTTTGTTAAATATAATGTTGCTTGATCATTTATCTTTGTGATAGGTCCTTCATACAATTTACTATCCTAGTTTATATTTGTGATTTATAAGCTTGTTTCATATCTACGCCTCAGATAGGAATCATCTCCTCCTTGGAAATTTAGAAGTAGGTTTATCATGCTATGTTGTGAGTAATAATCTTTGTTTCATATCTACACATCAGATAGGATTCGTCTCCTCCTTGGGAATTTAGAAGTGAATATTATCATTTGATGTTGTTGTCAATAACCTTTCTTTCAGCCTACACCTCGGATAGGAGCCGTCTCCTCCTTGGGAATCCTGAATTAAAGTTTATCGTCCAAATATTCCCTACTCCTAAGTCCTCATGCTTTGTTTCTCTTGAGGAATAGGATAGATTAAAAGCATTTAGTTAGTTGTAGTTAAGATATACAAAACTAGAGAAAAACCTTAGCTGCAATGTTCTTGGTTTTCTTAACTTTTTACCTCTTCCAACTGAGTCAAAAAGATAGGATTTAGATCATTTACTTTTTCATGCATATCAACGAAAGAGGGAGCTTCCCCTCCTAATTTGAAGAGTAGTCATTACGCACTGTGCATAATTGTCCATTGCCAATACACACTCTAGAGGTGTGAATTTTAATGCCAACAAGATGCAGCAATATTCAAGTTTTTGTGACATTCTGTAAAGTTTCTAGAAAGATATGAATGACAGTGTGTAGTCCTATACAGTGCAGTTATCTTTTGTACAGTGTACCAGTGTGGGAGATTCTGCACTTCTTCATGAATAATTATTTTGTTTTGCGATGATGAAGATAAGCTAATAAATGTTGGTTGAATGGGAATCCAAAGGGAGATCGAGCTTTAAGGTTGCACGTTTGGCGAATTACATGTACACTTAAAGATTTTATGTCTAGGTCTATTTTGGGCCAACCTAGCATGTTTAGTGTTTTATGGAGGATAAGCAAGTAACTCTATCTTATATGGGATTTATATTAGGTCTATGTCAACCTATCTTTATGTAAATTTAATTTTGAATTTAGATGCTAAGTGTGGATAAAATAATTTGAGGACGACATGCTTAATTTTGTGTGTTACTTCTAATTAGGCCGACCTAATTGAAGCTATACCTGATGTGGATATATATATAGGAGATAAATCCCAAAGGTTAGAGAGGTGAAGAAAACATGTGTGAAGAAATAATATGATATGAGAATGTGGTGAAGCAGAGCAGATTGCATGTGATATATGACATGTATGGTGATTCACCTACATGTGGGTGATGTAGTATTGAGCAAACTATGAAAAAAGAAGAGTATCGATTCAGATGAGTGTGAAGATAATTTTGTACTTCAATGGAACTGTAATTTGGCATATATGATAGATGTTATTATATCAGTTCAAATAGGCAGTGTTGCCAATCCTTATTTGTTCTTTCTCAATGGGCTGTGAGCCTTTTCTAGACAGTGTGTCCTGGTAGTGAGCCTTTCTATAATATCTTATATCCATATATAATATATTGTGAGCTAACCCTCATCGTGGTTTTTCTCTTTTTGTGTTTTCCACATAAAAATACTCGTGTTCATGTGTCATGTGATTTTGTGGTTGTATTCATGCTTTCTTACATCATTGTAGTTATTTCTATTCTATTAATTGGATGGGTTATGTTTAATTGGTTTAGAGGAATACTGATTCACCCCCCCTCTCAATATTCTGAGTGTTCAACATATACTAGCAGCCAGTTAATTCAATATTAAAAGGGTAATTAGCGAAAAAAGTGTTGAAGTTGCATCATGATTAAGTTCCAATTAGTAAGCAGTGGCTTCAAGATGTATATTGTCGCATTCATTACAACATTGTGAAAGCAACAATTCGTTTATGGGTTTGATGATAATAACAACAAATACTGATAGTTACAGTGAATTTGATTGGGTTGGACAATGTAATGAAATACCTTGATAATTATTTAAAATATCTTTGCTTGCCAAATTTGTGTAGCTTCTAGAATTCCCTAAGAACCAATTAACCTACACCTTAGCTATTTCAAAGTCATTTATTAGAAATCACAAAATTGTCTTGCTACTATCCATCTCTTTCTATTATTTTTTTAATTCCTCCAAGCTATGGTATAATTGGGGAAAAAACTAGCATCATCAAGATAGTTATCATTTGCCTTAGAAATACTGCCTTCTGAGCTCGTTGGGCAATTTATATGGTATGAACAAGGAGAATGCTATTCATTGCTTTGAAATTTACATATATATTTTTTTAAGGAAAATATGATCCTTGTGAATACCAATATTGATAAGAACTTATTATTATATTTATATTGTCCTTCTAGCTAGTTGCAAGGCCAATATCACATTACTAGCTTAATATGTTTGTCTTCCATTTCATATGCTTAGCTTCAGTAAACCATAATTATTTTGATAGGAGTTTGTATATCTTAATTAGTACATTTGTTTTTGGCTGTGAACTAAGCTTGAAAAGGATCTATATTTAATCCTATGCATTATCAAATGTGTTTTAATCATCATAAGTGCCCTTAAGAGTCATGTCAGTTTTTAAAAGTCTATACCAGTGGTATCAACGTTGGTGTTGCATGAAAATACTATGATAAGTTTTACGCAATGTTAAATATTAGCTTAAGGGAATAAAAGGTTAAGCATGTTCTTTGATTAATGGATTGAAACCTAGATTTCCTTCGGCAAACCATTAATGAATAAAGTTGCTCCCACCTTGTAACTTTTGTTACATGTACCTTGTTAATGGCTAATTGGGAGGGGTAATCTGACTTATGATAATATGTCAATACTTGTACAATTATCAACTATCATATCTGAGTTGTATTGTAATTGACTCTTTTACAGTGGGTAATCATAAAGTTTTTTTAATATAATGTTTGACTAATTCAAAAGTATTATATATATCTTGATATGGAAAGAAAGTAGGTTTTTATTTAAAATAATAATAAGTTGGGCTGTAAATGAAATATAGGACTACCTATACAATGGTCATTATTTAGAACTATAAGAATAAGTAAATGGAGATGACCTTAATAATACATTACTCTAGGAAAAGTTAAACTCTTGGAAAAAATAGAAACCTTGGTAAATATAACTAATGAGTTTTTAAGCTAACATTTGAGTGTTTGTTTATGAGCATGTAATATTAAGATGAGATAGGGAATCTCAAGAAGGGATGGGTAACACTTGTCTTATCTTTAATCAATATAATCAAGATGATTTGGCATCCAGAAGGTACTTCTATGACATTGTCTTTCAATGTGATTTTAAAAAGTAATTGTCGCACTCATTTTTCTTTTTCTTTATTGTTTCCAAATATCATGTGATATCTCATTTATTATTGTTATGATTATTAGATGGGAAACTCTATGCATATATGATAATCTTGTTTAATATTCCAAGTAGACAATAAAAAGATCGTAAAACTAAATGGATTACTATGGAGATTATTAGTTATTACAAATTGCTTGATCTTGCTAGATGGATTTCAAATGATGCAATAACTAGGTATTTATACACAATAATTCTAATTTATCGAAAATTAAATCTTGGCAGCCGACTTTAGATATTTAAATTTAAAATAAATAAAATTTCGACATCAACATATTTGAATTTGGAGCCAAAATAGGGGGACATAGGCACCCTAGGCGCTAGTGTCCCAGGCCTATTTTCTAAAACTTAAAGAGACAGGGACAAAGTATTAAATGAGAGGATTTGTTTTGTGCTTGAAAATGATCAGAAAGTGTTTTAAAATAGGTTTTGGAGTGGATATTTTAGGAAATTAAGTGCTCAATTAGGTCCAATAACTTAAGGGGGAACAAAACATAGAGTGAAATTGCCAAGGGCAACAATTTACAATGCTACACAAACATAAAAAGAAATAAAATCATGTCTAAACCCAAGATGCTCTAAGCGCATTAAATATAGGCCTACATTGAGCAAATAAGAGACAAAGTAAAGTCGAACATGCCAAAGAAGACACTCATTCTATGACCCAAGTTGCTATGAGAAGATTAGGATAAGCTTTCATTGAGGAAATTGGATAGCAAAGATAAAACCAAGAAATCAAAAGAAAAGAATTTGAGAAATAAAATCAATAACCAACATATCTATTGCCAAAGGGTAAGCTCAATTTGATAAATAAGGTCCAAATTTTTGGGGAAAAAAGATTGGTTGAAACATTTATTTGTCTACAGTCGTATGCAAAAATTATTGTAGGACTATCAATTTTTTGTATAGTGCAGTCCATTGTTATTATTACTACTGACCATGTTTACCATCATTGACATTCATCATAGCTTCTTTTACTACCAACCCTGGTCACAGGGGATCTATAGCCCCGATCTCACCTTAGCAAGGGGGCTATACCTTGGGTGGCACAACCTATGGTCCGTAGCCCACCAAACACCTCACCCCAGTAGCACCATCGTTGGATGTGGCAATGATTTTTTAAAAAGCCCCTCTCTGCTCGTAGGTCACATGGCAGACCATGTGTCAGCTCTTGAGGGCTTAAATTTTGTGTATATTTAGTCTACAGGCCCTCATTAGGGCCTTTTTTTCATTTTGTCATAACTTGCAATCCATGCAGCAAAAATTTCTAAACGAGGTATTGTTGGAAAGTTGGATTTGCCAATTTTGTAGTGGTGCAGGTTATTTTTAAAAAAATGTTGTTTTTTAGATATGGTTTCATTGGTCTCAAGCTCATAACGTTTTTCCATAATTTTTTATTCTTACAATTCTTGTAGCATTCAAAAGGTATTAAGGAGATCTACATTATCATCCAAACACTTTTTTGTATCTATCTTAGGTATATCATTATTACATTTTTCCCTAATGGGTGTCCTAGAGTTTAGTTGGATATATTGATAGTTGGGAGGGTGCAATTTTGATTTTTTCACTTCATTCCAATTCCAGATCATTTATCAATCAACTATTTCTTCATAGATTCTAGAGTTCTGCCATATCGAGAGTGTTCCAATGTTCCTTGGTGTCAAATTTGCTGTTGCTTTATCATGATTTTGACTTGAGTCCTTGAGTGACTCTAATATGATTTCTAACAGTAGAATTATCTTTCCTTTGCTTGCCTAATTAAGGATTCTAGTGTTACTCCACCAATGTGCTTCCAATGTTTCTTTGTAGTAGGTTATCTCATTGAGGGGGGGCTAAATGGTCTCTTCTTCATCTCTCTTATGGTTTTTTTTTTTCCTTGAATGGATTTTTATCCTCACTTTTCGTGGAGAGCATTATTGTATTTTCTCTTTTGGGGAGGAGTTTTTCCCTAATAGGTTTTCTTCTTTTCTTTGTTTGTGATAGATTGCATTTGCATTTGTACATGGGTACCTAACATGGCCTCATATTCGGGACCCATCTTTGTGTCAATTTCATAAGTACTCCCTAAGTTGTACTTAAGGGGTGGTGTGGTATAAATAGGTGTTTTACCTATCTAGGTCCTATTTACATGTTAAGTCCACTTAGGCCCTTGGAAGAAATATTTCTAGTTAAGCATTAGTTTTCACTTATCTAAATCTAGTTGGCTTTTATTTAATGCTTGCATCTAGGTAGTTATGAATTAGTTGTCTCATGTGATAGGATTAACACACTTGTCATGATCTTGTTTAACCTTATCCCCCACCTTGCCTATTTAAGCAAGGCTTCAAATGTACATTGTCATGTTCAATCTAGAAATCTTACATCCATAATCATAGCATGATATTTCTACCATTTATTTGTTGTGGAAGTTATTTTGTCTTGCAGGTGATCCTAAAGTGTTGAGGAGTTCACCATAAACTACTACACTCTCCACATTATGTGCATTAGATTATGAATTTGATGGGTGCTCATGATTCTACCTATGTTTGTATTGATTGGTGCATTCTTTAAAACCATTATATGTTAAAATCCTTTTTTAATGTGTATTGATGATGCACTACTCTAAATTAAATGGTTATCTATCATACCTTTGGCATTTGGTGCATATGTTGAATGACTACTTAATTATTTACCTCTTAGTATAAAGGGGTGGACCTACTGATTTTATATGGTTGGATGTTGGTGTTAAATTATTTTGTATACCCATATATGTATGTATGTATATACATATATACATATACATATATGTATACATATAAATGCTTGTATGTATATATATACACACATGTATGTATGTATGTATGAACGTATATATATGTGTGTAAAGTTTTCCACATCAAATTTTTTATCTTAATTAAAGCATATCACACTATTTATAAGGCAAACAATAGGAGGGTTGTCTTCAAGAAAAGTGACATTAAAGGCTCTTTTGAGGAAGGTGTTGATGATTTTAACTTTTATATGCCAAATTAGGTGGAACTATTGTTTTCCTTTTTTAGATTGATTTAAATCCTTCAAATCATTAAGAAAATATCTAGTTATGATTGAGTTGGTTCACATGAATTTTTTAATTGGTTGCTTGAAAATAAGATATTAGTTGTTGAGATAAGAAAATATATGGATGTATGCTTCAATAATTTTGTGTTTTTTTATTAGTTAAATAAAAATATATCTGGATGAATGCAATATCATGATAGGAAAAATAGTGTGGAATGAAAAAAATAAACCTATTAGTTGAAAAATACTAATATTTATATTTAGACAAAAGTTCAACATATTTAACTCAATTTTGGAATCCCTCTAAAAAGATACCTTAGTTTTCTCTAGATCTAGACAAGTGGGAGTCTCATTATTTGTCAAAAAAAATTAACATCACATTCTTAGTGTTATTCTAAAATTTTCCAAGGCATCACCCTTGAAATTGGTGAACTTATTTTGAAACGTGATAAAATGGAAAAGATTTGTAAAGGAAACACATAATTTTTAAAATATGATTTTATTTTTCATTAAAATTTGAAATGGGGGGAAATGTGTGGGTGATGGATAGATTTTGAATTGGGGTATGCACCTAAACTTTCCTTCCTTATTTCATTAGGAAAAAGAGATCCCCTAAGGCAAGATTGACTTTCAACCCTTAGGTGAGTCAACCTTGATGGAGGTCTTGCTATTTTCCTTATGACTTAGGACAGGGTAAATCATCTTGAACTACACTTTTGGGAGATGAATGAAAAATAAAAAGTGAATTAAATTACACAATGTAACACATGAAACATCTAAATTAAACCTTAATCTGATAAAGTACATAAATTTTCAATAGATCTGAGAAGGATATGATTTTATGCACCTGTCACAAAATCCTGTGCTGAGTGTCCTCCTAGGACTCATTCACCCAAGGGTGAATGGGTCTTGCTACAGGGGTTGAAAATATTCTTTTATATTCCTCTAATCCTTGGTCTGCACTCCTAATTCCTCCAAGTTTCACAGTAAAAAAAATAGAATTAAATTTTGAAGGTGAGCTTTCGTGTTGATAATGTTGACAACTTTTACAATTTTTTTGTTTTGATATATTTTCAATCCTTTGTCAACCTAAGATCTGCAAAACACACAAGAGGGAACATTTTTTTGTTTTTGGTGAATAGGGGTTTGCCTTGGTCAAACCCTGTTTTGGTAATTAAACCTTGAAATGAAATGAAACATGAAAGGAATGATGAATTAACAATTTCTATCCCTTGATTTGAGATCCTTGAAGGAATGAAACTTAATACATCTCTCCAAGGTCTTGATCTTGCATGAAATGGATTGATTGGATGTGATCTTGATGCTTGAATCTTGACTTGAATGCTTGAAACCTACATCACAATGTTAGCTCCAAAAACATGCATGAATGATGATAAATTTGACATGATGCTTGAGATCTTGAATACTGCAACAAATTATTGAGTAATACTCTCTTGAACAACTTTGACAATAATCTTATCTCTTTTGAATGCTCTCTTTCTTTTGCTCTAGGATTTGAATTGATAGAAAGACCTTTCATTTATAGGATTTTTTCTAATTTCCCAAAAATTAATCATTACAGGCCAACATTTGAAATTGAATTTAGGATCATAAAAAGGCTGCCAAAACCATATTTAAAATTTGAATTTAGCAACGATAGGGGACACTTTCACCCAAGGTCTTGACCTAAATTTCCAAGACCTATTCATTTTAGGGTGTTAAAAATGATCTAATTGCATTAATTAAATCATGATTCCCTTTTCATAAATTGTAATTAATTAGGCTTGTAGATGCATAATTGGGCCAATTAGAGGCTTAATTAAGCCCAATTAATTAGGGGACCCAAACATAGGGTGAAAATTTAAAGGAGTAAATTTTTTGATACTATAAAATTTAATATTTAATTACTATTAGTTTTTCACATACGCTGCATTTTAATTCTTGATTGATATATATTTAAAAAATTATAATAAATCTCTTCTCATGTGGCACCTAATTTATTCCACCTATCACATCTTGCAAATTTGGCCTTCTTTGGTACCCTACTTGGTTAGGGATTTGTCATTCCCTCCCTCCAATAGGGATTCCATAACTTAGTGTTGGGGCTTCTAAATTTTGAAAGAATAAAAATTGTCACGGATCTCATCATGATTTCCTTTACACTAGATTTAGGGATTCTTCATTAGTTCATCAGCCTCCAACTTTCTATTAAATTAGAAGCACTCATGCCAAGTTTGTAGGTGGTGCTTTCTTGGATCTTCCTCCCAAAATGTCTATGAAATATGGCTTTGTCTTCCTATATTATATAGATAATTTTTTTGAGAAGGATCCCATGCACTACATAGTAGGTAAGTAAGTTATTCTAGTTAAAAATTTGAAAAGTATATTGTCTTGGATGAGATAGAGGATGATTCATCTAGCTTGAACTTGACATACCATATTATTTATTTCAATATAAATTCCATGGAGGAGGTAGAAAATTTTAGTAAATAGGTTATAATTGGCTCTTCTACAATTTTTGGCTAATCTTGGCTACTTTGCATGAATCAATTAACATTGTTCCATATGCCAAGGAATCTTTAAGTGTTTTATTACTCTCTTAAGGATAAGGACATTTGGCTTCAATAAAATCCTTGAATTTGTGATAAACACTATCTTTGTTCAAAATAATGGTATTCTAGATTCAATCCCCTAACTAAGAATTTTTCTATTACTCTATGAACTTATATCTTGGTCTATATGTTATTTAGTCTTATAAGGGTATCTCCTTTCATTTGTAAAAGTATGCCACTAATTTACTTCATCATTGTAGTATGGATGATTGTATATCAAATCTTACACCATTTTAGTCAAGTCTCACATTAGCTAACACTTGCACCACACCTAATGTTGATGGTAATTTGTATAAAAGTTTTGTGGGTAGTCTTTTGTTTTTGACACTCACATATCTTGATATCACTTTTATTATTTGGATTATCTCATACTTTTCCCAGATCCTAATGAGATTCACTAGAAGGTATCCAAGTGAAATTTGAGGTATATTAGGGGAACTACACACTTTGGCATTCAACACACACTAGGAGCTTTAGAGATAGTAGGCCTCACCAACTCAAATTCAATAAGAGATGTTGATTCATGGAAGTCTACTTCTAGGTTTTTCCTTCATCCCTGGTGTGATAGTGGAAAATGGATTTGCTACTTATGGTTTAGGACATAGATCAAACACACTTCCCAATCATTTCATTGAAGGGAAACCCTAGAGATCTCAATCCAAGGTAGAAAGGAAAGAGATCTTGCAATAGGGTGTCTTAAGGTTTGATTTATGATTACAAGAGGGGTTCACCACCAAGCTAGGGCTTGGAAAGACTAATGAAATGCAAGACCTAATTATGCAACTTAATGATATGCAAGACTTAATTAAATGACGTAGAAATACATATACATTAGAACAAAAGGATGTAAAATTAGAAGTGTGCACCTGGAAACCTATGGAGGATTGAATGAGGAATAGAAATGCTAGAAATGCTAATTTTAATGTTGAGTGGGATTCATATGCCAGTCTGGGTGATTTAGTCTTAGACTGGGTTTTCTGCACCAAAATTGGAATATGATAGTGCTGATTCCAAATCTCTTGAAACCCTAAAATTGGTTGTATTGGGACTCATGGGTGATCCCACAATACTGGTTTACAATTTTTGGGAAAACTGGACACTAAACTGATTTTTTTAAACTAAATCTTCACTTTCGGGCTCCTATAGCAGCTAAACCGTGAGGAATTTGAAGATGATGCAAACTAGTGATTTGTGAAGTTTTATCTATATATTCTAAATATATTTTTTTCAATTTTTTTGGAATCAGATTGCACCTTTTTTTTTGTCTCCTTCGAAAACTAGTTTTTATCAGTAAACAACATTTTTAAGGAGTGATGGTCATCGTATACAACATAACTCTTTTTGTATGAAGGATAAAATTCTATTTTTTTTTTTAATTTAGATTTGTAACTATGATATCTAATCAGTTCATTTGGTTTCATAGTGTTTTATTAAATATTTTTTCCTTAATCAATTTTTGAAGTAAAACCAATTACAATTGAGACATAGGCAAACTGTATATAACATAAATTTTTCTATATGTATCGAAATTCATTTTTTTTAATGGATCAAGGACATCAATACCCAACCTAAACATATTTTTCAAAATTTTATTTTGATAATCTACTTATTTTCCACATGTGCAGAAAAAAGAACTTGATTTTCAATGAAAAACCTACATTCACAAGAAATAAAAAATAAATATAATAATCAAATTTAATTTAATTAAAATTATACTTTTTTGGAAGCTTATAATAAGGACTACATACTTACAAAAATTAAATTTTAAATGAACTCATTTGATCCCCCAAAAAGTAAATCAAAAGTGATTTTTTATCAACATTTTGATAGGTTTAAAGGGGACTCTGTTATAGGTATGGTTTAAAACTAGTGGGGTTCTATCCAAGGGGGCTTGGTCTAAGGTGGTTTGATCAAACCCTCTTCAATTGGAATCCTTTAAATGGAACTTTTCAAGGATTAAATCATTATATTTTCTAAAAATATGTGATTTCAGCAAAAAATAGCATCTCCCAGAAAGTGTAAACCACTATTGTGGAAGCACCCTCATATGCCCAAGGTGGTGTATTAGTCCCAGTGTTCCTTTTTAGAAGGTTAAGGTATGATTATACTCTCCAATCTCTTCTCTCTCTGTCACACTTTGTTTCTGGATCTGAAACCCTGATTTCATGTAGAAGTCTTTCCATGATCTTGCAAGTGGGGAGACACTTCTAACAACTTACTTCAAGCTTGTAACATAATATTCAAAGACCCTTCAAGCTCCAAGACACCTAGATCTACAATTACACATGTAGAGAGAGAAAAAATTGTTGATTGTTAGGGAATGGGGGTTTTCCTTGGTCAAACCCCTTCGAGGTAATTAAACCAAATGATTACTGAAATAAGGACATGAAACATGGAACATAAAACATGAACAATGATACCTTGAATGATGTCTTGTAAATCTGCAAACTAACATGAAGTGGCCATGAAGAATGTAGATCTAGATCTTGAAAATAAGTGTAGAACAATGCTTGATCTTGGATCTTCAATGCTACATCACAACACTAGCTCAACAACATGCTTGATGCCTTATAATATTGACATGATGATTGATCTTGAATTGCTACAACAATTGATGAAGAAATCTATTCTTGAATGCCTTAGAAATGATCTTGTAAAATCTCTTGATTCTCTTGTGGTCTTGGAATGCTTAAATACTGAGAGCTTGACTTGATATCATGAAGGCTTAAGGAAATAATTATTTGAGACCTTGTTTATATAGGTAATCCATCCAAGTTACCATTTATTAGATTCTAGAGACTGACATTCATGAAATTTGAATTTAAAACCCTGATTTCCCGCTCAAAACCCAAAAAAGAGGCCAAATGGGACTCATATGCCATCTGTGGCGTATGGGGACTCATATGCCCAAGATGGCATATAGATCCCATAGGGGATTTTTGGAGAGAGAAAGTGTTAGGGAGATGAAAAATTAAGTCTATTTGTTGATCTTGTTGGAATTTCAGTTGAAATGAGCCTCAAGATGCATAATATAGAGTCTTAGGGACCTATTAATGATGATATAAAGGTAATAAATGCAAGAGGGCCCAAAATTCAATGTTAAAGTGTAAATAAATATACTTTACAACATCAAATTAAGGCAAAATTAGGTCTATTTAGCTTAAAAGGGACCCAAGACCTAATGTGAATGTGTAAAACACATCAAAACACTAGATCAAGGTGACCTTAAGTTAATTTTAACATTAATAATTCCCAAATTAAGCAAGAAAAAGGATACTTTTATCATTGTTACATCTAGTCCCCACTTTAGTGTGAGGATGAACTTGCTTCAAACTCACACTAAAGTAGACATTCAAGAGGGGTCCAAGTGTACCGATGTGGATGGTCTAGGATGATAAAGATCAAGGGAGTGGTCAAGCCCCTAGGATCCAAGATCCTAAGTCAAACCAACATAAGCACAAAAGGATACACACAAGGTGTATGATATGCAACATCAAGATACACAATCATGCAATGCCAATAAAAGGAGAGAGAAATATAAAGTAGAAAAAATAAGAAGAGGTGGATCAAGCATCGACTGTTTGTCCAACATGGTGTGGATCAGATCTAAGATTGTTTGTCCAAAATGCATGCTCCCTCTGAGGTAAGGAAACTTGAGGTTGTCCGTTGGCTGAGTAATCCAAGAGAGTGAGACACACACACATTCGATTGATATGTTCTCACAACACTTGAATGCGAGTGGCTATGGGAAAGTCATGCCTAGGATCGACTTCCCGTCCAACCATATAAAATTTATACCTCCTGATAAATTTGATAAGGTACCACACAACAATAAGCTTTAAGATCCATGAGGCAACCAAAATCTTTGTATGCTTGATATTCATGAACAAACAAGATGGCTCCATAGGCAAGAAAAGTGTGTTATGCAAGGTGGTCATATAACATAAATTATACATGAAAAATAGTGTAAGGTACGTTCAAAGGGATTTTTATTAGTTCATGTAAGGTCTCTTCTTAGGGAACATCGTGTCTAAGGTCTCCAAGAGAGGAAAAGTAAAAAAAAAATCATGCTCTTGTAGGAAATCAAGCCTAATGGCACCATCAAGAAAAATAGGACCTGAACTTTAAGTTCCCAAAAAAGCGAAATGGGAGTGATATGCCAGAAGTGGCGTATGAGTCCCACTACAAGAATTTTTCCATAATTTTATAGTTCCAGATACCCTTTTTCCAGAAACTAGCTCCTACACAGAAACCCAGATCTGGGACTGATACACCCAGACCTGGTAAAATAGGGTTAGGTAATGGGAGGGATGTTGAAGGTGTTTGTCATGGTTGTGAATTGTTTCTAGTGTTATATGTATGAGAAATGGTATTATAACTCGGCTGCTACAAAACATCATTCTTGGGTGGCTAAAGGATAAGTTCAAGTTTGTTTTGAGTTTGTTGTTTGTGTGAAGGTAGGTAAAGGATGAGTTGAGGTTGAATAATATTAACATCCCTTAGTGAAGGAGAGTCTAATATTACTTCATCATCTTCATCTAAGAAAACTATATCACTATTGTCAATGTTATCATTTTCTTGCACCATGATATCCTCCTTAGGAGGAGAGTTTTTAGGAGAACTACAAACTAGATGTTCATGACATCCCAAGGTTGGTTCTTCCAAAATGATTTCATCACAAGTAAGGGAGTTATCAATAGTTAGATTGTTCATGACTTTATCCTTTTTCTCTAAGGTCTCATTCTCTTGTGCCATACAATCTACCCTAGTAGGAGAGCTTGTAAGATGTTCATCACATTCCATGGTTAGATTTTGTAAAGTAGCTTCATCACAAGTATGGGAGGCATCAAGAGAAGGACGACTATGATTTTCATGCTTACAAAATAGATCTTTCCAAATGGTAGGAGCATTAGGGAATGGAGGAAAAAGATTCTCATGACTATTATTAAGTGCATCCTCAAACACCAAACCATCTTCTTCTCATTGAGGAGGGGTATTAGGAGAAGGAAAAATTTGATTGTCATGGTTATCTATGATATCATCCTCTTTCACTAAAATATTCTCACAAGCAACTCCTAGATGAGTGTAGACTAGGTAAGGTGATGTTTAGAAATGTGTCTATGATCTCATTTTCTTGTGTCATAATATCTCCCCAAGAGGGAGGAAGAGAGATACAATCAAGACTTTCATGATTCTCAATAATTGTGTCTTCTTTCACCATGATACCTTTGTCACTAGTAGGAGAGGTATCGAGAGAAGAATAATTATGGTTTTCATGATTGTCTATGTGTGTATCTTCTTGTATCATATCATCCTCACAAATGGGATAGATAGTAGGGTTTGATATAGGAAATGTAATATTAAGTATTGTGTTAATGGCTTGATTCTCATTCTCTAAGATGTTCTCATAACTATGAAAGATAGTAGAAGGATGACTAACATGTTTCTTAATGACCTCATTGTTGTGCTCTAAATTAAACTCATAAGAGGGGATGTTGTACTATGCAATCCATCCTCAATCATATCAAAACCATATCTCTTAAAAGGAAACATGCTAATATGAAAAGTAAACTATCTAATTTATAAAATTCTTCAAAAATGTAAATAAATGTCCCACATATCTGAAGATTTTTACTACTGAAATTAATTTTTGAAATGTTTTAAAAAAAAAGATGACTACACCACATGGATGATTTGACCTAGATACATAAAACAAAAAGTTACTGAAACTTTCCAGATTGATACTATATGTTACTAGCAAGCTTAGGAAGCACATAAATGAGGTTTTTAATGCTATAAAAGGCAGTTTAAAATTTGGACTATGACTAAATCGCCTAGAGGGGCATACGAATCCTAGTTAGGGTTTTCTTCACAATTTTCAAGAAATTTTAAGTGTTTTCTATGCTTTCTGGTTTTGATGATGTTTGAACTAAATACAAATGTTGATTTTAGATGATTTTCAATGATGTAAGATGCAAAAATGCAACCTATATGCACTTTCACTAATGCAATATTTTGAAACACTAGGTATAAATTAACTAGTGCAAAACCTAATGCAAGTTAGATATAGGATGATAATGCAACCCAAATCAGAAATGATGTGTTGTAAATGTAGGTTCACCAAAATGAAATAGCAAAAAATGGATTTCTACTTATGGTTTAGGACATAGAGCAAACATACTTCCCAATCATTTCATTGAAGGGAAACCCTAGAGATCTTAATCCAAGGTAGAAAGGAAAGAGATCTCACAATAGGGTGTACTAGGGTTTGATTTATAATTACAAGAGGGGTTCACCGCCAAGATAGGTCTTAGAAAGACTAATGAAATGCAAGACCTAATTATGAAACTTAATGATATGAAAGAATTAATTAAATGACCTAGAAATGCATATAAGGGTAGGTGCATGGAAATGGGTAGCAATTCCATGGACACCCTAAAAAAAAAAGAGTTGAAAAGCATAATGCGAGTGTCTTTCATTAAACCTAGGAAAGTTCCCTTCGGCCACAACTACAAATCCATAACGTGAGCGCGTTATCTTTTGTTAAAAGAAAAAAAACAAATACAAATCTCTCATTTGCATTTCGACTGGTTTTTCTGCTCCACCCACGGCTAAAAACCCCAAAATATCGTGCTCGCGTTCTAGGAGAGGAATTTCTTCACCAAGAATCCAAACATCTTTGCAACGATGGTGCCACGACGACGACGAGTTGTAAGAGGTAAGGATTCTATGCTTTTTGTTTTGAATTTGTTAGTTTTAGGTTGAATTTGATATCTATTTGTTTGAATTTTTAGGAGATGCAAATAAAAACCTGCAAACCCTCAAAATCCTCAACAGGAGGACCGACCAAATCCTCAAGATCAAAATCAACCACAACATCAACCTCCTCCACCAATCACTCAACCCCCTCCTGACACTCAACAAAATTTAATGAGTGAAATTGAGAACAACAAAAAACAAATTGAGGATTTGATCAATAGGTTGAGTGATCCAAATGGTTCAACCATAGAAAGAATGGGCCTAGAAAATTCATTGAAAGATATGTTAACAAACGTAGATTCAATTAGCAAACAAATAATTGGATGGGAAGATAGGAGGCAGGCAGCTAGGGAGTATTATGCAAATAAACTATCATACAAGGATGTGAAAGATTTAAAAATAACAAAAGGTGATTTGTGTTCATTATTCACCGAACCACACACAAATCAAAATCTTACCCTCAATGCGAAGAGGTCTCCTATCCATTGGTGCCACCACCAACAAATGAAGGAGCAGTTTTATGATAGGTGGTACATGGTCTTCGATTACCCATTGTGCAACAATTGCGAGGTCCCACAGTATTTCCTTAGGAAACTATACAATGAGTTAATATTGAACAAAATCCAAAATTATTTTGATATGAGGGATTTCCAGGGGAGAGGTGGGGGGTCAGCTCAAGATAGACCTAGTGCACAACCAGATCCTACGCGGCAAGGTAGACGAGCTCTCGCTAGGCCACCTCATGAGAACATTGTTATGCCTTTCATCGTGAAGGAAAGTGCTGATGTAGAGACATTGCAAGCAATCAACACTTTGAACCAGAGTGTCATCCATCATACTAGCCCTATTCTACAATGCCATCCAGGGGATTTTTCTAGTGGTGGTCTTCAAACACATGTGTGTCAATCTTGCGGGGCAACTTGTTCACATGACCCCACCAACCCTCAAGAGACTGGTATGTAGGATTCATCTGCAGCTATGGAGATGGAGAGGGCAACTGACATTTTGCATGAGGCATATGACATTGATAGTTAGGTAAAAGTTAGTGCATGTGTTCATTGAATTTAATTTATTAAATTTCGATTTTGAAATGCAAAATTAACTAAAAATGTTTTATGATTTTAATAAAATTGCAGGGTCACAGTGTTGAGACTGGATACACCGCCCCCCACCAACCTATTTTTGCAGTACACCTATCGCTAGGGTATGTAACTAGTAAACAATTATAAGTTTATTGCATATTAATGGCATTGTTTTACGAATGGTAATTTAATATGCAATTTTGGATGTTGAACAAGCTAATATTGGAGGTTTTGATGGAACACTTCCCAGTGGTGGTGGATTTACTCAAACCTTCACATAGGTAATAGAATAAAGAGTTTAACTAATGAATCAAGTACTTAATAGATTTGTGTAGTTTATACATGTACATCATTGATTACGTTGAATAATTTGTTGTTTTATTTTCAGTTGTTGCGAGATGATACACCTCTTAATGTGATGAGGGCAATGGATATTGGTGTGACATCTACTATACAATCCTCGATGGCTCTGACAGAAGAGATATGAGGAAAATTAGTAAATTTTAATTTACATTTGTTGTTATAGATGTTAGTTAGTGAGAAATCAAACCATTATTGATTCACGTAATTTTTGTCTATTTGCATGGTTTATACAGGTCTTGAGCACGCCTGAGCATGGGCATGAGGATATTTCCCTCATGGATAGAGATCGTGAGATAGCTGTAAGTGATTATTTTGTCAAATATATCATTTTCTATAATGTAATTTCTATATATTCATGTCTTTACTTCTTATTGTAACAGTTAAAACTTCACCATGAACTAAACCCTAGGAGGAGTAGCAGGAGCACTCCATGTGCGCAACAAAAATGAGTGACAGACCTATCGCCATTCGAGCGAAAAGGAAAGGGAAAGATTTTATTTCCTGGGCATGAAGAGCAATGACTTTTGATTCCGGAGTCCTTTATTTTATGCTTGCATGGTAGTTTTGTACATATTTTTTATTGGACATATTTGACATTGTATGCCTAGATGGCATTCTCATAAGCCTACATGGCTATTTTGTACATATATTTCATACTTATATCAACATATATTTATGTATGCCTACATGGCTATTTGGTTAATACAAATATCTTTTTTCGATGCCTGTCCATATTTTCATTCTAAATTGATGGTTCAATAGATATGAGTTACGTATATTCAAGTGTATACTTTACAACTTATGTGTATACTTTGTGACTTACGTGCATTCGAGTGTATACTTTGTGGCTTACATGTTTTCATGCATATACCTTGTATTCGTGCATATACTTTGTTTTAATTTGTGTATACTATGTATTCGTGTGTATACTTTTTGAGGCTTACGTGTTTATGAGTACTTGTAGTTCCCTTATTGACATGTACATGTTTGACTTATTCACATGTATAATTATTAATTGGTTAGCCCTAGCATTGATCTATGTCATCCTCAATGCATGATCCTTGAGATGGAGTAAGTACACCCTCAAGGTCAAAAGGAGTTTCACATGCATTCTTCATAGGCTCATTTTGGTAGTGAAACCAAAAACCTCTTGCATCATTGAAATGAAAAAAAATTCCTTTATAGCAGGTCTGAAGCCATTATCATTCTCCATCAGTTCTTCATGTATCCACTCCCCATTAATGGTTGTCTCATGACCTTCATGAAACCAAGCACTTATCTCATTTGTGATAGAAGAAATGTATGAAGATTTATCTTCCTCCTTATGAACCATTCATTATCATGAGAGATGGGTTCTTGTGACCACTACTGATTAATCATGGGTCAATGAGTTTGACTTGTAAAACTACATGATTGAATCTTGATAGAAATATCACAATATTTATATATCTAAATGTGTTATTTCCTTCAGCTAAAATTTGTGCTTATACTTATGTGATTGATGTATGTTTGTGTATGGGATAATAGTAATTTCTATTTGATGATTCTATTCTGTCTTTAAGGTTTATTTATTAAAGGGTGCATGAAACAAGTTTTAAATCCTTAAAAATCTTTGAATTTCTTAGGTTTTTCTATTTGTCGAGTCTAGGCTCCGAGTCCGAGTCCAAGTCAAAATATGGCTTGTCAAGTCTGAGGCGAGTCCTAGTCTTGTAACACTGGTGTGAACACATCGAGGAATAATGTATATGCCGATGAAGAGAGAACCAATCCTTGTTTCCAAACAAACCATGGTATAGATATGGTTGGTCGAGATAAAACATCACTCTCCTAGATAGTTCAAACCATAATATTTCATGGCTACAAACACACCTTCATTATGTGTGTTCTTGATCCTACTGAAGAAATGGTGGAACATGTAGATCAAATATTGCAACCCTAAGTCCACAAGAAGGTTATTTGTCCTGATTTCCACAAATGTCTTTTAGATGTTCATCCTTCTTGAGTAATGTAAACTATTGATGTTATCTAGATCTTTGAAACTATTTGCAATCATGTGCAATACTGTAGAAGCTAGAGCTATATCTAATACTACAAATGACTGCTCAATGGAATCATGCTAGCAATATCACAATTTGACACATTGTAGAAAATACCTCCTACTTATCAATTGATGAGCTAAAGTGATGGGGAGTTCTATCCCTCAAGAGCACTCTTGCTCTTCCCAAGACCTATTATCTAGTCTTCCTAGGGTATTCCTCTCTACCCTACTCAGGGATCACTCCTAAACCCCTCTCACCACGTAAGACTCTCCACCAATTTCAAATTCTTCTCCATCACTCCCAATCCACCACTAAGCTTCCTTGGGCTCCACACTGACCCAAAGTGTCCTGACCACTCCAGGGCTAGGAAGGGTATCCTAGTTGTCCCTTTGTTGATTTGTCTCCTCACTGATCCATCTTATTGGATTCTTTCACCTTTTACCCATTGCTTTCTTGATTGGAACAAACCAATCCCATGTGCTTACACTCCCATACTCTTGATTGGCACAAACTGATCCATTTAGCAACTCTCCTTGCTGCTGTCCTCTCCAAGCTACTAGCCAGAATGCACTTGCACCTGCCTAGTGCTTGATGATTTCATCACCTTCCTTGCAAAACAAGACCCCAAAACCTATATGTACATTATTTACACAGTCCCCAACTTGATTCCAAGTGGCCATGAGAGGAAAGCCATGAGAAGTCAAGTGGGACTCATTATTCACAAAATTGGCCTGAACTAGCAATGAGACCAAGAACACCAAAAACTTGCAAAAAGATAACCAGTCGGTCTAGATGACTAATCTAATGCTACACAAGGTAAGTACATGACACAAATGGAAGACTCAAAGCATCAAATAAGTCCTTTCAATCCATTCTTGACTGGATGAAGGCTCAAACACATAAATTCAATGAAAACTTGCTCTCTTCCAATCACAAAAATGTACTCTCCATGTCTCAATTCGTGAAAAAAATCCTCCAACCCAGGTATTAGGGTTTTTATAACCTTATATACCTTTCTCCCATGTGCTAGGACCCTTGGGTTGGGCTTAAAGCATCATTAATGCCATTTTCCAACTTTTAGGACAAATAGCGAAGGCAACATTGCTCAAAATGCTCACAGTGTCCAAGAATTACCCAAACCGCAAGCCCCTAACAAACCTATTTCCACTTCACTCATCAAAAACACTCTTGGGACTTTACATCATAGTCCTTATTCCCTTGGTGGTTGGCTAGAACCACCTACAAGCCAAAATTTAAAAGATCTCTCCAAAAGACCTTAAGGTGCTCCTGCATCATTCTCTGCCCTGCAACAAAGAAGTTAAGGAACCTGTGGTGTGAAGAGCTCCTCACTAATTCCATGCTTCTTAAAGTCACTTTCTGCTATCCAAGTAGCCTCTGACTCTGGTTGATGTCTCCACTTCACTAGGTGCTCCATGTATGTCTTCCGCCTAGTCTTCTTCTTCACCCTTGAGTCTAGAATCTTGTCCACTTGTGGTCTGATCTGATCAGGTACCTTGAGTTCATCCACATCCTTACTCACCTCAGCACTATAATGTTCCTCATCCATTTCTGGTCCTTTATACTTCACCAAGTCCTTCACATTGAAGATAGGTGAAATGGACATCTCCTTGGGTAACTCCACCTTGTATGTATTGGATCCATACTTAGCCAACACTTTACATGGCCCTATCCTTTTCATCCATAGCATTACTAACCACTCATACAACCCCTCTGTGGTTTTAAAAGTTGACTTCCATTCATCTCCCTCTTTCATCCTAATCTGATAGTAGCCAGTTTTCAAATCAATCTTGGAGTAGTACTTAGCACCCCCTAAATAGTCCATTAAGTCTTCTATCTTAGGAATAGGAAACCTATATCTAATGGTTATCCTATTTATGGCCCTAGAATCAATACACATTCTCCCTTATCTTCCTTCTTAGGTGCCAACACCACTGGAACAACACATGGGCTTATGCTTTTCCTAATGAACCCTTGGTCCAAAAGTTCTTGAACTTGCCTTGCTATCTCCTTGTTCTGCTCCGGTGTCATTTTGTATGGAGCCTTGTTAGGAAATGTTGCTCCTGGTACAAAGTCAATTTGATGACTAATTTCCGTCTTACGTGGTAGTGTAGCTAGTGTGCCTTCACAAATAATATCCCTGAATTGATCCAACAGTTGCTTCACCTCTACTGTCATAGGTAGCCGACTAGGTGACTCATCCTCCTTTGTCTTCAACATGATTGCATAGACAACTCCTTCTTCCTCCTTCATGTCTCTTAGGAATTCCTTTCCACTCATCAAAAGTATAGTGGATTCTGCCTTTTCCATTGTGCCTTCTTGGGGAAAACACTTTGTGGTTAAGCGCTTGAGCTGGAGTATAGTAGAATGGGTTACCTCTCGGGAAGGCCTAGTGCCTCACCTCTATGAGCATCACTTAGATGCAATGGGTGCTAAGTGGGCCATTCAATATCATTTCAAATTTGTTGCTTTAAGCAACTTACAAATTTGCAACTTAAGACTCCTCGAACCTAAGGGATTGATCCGGTGGAACATAGCTTAGAGCGATTCCACATATTTCAGTGCAAAAGAGGACTATGCCTAGCATAAAAATACCTATTTGGACGTGTTGGAACAGTTCGCTTGGTCACACAAGCTGCAGAACGAAAGTTGCACCACTCTGCAACTTTGCATTGCTTGCGTTTGATGCTTTTTCCATCAAGTGATAATACGCCACCACTGAAAAACCACTCCGAGATAGCCAAAACCGAGAGAGGTTTTTATAGAAAATCTCAACATGATCCTATAAGATTAGATGAGAAGTTTCTAAGCATCATGACATCTGAGTAATAGCATGCTGAAGTTTGTAGCCATTTTGCACTTTGGACCCTTGAGGGATCGATCCGGTGGAACATAGCTCGAAGCGATTCCACATGTTTCGGTACAAAAGAGGACCATGACTAGTGTAAAAATACCTATTTGGACATGTTAGAACAGTCTGCTTGGTCACACGAGTTGCAGAGTGAAAGTTGCACCACTTTGCAACTTTACATAGCTTGAATTTGACACTTTTTGCATCAAGTGAAAATCTGCCGCCATTAGAAAACCACTCCAAGATAGCCAAAATCGAGAGAGGTTTTTCTAGAGGGATCCAAAACCTTTTTGTAGGATTAGATGAGAAGTTTCTAAGTGTCACGGTATTCGATTACTAGCATGCTGAAGTTTTCAGCCATTTTGCACTTTGGACCCTTAAGGGATCGATCTGGTGGGACATAGCTCAGAGCGATTCCACGTGTTTCGGTGTGAAAGAGGACCATTCCTAGCGTAAAAATACCTATTCAGACGTGTTGGAATATTCCGCTTGGTCACACGAGTTGCAGAGCGAAAGTTACACCACTTTGCAACTTTACACAGCTTGAATTTGACACCTTTTCCATCAAGTGAAAATCCGTCGCCATGAGGAAACCACTCCAAGATAGCCAAAAATGAGAGAGGTTTTTCTAGAGGGGCCCAACACATTTTTTTAGGATTAGATGAGAAGTTTCTAAGTGTCACGGTATTCGAGTACTAGCATGTTGAAGTTTGCAGCCATTTTGCACTTTGGACCCTTAAGGGATCGATCTGGTGGAACATAGCTCAGAGCGATTCCATGTGTTTTGGTGTGAAAGAGGACCATGCCTAGCATAAAAATACCTATTCAGATGTGTTGGAATAGTCTGCTTTGTCACACGAGTTGCAGAGCAAAAGTTGCACCACTTTACAACTTTGCGCTGCTTGAATTTGACACCTTTTCCATCAAGTGAAAATCCACCGCCATGAGAAAACCACTCCAAGATAGCCAAAACCGAGAGAATTTTTTCTAGAGGGGCCCAACACCTTTCTATAGGATTGGACGAGAAGTTTCTAAGTGTCACGGTATCCGAGTACTAGCATGCTGAAGTTTGCAGCCATTTTGCACTTTAGACCCTTAAGGGATCGATTCGGTGGAACATAGCTCAGAGCGATTCCACGTGTTTCAGTGCGAAAGAGGACTGTGCCTAGTGTAAAAATACCTTTTCGGATGTGTTGGAACAGTCCACTTGGTCACACAAGTTGCAGAGCGAAAGTTGCACCACTTTGCAACTTTGCCCTGCTTGAATTTGACACCTTTTCTATCAAGTGAAAATCTTCCACCATGAGAAAACCACTCCAAGATAGCCAAAACCGAGAGAGGTTTTTCTAGAGGGGCCCAACGCCTTTCTGTAGGATTGGATGAGAAGTTTTTAAGTGTCATGGTATCCGAGTAATAGCATGCTGAAGTTTGTAGCCATTTTGCACTTTGGACCCTTAAGGGATCGATCCGGTGGAACATAGCTCAGAGTGATTCCATGTGTTTCGGTGTGAAAGAGGACCATGCCTAGCGTAAAAATATCTTTTTGGATGTGTTAGAAGAGTCCGCTTTGTCACATGAGTTGCAGAGCGAAAGTTGCACCACTTTGCAACTTTGCACTGCTTGAATTTGACACCTTTTCCATCAAGTAAAAATCCGCCGCCATGAGAAAACCACTCCAAGATAGCCAAAACCAAGAGAGGTTTTTCTAGAGGAGCCCAATTCCTTTATGTAGGATTAGACGAGAAGTTTCTAAGTGTCACGGTATCCGAGTACTAGCATGCTGAAGTTTGCAGCCATTTTGCACTTTGGACCCTTAAAGGATCGATCCGGTGGAACATAGCTCGAAGTGATTCCACGTGTTTCGGTGTGAAAGAAGACCATGCCTAGTGTAAAAATACCTATTCGGATGTGTTGGAACAGTTTGCTTGGTCAGACGAGTTACAAAGTGAAAGTTGTACCACTTTGCAACTTTACACAACTTGAATTTGACACGTTTTCCATCAAGTGAAAATCTGCCGCCATGAGAAAACCACTCCAAGATAGCCAAAACCAAGAGAGGTTTTTCTAGAGGGTCCCAACACCTTTCTATAGGATCTAATGAGAAGTTTCTAAGTGTCACGATATCTGAGTACTATCATGCTGAAGTTTGCAGCCATTATGCACTTTGGACCCTTAAGGGATCGATTAGGTGGAACATAGCTCGGAGCGATTCTACGTGTTTCGGTGCGAAAAGAGACCATTCCTAGCATAAACATACCTATTCAGATGTGTTGGAACAATCTGATTTATCACACGATTTGCAGAAAAATGTGTACAAATTGTTTACATGACCTTTTTCACATTGTTTACATTTCAAAATTCAAAGTTTGGAAATTTTCCTACTCAAGGCATTTACAGAACAAGGTGCTACTACACCAAACATGAACTTCAACCTTACAATATTTGAGTATATCTCATTATGTAATTAAAACTTATTACAATGCCTCTAGCACTTCGTTCTCTCAAATCTTTTACAATGTCACTCATACATTCAAGATTCTCTTTAAATGTCTACATCATAGGTGCTCATCACGAGGTTAACTTCAAATGAGTAACTTGAGATTCCCTCGCTAAGCTTCACATGCTCTCTTACAATGGCTTGAAATCAAAATTGAGATTTGTCAAAATCATCAAAATAAGTATGTTCCATTGCTTTTTTGGTTGAGATTTTCTTTGATGGCTCTTAAATCAACATTTTCTGCAACGAAAGATCAATCAACCCTTAGTAGTTTACTTACAAATACGCAAAGTAAAAGAGAAAAATAAAGAGCATCCAAAATGGAAATGAAATAAAAATAGATGGAAGGCACTTACAGATGTTGCATGCAGGCATCAAAATAAGGATGTTGCATTGCTTTTCTAGTTGACATTCTCTTGGATGGCTCATATATCTGCAGTTTTGGCAAGGGGACACCAATCATTGTAAAAGAAGATGATATCATTGGCATCAAACAAATTAATGTGCATACAAGTATTAATTAATAAGAACCAATGTGCATATACTTAAAAATTAATCCAACGAACCATCCGGGTCTGCTCTACTCTTTATTGTGTCAAGTATTGCGTCATGGTCAGACTCACGGACCTTCCATAACGTCTTGTTGAAAGGTCTACCCCCATATTTGGTCAAATGAACATTGGATGCCATGACAAGGTTCGAGTAATGAAGAATCTTACTATGCATGTCAAAGTCCTGAAATAGCCAATGTTTAACACTTGAATGTGGGTACCTTCTAAGCCATGTTCCAGTAACCACAACTGACCCAGTAGGGTAGTCAATGTTTTCTCCATCTATAATTGGGGCCTCCAATTTCTTTTTTATCTCAACATGACAACACAAGTAATATTCTGTTCCCTCTTCATTGTCTCCATCTGCAATAACTGCATAAACATGCCCTGCATTGATATGTGCAAAAAATCTCTTGAATTTTGTCAACATTATAAATACAGTACAAAGTAAGATCTAACGATATGAAATTTCAAAAACTAAGAAAGTAGATATATCACCTCATTGAACTAGATCTGATATGTGGTCAAAGTCGACCGATGATTCTATCTATATCAGTTCCAATACCATCGGAGGGCGATACATGTGAAGTGGGCTAAGATAATTTGTGAACCATTTGTCAACCCACTCCCCTGACTCACAATCATTCCAGTCTTGCATTGTACATGAAGAACAAAAGCATGCCATCTTTCATGTATCGATACTCCATGAACCTGTATTTGAGCTAAGGAAAGAGTGTACCTCACTCGATCCTATTAGTGTATAACAGTCTTCATATGGTGCAATGTTAGTATCATCCATCAACCAAAAAAATCTATGAACTGAAGACGTACCTTCATTACCTGGACCCATCAAAGCATTACACCATCGATGATTGATTTTGCATCTTTCAACTTTGCATTGTCTTTATACTTTACCTGTTCATGTGCTAATGCTCTTTTCGCACATGCTCCTGCACGATCATGCTCCCCCTTTCCATGTCCAGCCTCACAAAAGTTCCAGATATGTTGAACACCTGTAATGACATGCATCCTGCACAACTAGTAGAACATGTGCGAGTTCTTGAATTGTGTTGCATAGTTATCAAAGCATATTATATGTTGATCGTATTCTATGCCCCTTTGAGCCAAACCACTATAGAACATCTGGAAGCAACCTTGCACGAACTCTAGAGAATGTGTGCGATCATCACTAATGTAAAAGTGGTACTCCCTCAATACCTTCCTTTGCTCATCTATACTATCAGATGCATGAATGAATGCTATGTGCACAAATATCAAAACTTGTGTGGAGTTGTAATACTGTGACTGCACCTCATGTTGTGGCTATAGAGTGTATTTCTCTACAAAGTCAACCACGGATACTATGCTTCCAACTGGAAAGGTGTCCTTGCATAGCTTGAACTGCGTGTCCAACCATCGGGCTCTATGGGTATGCATTGCATACTCAGACAGTATATTGTCACAAAATGTGGTCATAAATTTGTACACTGGAATCTTCTCAATAACTAAATCACACCTTTTTGCTTGAGACCCATCTTTTGTAGCATATGCCACTATTTTATACTTCTCGAACTCTACTAGTTTTTGTCCCACCTCATTTGTGCTTTCCATATGTTGACATATTGGCATACGCTGGAAGCCACCGCAACGCTTGCATGAACCATCCAAGCATGTTGTCCTATAGAATATATGGCCATCCTCTATTTCACATAATTTTTTTGATAAGAACTCTCTTGAAGATTTTGGTGGGGCTTCTATTCCACAATCCTGCAAAACATCATAATGGTTAGAAAATTCAATATGTAGTCTACAACAATAAGTAGTGCGTGTGTGATTTATCTTGACATAAAAAGGTTTAAGCGGTTCAAAAAATATTTGAGAAATACTAATTTGAGGATAATCATTTAAAAATTTCCAAAAAAATTGGGTTTGAGTCATATCCAAAAAATGCTTTGGATGTGGCTCACGATTCCGACTACCGATTCTCCTTCTTACCACATCCCTTTGATTCAGAGATGGCCTTGTGTTATTCTTCCAATACTCTTCAATTAGTGTTCTCAAGGCTTTGACAACTTCTTTATCTTTTCATGACAGTCTCCCCGAGAATGCCCATAATTCATTTGTATCATTGCCCTCAATTATTTTTCGCCTTTGAATGGCTCTTGATAAAGTCTTTCTACTAATTCCCGTTTTTTCACTAGTCTCTTTAATTAGGTGAGCTCTCTTTGTTTGACAACTTACCAAAGTCGATGTAATGACACGTCGGGTGACATTACTATCCTTTGAGCGTGAGGTCTTACCCACACTCTCATAAGCATCCATTAGATTCTTCACAATAGTGTCTTCACTCGATGCATTTGATGTTCTCAACCCAAGAGTCTTCATGATATTCCTATACTTTACACCCCACATCATTTCAGCAAATAGTTGACATCTTGCAGTCTCATTTAGCCTTTCAAAGAATCGCTCCCAAATCTCATCAGCATATCTTCTACAAGTGCGTGTTGAAATCTTACCTTCCATGTGCTACAAAATATCATCATCAATATTAATCAAATACTTTTGCTTTCTACACAAAATTCTTGGTGGTGTTCTCCTAGGTACATACATCTCAACATTAGGAATTTCATCAATATTTAATTGAGGTGGGTTAGATTGCATTCCTTTGATCGATGGTGGAGAAGAAGACATACCTTGAGGTTCACATGGGAATGATGGCATACCTTCTTTGTCAATTTCAAGTGATGATGTACTCTCAACTTGAGATGTGTTGGATGGTGTCCAACAATACTCACTTGCGGTAAATGGCGTCCCTCCATATTCACTTGCAGTAGATGGTGTCCGTTCATATTCACTTGTGCTAGATGGTGTCCCTCCATATTCGCTTGTGCTTAATGGTGTCCCTTCATATTCACTTGTCATAGAGGGTGTGTCTCCAACTACAATATTTGAATCTGTCTTACGACGATGCTTTTACATTCGTGCCTTTTGTGCTGCCAATTCCCGTTCTCTTTTTGACAGTTGAGGTTCCTCTACAATCGGGTTGTTTTCATCAATCATTTCCAATTTCTTCTTTTCATGATATGCTACCACCCAAACTCTCTCCTTTTATTTCAAGGTTTCGTTCTCTTCATCTATTAGTTTCCTCTTTGTCTTTTTCTTTAGCATGGCAGATAATTTTATCTATACCATGGTAATGAGACAAATATTAGTTCCTAAAAAATGTATCCATTCAAGATAATTGAAAAATATATGTCATTGAAGGCTTCATTTAAATAAGACTTACAATCATCGTGTACAAAAGTAGGGTCTTTTATTGTTGAACATGCCTTGGAATGAAACTAATGACAATAGGATTTGTGGTTCTTAGCTCAAACAAGCACTTTTTCATGAGAATTTGAGGAACCGAGGAGTGATTTTGAAAATTTGTTGGTACAGGAGCACCTTAAAGGTCTTTTGGAAGATCTTGGCAATTTTGGCTTGTAGGTGGTTCTAGCCAACCACCAAGGGAATAAGAACTATTATGTAAAGTCCCAGTGTTTTTGATGTGTGAGTTAAGGAAAACTTAGGGTAGTCTAGAGCCTTGAAGTTTGGAGAAGCCCGAATGATGAAATTAGGCAAATTAGTCCATGTAGACTTGGTAATTTGTCCTAAAAGTGGGAAAAGGGCATTAATGATGCTCTAAGCCCGACCCAAGGGTCCTAGCACGTGGGAGAAAGGTATATAAGGTCAGAAAAACCCTAATTGAGCATGTGGGAAAGCTATTGTATGATTTGGAGTTTTGGAAGGGGAATTTGTGAGTTGGAAGAGTGCAAATTTCATTGAATTTTTGTTTTTGTGCCTTCATCCAGTCAAGAATGGATTGAAAGGACATGTATAATGCTTTGAGTCTTTCAATTGTGTCACTTAATTACTATGTGAAGCATTATATTAGCCATTTAGTTTAATTTCTTTCCGTTTTGCAAGTTTTGCAAGTTTTTGGTCTCATAGCCGATTCAGGCCAATTTTTGGAAATAATGATCCCCACTTGAATTCTTGTGGAAAGGATACCATGGCCACTTGGAATCAAGTAGGGGAATGTTTTTATAGTGTGCATATGGTGTGTGGTGTCTTGGTTTGCAAGGGAGATGGTGAATTCATCAAGAACTAGGTGAGTATAGGTGCATTGTGGCTAGTGGCTTGGAGAGGACAACTGTGAAGAAAGTTGCTAAATGGACTGGTTTGTGCCAATCAAGAGAAAGAGAGTGTGGTAAAATGTATTCCAGACATGTGTGTGCAAGGAAGACATTTGAGGAGGTCATTAAAGCCCTCAAAGTTGGAAAAAGGATCCAGAACCCTATAAACCCTTGAAAATAAGGGGTATGGGGACAGTCCTATGCACAGATGCCAAAGGGACTAAACACCTTGTAAATCTTGAAGCCTAGGGTACCACTATAAATAATATATAAAAATATTTGGGGGTTGTTAAGACCTTTTTTGAGAAAATCCAAGAAAATGGGTTCTAGGAGGCTTAATTGGGCAAAAGGCTACAAGGCCTAAAATTGGGTTTTTCAAGAAAGCGATGGGTACAAGGTGAAAGAATCCTATGAGATGGATTAGTGAGGAGTCAAATCAATAAGGGGATAGTGATAATACCATTTCCTAGCCCCTGGAGTGGTTAGGAAACTTTGGGTCAGTGTGGAGCCCACTGAAGCTTAGTGGTGAATTGAGAGCAATGGTGAAGAATTTGAAATTGGTGGAGAGTATTATGAGGTGAGAGGGGTTTAAGAGGGATCCCTAAGTAGGGTAGAGAGGAATAACCTAGGAAGACCAGAGAATAGGTCTTGGGAAGAGCAAGATTGCTCTTGAAAGATAAGACTTCCCATCAATTGTTGAAGGAGTGGTCTATGTAATGAATTTTTGACCTTTTGCAGGGTATTTTGAAGATCTTTGATGCGTTGGAATGGTCTGGGAAGGCCTGGGTATATGAGTTTCTATAAACCTCCCTCTTTGCTTTGAAAAATGGGGGTTTTTGTATTGGAATCCTAGTTGAGCAGGTAAGGTCCTAAGACCTAGAAATTATCTTGTTTTAAGACCTAATTAAACAACTTGTGAATGACATAATCATTGGTTGATGTTTTGAGGAACCTAGTTGATTGTAATCAGTTATTTTCAATATTTTCAAGGTGTTTTGAAGGTCCTTAAGGAATTGGGAACTCTTAATGCTAATTTGAGTATACAAATCAAATGTTTTGTGAAGGGAAATATAGTTGAATAAGTGTGTCAAGAAAGGTGTTGATTTCTTCCTTTGTACTGCATCAGTTTGTGTAGAGGTATTGGAAGGTGTTTGGACCCTTCAGAGGAATGGGAGAGGCTTGGAGTTGTCTTAAAGGATGAATTTTGGTGAATGGTTCTGAATTTCTATAATTGGCAAGTGTAAAATGGTAATTGGCAAGTGTAAATAATTGTGTATATAATTTGGTAATTTAAAATGTGCATTGACAACCTAAGGTTATAATGACAAACAAAAATGAAAGCAAGCCATAATAGAATGAAAGAAAATTTGTAAAGACTTCACATACCTTAAAAACCAGACTTTCAAATGGAGGAGTTCAACCCAATTATGTAGCCTTAGCTTCTTCTTTCTTCAAACTCCACAACAATTTGACTTGTTCAAAAGCTTGTTCCCTTCCACACTTCAATTGTATATCAGTTTTCAATGGAATTCAAACTTCAATTGATATTATATGTCTTTCAACGTAGAAATTATGCTATTTCATGCAAAGGTGGTAAAAATATCATGGAAAAGGTGATGGAATGTGAAAAAGATGCTTGCACACTTCACAACATCATCAAAAAGATATTTTTTGTTGGAGCACGCGTAAGAACCAGGGGAATATGCAAACTGTGGGCCTTCAAATCATGGGCATATAGATTTTTTTACTATTTTAGTGGACTAAAAAATGAGATCGCATTATAACACGAGCGCGTTATGTGAAATTTAGTTTTCTTAGTGTATTTTTTAGAGTATAGGAGTTTTTGAGAGAGTGGGAGGGAGAGAGGGGGAGAGTGGAAGATAGGGAGGGAGGGAGAAGGAGAGAGTGGCAGAAAGAGAGAGGGAGAGAGTGGGAGATAGAGTGGGAGGGAGAGAGGGGAGAGTGGGAGATAGAGAGAGGGATAGAGGGGGAGAGTGGGAGAGTGTGGGAGAAGGGGGTAAGTGGGGAGTGGGCGATAGAGACCTAAACCCTAAACCCTCAACCCTTAAACCCTAATCCCTCAACCCCTATACCCTCTTAATCCCTCAACCCTTAAACCCTATCCCTCAACCCTTAAACCCTAATCCCTCAACCCCTAATCCCTCTTAATCCCTCAACCCTCAATCCTCAACCCTTAAACCCTAATCCCTCAACCCTCAACCCTTAAATCCTAATCCCTCAGCCCCTATACCCTCTTAATCCGTCAACCCTCAACCCTTAAACCCTAATCCCTCAACCCCTATACCCTCTTAATCCCTCAACCCTCAATTCTCAACCCTTAAACCCTAATCCCTCTTGATCCCTCAACCCTAAACCCTCAACCCTTAAAACCTAATCCCTTAATCCCTATACCGTCTTAATCCCTCTTGATCCCTCAACCCTCAACCCTCAACCCTTAAACCCTAATCCCTCAACCCCTATACCCTCTTAATCCCTTGACCCTTAAACCCTAATCCCTAAAGCCTAATCCCTCAACCCCTATACAGTATTAATCCCTCAACCCTCAACCCTCAACCCTTAAACTTTAATCCCTCAACCCCTACACCCTCTGAATCCCTCAACCCTCAACCCTCAACCCTTAAACCCTAATCCCTTAACTCCTATAACCTCTACTCTATAACCTATTAATCCCTCATTCCTAAACCCTAAACCTTAAACCCTAACCCATAAACCCTCTACCCTCTACCGCTAATCCTATACCCTCTACCCTCAACCCTAATCCCCAAACCCTCAAACCCACTTATTAAACTCTCTACCCTAATCCCTCAACCCTCTTGACTCTTAAACCCTTAAACACTCAACCCTAAACCCTCAACCCTCAACCCTAACCCCTTAAACCCTAAACTATTAAACCCTTTACCCTCTACCCTCTAACCTCTACCATCAACCCAATACTCTCTACCCTAAACCCTAATCCCTCAACCCTTAATCTCTCAACCCCTATAACCTCTACCCTATATATTGGACCCTCAACCCTAATTCATCAACCCTATACCTTAAACCCTCAATCTTCAACCCTCAACCCTTAAACCCTCTACCCTTTACCCTATACATTAAACACTCAACCCTCAATTCTCAACCCTCAACCCTCAATCCTTAAACCCTAAACCCTCTACCCCTTACATTGGACCTTGAACCTAATCCTTCAACCATATACCCTCAAAACTATACCCTAAACCCTCTACCCTCAACCAAGTAAACCCTTAACCCAAACCCTTCAACCCTAAACGCTTAAACCTTAAACCTTCTACCCTATACCCTTAATCAAATACCCTCTACCATCAAATCTATTCCATCAACCCTCAAACCTTAAACCCTAATACCCTAGAAACCATCAACCCTATAGGTCCTCCATCCTAATCCCTCAACCCTATACCCTCAACCCCTATCACTTTCTCTCTATCTATACATCTCACCTCTCCCTCATTCCCTTCCTCCCACCCTCTCTAATTGTCTTTATGTACCATCTCCCTCTTTTTGCATACCTCTCGCTCAATCAATCCCTACCACCCTCTCTCACTCCCTCTCTCTCACACTCCCTCTCACTACCTATCTCTCAAGTCTCTCCCTCTCACCCCCCTCACACTCTCAAGTCTCTCCCTCTCACACTCTCAAGTCTCTCCCTTTCCCACCCTACCTACATAACCCTCTCTTTCTCTTTCTCTCTCTCTATCTCTCTCCCTCTCCCTCAATTCTCTCTCTCTCTTCCTCTCTCAATTCTCTCTCTCCTCCCTCTATCCGTCCCACCCCCCCTCTCTCTCTCCCTCCCTCTATCCCTCCCACCCTACCTAGCTAAGTCCCCCTCAATCCAACCCCTTCTCTCCCACTCCCTCTCTCTTAAACTCTCACTTCGACCCCCTCTCCATCTCTCTAGACTCTCTCTAAATTCTCCCTTCATCTAAAGACATACATAAATGCATACATACAAGCATAATACATTTGCACATATAATCTTACATCCATACAAGCATACATACAACAACATAAAAATATAGCATACATCAATATATTAGCATTTAACATAAAGTAAGACATACGCTTGTATTATGTGCTAGTAGACATGTTCCCCGCAGAAGCAAAAACCATGTCAAAAGTGAGATATAACGCGAGCACGTTATAATGCGCTCTTATTATAGCGCGCTCGTGTTATATATTGCTTTAAGAATTACCGAACTTTAAGCTTACTATTGCCTTGGAATTCCAACCCAAAGGCTTGAAGGGCATTCCCAATGACTAGAGACGTGTTTTTAAAAAATCCACCATATTTCTCATAATCGAGTTCATGCTCACCGTCAGGATTGCACGTGGTTCAGTATCGAAATAATCGAGCACATGGGTAATGTTGGGTTATCTCTTAGCTATCCAACGATGTAATTTTTTTCACTTTCTGAAAATGTTGTCTTTCATCCATAATTTATTTTATCTGTATGTCTTTTTTTTGCCAAAAAGTAGTGTTTGGTATTTTTTTCGTTATAAATTAACCGTTCATCAAATTTCAAATAAATTACATTTTTAGAAACTAGACTCCATTCTACAAATTTAAAAAAAAAAAACAAATCAATTAGTTTCAAAAATTTGTAGGGGTAGCACGGCCAAAATTCTATTTTCACGATATGTCCACTTCGCAAATTAGTAAAAAATCAAATATTCATTAAAAAATTATCAGAAAAATCGTGCATCAACTACATACTATTAGCTAACTTTTGACTATTGCGATTTTAAGAATACTAAAAAAAAGTTCACCGTACGAGGGTCGTACAAGAGTTGCTATGTTATGTTTTTCTAACAAAAACAACACCAATCTGTGTACGACCCTCGTTTGAGCCCCTTAATCTCAATCATTTTCAAAATAAATTAGTAGTTTAGAAAGTAGACTTGGAGCACTTGAATCCTTCTTTTTATTCCATCTAAAATTTTGAGTCTAAGTATCCTCAATTTCACGTCCAAGGTCAGTATTTCCTGATTTCAGAAAAAAGCTGTCCACTTAAGTCCCCTTTTTGGGAACCATCTTGGTGCACTTACCCATAAATTAGAACAAAAAGATGTAAAATAAAAAATATGCACCTGGAAACTTGTAGAGGCTTGAGTGAGGATTGGAAATGCTAGAAATGATGATTTTAATGCTAAGTGGGACTCATATTCTAGTCTGGGTGATTTAGTCCCAAAATTGGTTTTCTACACCAAAACTAGAATTTGACAATGCTGATTTTGAATCTCCTGAAACCCTAAAAATTGGCTGTACTAGGAGTCATACACCCAAGGTGATGTATCAGTTCCAATGTGATTTTTTGGAAGGTTAAGGTCTAATTCTTCTCTCCAATCTATTATCTCTTTGCCACACTTTGTTTCTGAATCTGAAACCCTAATTTAGGACCTGTAAAAGTCTTTCCGTGATCTTGCAAGTGGGGAGACAACTCCAACAACTTCCTTCAAGCTTGTAACCTAATCTTGAAAGATCCTTTGAGCTCTAAGACACCTAGATCTATAATTACACATGCAAAGAGAGACAAACTTGTTGATTGTTAGGGAATGGGGGTTTGCCTTGGTCTAACCCCTTTGAGGTAATTAAACCAAATGATGAGATAATGAAATAAGGACATGAAGCATGAAAAATGATACCTTGAATGATGTCTTGTAAATCTACAAACTAACATGAAGTAGCCATGAAGAATGTAGATCTATATCTTGAAAATAAGTGTAGAACAATGCTTGATCTTGGATCTTCAATGCTATATCACAACACTATCTCAACATGTTTGATACCTTGTAAAATTTACATGATGATGGATCTTGAATTGTTGCAACAATTGATGAAGAAATATGTTCTTGAATGCCTTAGAAATGATATTTTAAACTCTCCTGATGCTCTTGTGAAGTCTTGGAATGATTAACTCTTGAGTGCTTGAATTGATATCATGAAGGCTTAATGAAATAATGATTTGAGACTTTCTTTATATAGGAAATCCATCCAAGTTACCATTTATTAGATCCTAGAGGCTGACATTCATGAAATTTGAATTTAAAATCCTGATTTCTCACTCAAAACCCTAAAAAGAGGTCAAATGGGACTCATACGCCATTTGTGGTGTATGGTTCCCACTTGAGTGGGACTCATATGACCAAGGTGGTGTATGGGTCCCACATGGCCTTTTTAGAGAGAGAGTGTCACGAAGATGATAAATTAAGTCTATTTGTTGATCTTGATGGGATTTTAGTTGAAATAAGCCTCGAGATGCATAATATAGGGTCTTAGGGGTCTATTAATGATGATATAAAGGTCATAAATACAAGAGGGCCCAAAATTCAATGTCAAAATGTAAACAAATATACTTTACAACATCAAATTAAGGAAAAATTAGGACTATTCAGCATAAAAGGGGCCCAAGATCTAATGTGAAAGTGTAAAACACATCACAACACTAGATCAAGATGACCTTAAGTTCATTTTAACATTAATCATTCCCAAATTAAGCAAGAAAAAGGGATAATCTTTTCGTTGTTACACTTGGTTTTGGTCTAGTTGTGTGGCCTTGCAAGAAGAAAACTAATATTGTATTACCATCCATTGAGACTAAGTATCAAGGTGAAATTCTTGTTGGTTAGGATTTTTAATGGCTTTGATAGATTATGATAGAGTTTGGTATTCTATTTGGCAGTCCTACATTTCTTTGGCATCATAACTAAATTTCCATTCACAATGCATACAACCTACTTGAGCATCAAAGGATGGATCACATCAAGATACCCATGTATTTCATTTGACAACTCATCCATGATGGCCATCTCTCCTTACAATATTTTCCTACTAAGGAGTAGATTGTTGAAATATTCACTAAAATTTGGTGTCACCTCATTATCTTCAATTATAATAGATTCTTTAGGTGAAATAATTTATCCTTGGGGGGTGTACTTGAATCCTCCTTCCTTCATATTTTACCTCTTTTTTGGAAAAAATATTTTTCATGAGGTTTTCTCCTTATCTCTAGTTGTGAAAGATATATTTTTTATTTGTACATGGTTACCTCAATAGGCCTAGTTGTCAAGATCCATTTTTTTGTTTTTATGCATAAGCTTATTTTTTCCCCAAGTTGTAATTAAGAGGTTTTTTAGAGTAAAATGTAGTTTCCTAATTAATTAGGTCTGCTTTCACACTATCTTTCTTATGATCACTTAAGTTGCATTCTTTTTTCTCTCATATCATAGGTTTAGGACACATGTCATGATCTAATTTAATCCTCACTTTGGATTTCTTATCCTTTAACAAGGGTAATTCATTTTATATTTGCATCATTATTCATAATTTTTTGCATCAATAGAGCTAAAAATATTATAACAATTCCTTTATATTTTCTCTCTTTATGTGATTGGTGTTTTATTGTTTTTGAATTCTAGGAACTATTTTCAAACTTTTAAGTTTTGAAATATTATTGCATTTGAGTTTCCCTCAATTAAAATTGGAAATTTGTAAGCTTTTGTGTGTTGTTGAAAAAAAATGAATTCTATAATTTTTTGGTAGTGTTGTATATGAATGATATTATATAATAGAAAATATATATGAAATAATGTGTCCATAGGTGTTATATGACTGGACCTCATTTCCTATTTCATGCCCATATTGAGATTTTTGTTCATGTGGCCTTAGGATTTGAGTACTCTAGGTTTGGAATGGACTAGATTCTCGCACCCATCCATTTTTAATATAAAAAATGCTGAGTAAAGAAAGAGTTAATGAGAAAATAATAAATAAAATAAATGGGCTTACACATTTTAAACATTAATAGTATTAACCCATGAGTTTGAACTTTCATATGATCGTGTAGATATGTTATATAATAATGAAGGAAATTAGTCTAATCTTTGAGATTGATGTAAATACTAGTATATATATCTTTAAGAAAATCTATATAAAGTACATTGAAAGATATCAAGCTATTTAATTTTTTGATTGGAAAACTTAAAATAAAAACAAAAATTATCATAATTGAAAGAATGAAAATAGAATGTTGTGATACTGTCCATTTTAAACAATTGAAAAAATCAATAAAAGATCATTACACATGAAAATAGAATGTAGAATGTTGTGATGCTGTCCATTTTAAACAATTTTAAAAAAATCAATAAAAAATCATTACACATGAAAATAGAATGTAGATTTTTATTTTTCTTTCACGGATTTGCTGATCACCTATATTTCGTGCTGCCATTGTAGAGTTATGTCTATAAACCTAGTCACTAAGGATTCCCATTAGATGGGGGCATATTTATTAATCACATGATAATTTTGAGAATCATGTGTTGATAACCCATCATGTACCTATGGTACTCTATTTTGGTGTAAGTAGGTGTTTTACCTATCTAGGTCCTATTTACATACTAAGTCCACTTAGGTCCTAGGAAGGAATCTTTCTAGTTAAGCATGAGTTGTCACTTATCTTATCTAGTTGGATTTTATTTAATGCTTGTGACCTAGGTAGTTATGAATTAGTTGTCTCATGTGATAGGATTAAGACACTTTTCATGATCTTGTCTAATCCTATCCTCCACCTTTCCTATATAAGAAAGGCTTCATAGCATGTTATTTTTGCCATTTCTCTCTTTTGGAAGTTATTTTGTCTTGAAAGTGATCTTAGAGTGTTGAGGAGTTCACTATAAACTCCTAAATGGTATCAAAGATTCATTGCTGGAAATTTCTTCCCAGATCTGAGCGACCTATCTTGGCATGAAATATTTTTTTTGTGTGAGTTGAGGTCTTGAGAACCTCACCATTGAAACCAAGACATTAGATAAATTCAAGTTTGGCTTTCATTTTGTCAATTTTCATTACGTCTTGCTAAATTCATAAGGGTTTAAAGATTTCAACACACTTTGAGACCAAATCGACCTTGCCATCATTTTCAAAAGGCCCAAAAGATGAAGTTTAAAATAAAATACACCTATGTTCAGCCTCAAGTGTTTTTGAGGATTTTTTTTAACTCGGTGGGTCATACAACCCCCAAATATAGATGATATGATATTTCATTTTCGCAAAAGAAAATATTTTACAATTTTTTTATAGTTTCAGAATAAAAATTATTTCAAAAATTTCAAGAATTTTTTTAATAATTTTTGGGGAAAAAATATTGGTTAGAACATTTATATGTCTACAGTCGTATGCAAAAATTATTATAGGTCTGTCAATTTTTTGTATATTGTAGTCCATTGTTATTATTACTATTGACCGTGTTTACCATCGTTAACAATGTTCATCGTGATGGAACCTATGAAATTTTTTGGTTCCATTTCTAAACTCTACAAAATTTCAGCCAGTTTCAAGTATCTGGACTTAGGGTTTTTCCCACTGTTATTGCCTTGGGATTTTGTTGTCAATATATCTCCTAAAAACCCTTAAGTCTTAGCCCTTTTCAATGTTATGATCCATTTTTGAACTTCTATTTCTTGTCCTTGGTCAAGTTAAAACATCTTGAGCCATTAAAGCCTATAAAATTACTGGCCCTTTGTGCCTAGGTGAGAAATACTTTTATTTTATATAAGGTCATCTGATCAACCTTGTTTGGCCTTTACATCCTTTGAAATAAATTGTTTTAAGTCCTTTGAGGCCTTTTTATATGTTGTCCTAGGCGGTCCCCTTTCTCAATACAACTTATGAACATGTGCCAAATTATTTCACTTAAGTCTCATCCACCGCCTTTTTCCATCGCTCATTGCGGATGGCTTTGTGAATGCTTGATTCATATTAGTGATGCACGATGCTTGAGTTTCTCTTTGTATCGCTAATTGCTCTTGAGCTTTGAGTTTTGAATTAGCGATGTGCGATGAACTTAGGACTCTATGTATTACTTTCCATCGCTCATCATTGATAGCTATGTGCTTATCTTGTTCAAATTGGCGATGAGTGATGAGGTCCCTAATCCTAATGAGTCATCATTGTATTAAAGGGGTGAATGAGCAATATTTTTGTGTCATTGATTTTGAAGGAAGATGCACATGGACTGATCTAGTTCCATCACTACTTTTCATTCATTGCTGGTGTGGTCTAGAATTGGAAACATAAATCAACAACACACAATGTAAGGTGAATATTGGAAAAGGTGGATGGTGATCCAATGGTTGAGATATTATTGCGCTAGTGATCTCATTGCTGATCAAACTTTGGAAAGGGAGGGAAGATCCGTGATGGGAGGTGGGATGTTTGAGGGAATATTGTTTTCATTTTCTGGCTCTTTGTGCCTCGTCGATGTAAATGAAAAAACACATACCAGGATGGCGATGCATGACTATTGTTAGATTAAAGATGACTAATAAAATTAAGGGTAGACATGGCAACTTTCTGAGGTGGTATCACCATTTTTCAGGTAAAAGTTGTAAAAGCTAGAAGCAATGCTTGAGGATCACCATTGATTGTGTTTTAGATCCAAAAAGATCGACGACCCATATTCAAAGCTAAGTGGCTAAGTTGTTAGCTCACTAATGCGAGGCTCTTCTTGATCATTAATGGATGCACGCTCCTAGTTTTTCTACTTCATGCAGATTGCTTGCTATTTTATCTCACCATTTGTAGCCATCGAGAATTAAGAAGTGTGAGCCAGAGAGGAAGCATGTGAGTCTGGGTTTTTTTACAGAGGTGTTGAAGTGTTTATCCTGGGTAAGTTCATTTTCATATGAGCTCTATTTGAGTCATGCATTAGTGGGTTTGAGAGTTTCATATTTCTTGGATAGTAAGAGTTTTGATTGTCTATTATAGTCCCTAGCACTAGTAGAAATCATCTAGGTTTGAGGGTTTTCTTTCCTGCAAGTTCAATTCAAGAGCTTAGGCCAGTGAGTCTTCTCATAATTAAGATTTGTTAGTCCTTACCCTATGTCTTGTAAGAATGAGTAAGCTTTATGTGTCTCTCATCTTGGTCGGAAGTTCTAGGAGACTCAATCTATTTGAGTCCTTAGATGATGCACGTGATACTGAACTTGGCGTACTAGGAGCTCCTATAACACAAAGGGAGAAGAAGAAAGATCACAAGAAAAATAAGAAGGGTGGTGTTGAAAGCACCTATAATTTGACGAGCTAGGTTGTTTCAGAAGAATTGGTCAAGTTTAGAAAGGGAAAATCCATTAAGCTTGTGATGAAAGTAAAGAAGAAACATAAGTATCACAAGGCTTATGATTCTTACATGGGAAAACATCACTCTCCCATTGAAATTTTTGATAGGCCTTCGAGCGATGGAGGAGATATTGATCCAGAGTACAGTTGTCACCCACTCACTTTGGTGCCACATGAAGATTTTTATGAGGGAGAAGTAGTGGCTTCTCCAGTTTCAACACAAACATGGAGTGGGTGGGCATACTCTGATGCTGACGAATTAGAGTAGTGCCCTAACCCTATTTTTGTTTTTGATGACACCATTTACATTGCAGCAAACTCATCCTCTTCAACATGTACATGGTTTTTTTTCTTTGGTGTTGACATGGAAATCCTTCTAGCTGGTGTGATGGACAGGTGTTGGAATTTGTTTCTTTGATGAAAAGTATTCCTTTTCCGGTTAGTATATATATTTTTTCCTTGGGTGTTTGTGGAGAATCTTCTTTGGTTGACATGAAGAGGGGATTTTGAAACTACTACAACAATGAATGATGCCCTTTGGAAGGCTGGTTGGTCTACTTCAACCAACTATGTGGAGTTTTGTATTTCCTTTGTTTTGAGATGATTATATGTAACCACCTAGGGAATCTCTAAAATGGGGGTGAAATTAGATTTCAAATGAAATTTAATTGAAATGGTAATCTGTCTGGAAGCTTGTTGCTCCCATTCTATAAATGGGATATCAGGGCCGGTTACTAGGGTTCAAGTTTTGGGTCTCAAAATGGTCTAAGTGGGAAAAATTTGCTTGAATGAAAGAGTAGATTGTAAATTCATGCATAGATGAATAGGTTAGTAAGGAGTGTAGGGTATGAGTTGGTTTGTAATGATCTCAAATAGTTTTATAGTAGCAACAATTTATAAATGAAAATGATAGTTCCAAAGAACATTCTCTCCTATGTATTTTTCTTCCTGATTATAAATGAAATGGTTAATGATATTTTCATTTGTCTTCAATTATTTTAATTGAATGAGTTATTTTATTTTTTCTTCGATTCAAAGGATTGATTAAATGCTAAAGTGAGGTCACATATTTGAAAGGAAAAAGCATAGGATTTACAAGTAGTTGTTTTTTGGGCATAGTGAGTTGAATACTATAATGCAGTATATCAATAGTCCATTAATTAATAATTCAAACTACTAAGGTATTACAGGTTATTACGAATATAACTCCATTACCTCAATACAAGGCACTAGTCTTTTCATTTGGTTATCCTGAAAATAAATAAGTTAGTTATGCACTTGAACAAGGGCTTGAAATGAGAACGAAAATCATCTAAAACACCTTCAATTACAATATACCAATCTGAAGTACCATCTTATTCCTTACAATAGATAGTAATTTGTTTAAAGGTCAACCAAATCTTTAATGAATGTTATCTAGTTGCACTCTATAGGAATTAATCTATGTGTAGAAATTTTCTTGATAAAATGAATATCATATGAACATAACAAGGATTACCCTCTTGGGTTTCATAGAGTCCAAAGAGTAGAAGTAAGGGCCTCATAATTCTTACTTGTATGTTGGCCAATCCTTACCCTTGCTGATTATTGGATTTTGGTAGATTCATAGGTAACTGGTAAGACCAAGTTTGGTTCTAAAATAATAACCAAAAGATTTGGCAACTCTACTAGGGAATGACTTGAGAAAACCCTGATAAGAGACCACCTTCCCTTAAATGAGTCATGGAAGTTCTAAAATAGTGGGGAACGAGAGATTGACAATTTTATGGGAATGCATTTAGAATTTGGGTTGAGAATGGTTTTATATTTTGCTGGAAAATTCACTTTTCAAGTCTATATTTGGTGTCAGTGAGTTAATCTTTAGAAAATTTTCATGAATTTGATATGTTTCTTTTATCCCTTGCAAATTTTGATTGAAGATCTACCACACTTCTATTAATAATAGTTTAAAATTTCTTACTAAGTGTGGGTGGTGACTTCAAGATCTTTGCACCATTATGAATTATTTGAAGAAATCTATTATGATGGAATGAAGGTTCGTTGGGAAAATATAAGGTAGACTTGAGCTCACATGATGAAGTACATTGAGGTAAAGCTAGAGAGAAAGTGTTAAAGAACTTAGAAAATATAGAGGATTCATGTGTGACCCTGATAGCGGGGAATCTTTACAATGAAATTAACCTTTGAAGGACATTTCATGTTGTTGGAGCTCATTCCTTTGTAAAAGCAAAGGTGATGACTCTATGCAAAGAACCAGAAGGAATTGTGATGATAAATTCAGAGCTATAAAATTTTCTAGTTAAAATAATAATTTAAGGTGATTGCAGTCATATCCAGGTATTTCCCCTATTTTGGTTTTCATAGAGTGTAAATTTGTATGAAAGCCATATTGCATGATCTAGAATTTTTTTTCCCTATTAAGTGATTTGATCATGATTTGAGGACATACTTCTAAGGTGCAGTTTGTAATATCTATATTGGGTTGAAGAAGTATGCTTATCTACCTCTTAGAAAGCTTTAAAGCATGAATGTGTTTGAGCTACAGACTTTAAAATCATGATTAAATTAAGGAATGGGGTAGTAGACGATCAAATATGAAGTTGATATTTAAGGATTGAATAAGGATACAAGAGAAATGTATCATTCCCTTGTATCTCCTTGTGGAACATCAAGTAAAAACATGCAGGGCATGCATCCTTTATCATGCCATCAAAGGAAATTATCTATTGAGAGATCTATATAAGTCGTTGAGTTTTAGTGGTATTCAAGGTTTCCCTAACAAGATTCCTAATGATATTAGGAAACATTTGCCTAAATTTACAGGGAAAAGTTCTGAGTCAAATTCTAAACATTTGAATGCATTCATGGATTTGATGAGATATTTTGAGATAGATCATGAGGATTTTGTCATGAATCTTTTTTCTCTGTCTTTAAAAGAAGATGCTAGAGACTGGTTTTCATATTTACCAGTATGTTCTGTAGCTTCATGGAATGACTTCATGATAGCATTTGTGGAATAATTTGGTGAAAGGGTTAGTCCAAATGTGATAAGAAAAAGATTTATGGAAATCCAAAGGGATGAAGAGGAGTTGGTCCTTGCTTTTAACCTCAGATTTGTAAGAGTAGTAAGAGATATTCCTAAACACATGAGACCTAGTGATGCAGAATGTATAATTATGTATTTAGGTGCATTTGATAATGAAGTGGGTTATTTGATAAGAGATAAGGATCCCAAAATGTTACATTAGGCATATCACATTGCTATGGATATTGAAAATACTATGAAATGTTCAATGATGAGGGGATATATGGTTGCAAGTTTTTGTTGTCCTAATACATATCATATAAATGGAATAAGGATGAAAGGGGTGATCAAGGTGATGATGCTTTTGATGCTTTATCTTGTTTAGCCTCAAGACATATTAATCATGGAAAAATCCAAGATGGACATCAACACAGTTTAAGTAATGATGATCAAATGTCTTTTTTCCAAATACTATCTATTATGAAGAGACATGAGGGGGAATTACAATATGAATTATTGGCAAGGTTCTTGGATGCCTTGTTATAAATTCCTAAAAGGTTGAGACTTGAAGATTTAGTATGTATTGACCTATTCTATGACATTTATGAGCTAGGGCTTAGTACCTTTCCCAAGGAATTGAAACCTTAGGATTTTGATCAGATAATTGGTTGGATCAGAATGTTGAGGAGGCTAAGTGTGACTATATACAAAAAATGAAGCAACTTGCTTGAATGAAAATAAAAAATGTTCAGGTTGCAATGAGTCTTACACATGTGAGTTGAAAAACCTATCAATTGATGGTGCACTTGAATACCTTACCGTTGATCACATCAATCCTGAGTTATTTAATCCATCTTTTGATGCATTTTTTCCAAGTTGAGAAATGATTGGAAGGGAGGATTGGAGTATGTCGATGAACCTAAAACAGAAGTATTCTTTGATGCCTGGGATGGTATTGATAATACCTTTTGTGGGGATGACCCTGATCTAAATGAAAGCAAGAATGCTATGCGATCTGATGAATCAATTTCCCAAGGAAGTGGAGCATATGGAAGCATAACTAGTTTATACTGCTCTGATGAATGTAAACACCAATTTGAAAAGAAGCATGCATATGAAAATTTCTTGTTCATCACATAAAGTGAATGTGTGTTTGGTGTGGGGCAGAAACTAGATGATAATGAACCTGGGATAGGAGAAATGTGTTGGAATAATGAAGAAGGTGCCCTCCATTTGTGTTGTCATTGATGCCAACATTGGTTGGTAACTATTCATAGAATCTGTACCTTGGTCCAAAAGTCTTCGCAGTAAGAGGAAATTCAATGATATGTTGATCAAGTATATAAGCTATAGGTATACAAGTGTTCTCAACATAATTTTGTGATCTGGTTGGATAGGACTTCAGTATTCTTTTGGTCGACAATGTATATATTCTATGTGTGTGTTTCCTTAGGTCCGAGCTGACCTAACCTTTGGACAACACATTTTGAAGTTTTTGTTTTGGGCCAACAAGATATTTAGGTCATGTCCACATATATCTATGATGGCCTAAGTGATGAAATGGAGATGATGCGATATCCAAGCTAGGTGGCAAGGGTAATGGTGTGAAGCTATTAATAGTGTTTTGTTTATCGGAAACTAGAGAAAAAGTATAAAGCATAACTCGAACTGCATTCAACACTATGTAGGTGCACTTCTATAGTTCATTTTTGGTAGTGAGACGTGCATCTTTTGTATCTTGGCATTAAGCCACTTTTTGTATATAGGCTATGAACCTTTCTAAGGATAGTGAGTCCTGACAGGGAGCCCTGTAATATCTTATAACTGGTTATAATATATTGTGAGCTAATCCCCACCATGGTTTTCCCATTCTAGGTTTTCCACGTAAAAATCTTGGTGTCAATGTGTTATGATCTCCTTTATGTTTTGGTTCACCATTGCTATTAAATATAGATTGATAATTTGATGGTTGCTAATTACTTTGGTTAGCCAAATACTGATTCACCCCCCTCTCAGTATTCTGGATATTCAACAAAATCAAATTGCAATATCACTCTAAAGGGCTAGAGTATGTGCCCCTAGATGGGAATCCTGAAAGGAGCATGTATAAGGGATTTCAGTTTAATGATCAAAATGAATTTGATATCAGATTATATGAGGATAGTGATCAGATGGATTATGAGTGCTTCACTTTCCCTATCCAGTTATATGTGCATTTGGTGGAATATGGTTGTAAGCCGAGTTAGAGAATGCTACAGTGATCCTGTGTTCCTGTCAATGCTTGATTATAGTTCTTAGTTGGACATGAATGAAAATAATAATAATAATAAGTTTAGAAACATTCCCATAGTGGTTGATTTTAGTGGCTGTAGTGTGATCAACAGGTGGGTAATTCATGAGAATATTTTCAGCCTTGGCATGGTACAAATAGTGGAAAACAAGGTTTTTGACAGGGGCAAGCACCAGTCCTAAGTTTGGGGGCCTAGGGCCACCAAATAAAGTTGAAGCCTGGTAGAATTGAAAAATGCAGATTGAAAACTTGCACATCAAAAGAGGCTTCAAAGAAGATGAAGATTGGATCTCTTGGTATAATCTTATGACTCATATAAATATTGTATATATGTTATTCATTTTGGTCTAGTTTTCTTGCCTAGTCCAGGTAGGTCCTTGGTTTTTGGTTCTCTGTGCTAAGTCTTTTTCACCCAAGATTCTAGAATATTGCTATGTTTTGGAGGAACAAACGTCCCCAAATAGAGCCACTGATGGAACCCCTAAAATTTTTTGGTTTCATTTCTAAACTCTACAAAATTTTAGCCAATTTCAAGTATCTAGACTTAGGGCTTTTCTCATTATTATTGCCTTGGGATTTTGTTGTCAAGATCTCTCCTAGAAACCCTTAAGTCTTAGCCATTTACAATGTTAGGAACCGTCGTTGACCTTCTATTTCCCATTCCCAGTCATGTTAAAACATCTTGAGCTATTAAAGCCCATGAAATTACCGAACCTTTGTGCCTAGGTGAAAAATACTTTTATTTTATATAAGGTCATATGATCGACCTTGTTTGGCCTTTACATCCTTTGAAATAACATGTTTTAAGTTCTTTGAGGCCTTTTTATACATTTTCCTAGGTGACCCCCTTTCTCAATACAACTTATTAGCATGTGCCAAATTATTTCACTTAAGTCTCATCCACCACTTTTGTCCATTGCTCACCATGGATGGCTTTGTGAATGTTTGATTCATATCAACAATGCATGATTCTTGAGTTTCTCTTTGTATCGCTGGAGGTTTTAGCTATCGCTAATTTCTCTTGAGTTTTGAGTTTTGAATTAGCGATGTGTGATAACCTTAAGACTCTATGTATCACTTTCCATCGCTCATTGTGAATAGTTGTGTGCTTGTCTTATTCAAATTGGCGATGAGAAATGGGGTCCCTAATCCTAATGAGTTGTAGTTTTTTTAAAGGGGTGAATGAGCAATATTTTTGTGCCGTTGATTTTGAACAAGGATGCACATGGCCTAATCTGGTTCTATCACTACTTTTCATCTTTCGTTGGTGTGGTCTTGAATTGGAAACATAAATCAGTGACACATGATGTAAGGTGAAGATTGGTAAAGGTGGATGATAATCCAATGGTTGAGATCTTGTCACACCAATGCTCTCATCACTAATCAAAATTTGGAAAGGGAGGGAAGATCCATGATGGGTGATGGGATGTTTTAGGGAATATTCTTTTCATTTTCTGGCTCTTTGTGCCTCGCCGATGTAAATGAAAAAGCATGGACTAGGATAGTGATGCATGACTATTGTCAGATTAAAGATGACTAATGAAATTAAGGGTAAACATGGAAACTTTCTAAGGTGGTATCACCATTTTTGAGGCACAAGTTGTAAAAGCTAGAAGTGATGCTTGATGATCACGATTGATAGTGTTTTAAATCCAAAAAGATCAACAACCCAAATTCAAAGCTGAGTGGCTAAGGTGTCATCTTTCTCGTGCGAGGCTCTCCTTGATCATTAATGGCTACACATTCCTAATTTTTCAAATTAATGCAGATTTCCTTCTATTTTATCTCACCATTTACAGCCATTGAGAATTGAGAAGTGTGAGACACAGAGGAAGTGTGTGAGTCTGGGGTTTTTTTAGAGAGGTGTTGAAGTGTTTATCTTGGGTAAGTTGATTTTCATATGATCTCTGTTTGAGTCATGCATTAGTGGGTTTGAGAGTTTAATTTTTCTAGGAGTTTGATTTTTTGTAATAGTCACCGGGGTTAGTAGAAATCGTCTAGGACATGTTTGAGGGTTTTCTTTCTTGCAAGTTCAATTCAGGAGCTTAGGCTTGTGAGTCTTCTCGTAATTAAGATTTTTTAGTCCTTACTCTGTGTCCTGTAGGAATGAGTAACCCGTATTTGTCTCTCAGCCTAGTTCAAAGGTCTAGGAGACTCAATCTGCTTGAGTCCCAAGATGATGCACATGATACTGAACTTGGCGTACTAGGATCTCCTATGACACAAGGGGAGGAGAAGAAAGCCCATAAGAAAAATAAGAAGGGTGGTGTCGAAAGCACCTATAATTTGAGGAGTCAGGTTGTTTCAGAAGAATTGGTCAAGTTTAGAAAGGGAAAATTTGTTAAGCCTGTGAGGGATGTAAAGAAGAAAAATAAGTATCACAAGGCTTATGAATCTTACATGGGAAAACATCACTCTCCCATAGAAATTTTTGATAGCCCTTTGGGTGATGGAGGAGATATTGATCCAGAGTACGGTCATTACCTACTCACTCTGGTGCCACATGAGGATTTTGATGAGGGAAAAGTAGTGGCTTCTCTAGTTTCAACATGAACATGGAGCGGGTGGGCATACACTAATGTCAATGAATCAAAGTAGCGCCGCAATCTTTTTTTTTTTTTTGATGACACCATTGCCACTGCAAAAAACTCATCCTCTTCAACATGTATATGGTTTTTGGTCTTTGGTGTTGATGTGGAAATCCTTTTGGCTAGTGTGATGGAGAGGTGTTGGAATCCGTGTCTTCGATGGAAAATATGCCTTTTTCGGTTAGTATATAAGTTTTTTCCTTGGGTGCTCATGGAGAATATTCTTTGGTCAATGCGAACAAGGGATTTTGGCACTGCTACAATAATGAACAATGCCCTTTAGAAGGCTGGTTGGTCTGCTTCAACAGACTACATGGAGTTTTATCTTTTTATTTCTCCTGTTTTGAAATGATTAAATGTAACTACCTGGGGAATCTCTAAAATGGGGGTGAAATGAACTGTCAAATGAAATATAATTGAAATGGTAATTCAACCAGAAGCTTGTTGCTCCCATTCTTCTATAAATGGGATATCGGGGCCGATTACTGGGGTTCGAGTTTTGGGCCTCAAAATAGTCTAAGTGGGAAAACTTTGCTCATGAAAGAGTAGATTGTAAATTCATGCATAGATAAATAGGTTAGTAAGGATTGTAGGTTATGAGTTGGTTTGTAATGATCTCAAATAGTTTTATAGTAGCAATAGTTTATAAATGAAAATGATAGTTCCAAAGCACATTCTCTCCTAAGTAGTTTTTTTTCTGATTATAAATGAAATGGTTAATGATCTTTTCATTTGTCTTCAATTGGTTTAATTGAATGAGTGATTTTATTTATACTTCGATTCAAAGGATTGATTAAACGCTAAAGTGAGGTCACAAATTTGAGAGGAAAAAGCATAAGATTTACAAGTAGTTGTGTTTTGGGCACAATGAGTTGAATATTGTAATGCAGTTGTGTGCAAGTGATTTTTCGTATTCTAAGATGCAAGACAAAATGAAATGTGAGAAGTAAAACAATAAAAAACACTTAAGATTGGCCTAAGATGAATTCAAACAAAACACCAAGAAAATGGAACCTTTTACCTTACTTGAATTGATAAGTTTGGTTGGCCCTTTTTGATGCTTGATTGTGTGGTCCTTCGATGGAAAATGACCTAAAAATGGATGAAAAAAAGAGTAGAGGTGATGAGGAATGTAATGGTGCAAGTGGGTATTGTGGCAAGTGTGGTATATGGATGCAATGGAAGCTTGAAGGTTGTAAAAATGGAGAATGAATGCCAAACTCTTGAGAGTGCTAAATTTGAGAGTTGAATTGCTTGAATGCTTGGATGTGTTGAATGTGAATGAATGAAAATGAGACCAAATATTTTATTTTAAGGGAAACATCTCTAGAAAATTCAATGGCTAGGATTTAGCCAACATGGGCAAGATGGAGGGCTATAGTGAGTTGAGCACTCACAAGTCCTCACATCTTGCCATGTGGAAGATGAGCTGTGAAAAGGATGGGTGATGTGGGAAGAGGACATGTGAGGTGGAGAGAGGAAATGTGAGGTGGAGGTACTTGAAAGTACCTTGGGATTAGGGGAAGATTTTCTCAAAAAGGAAGTTCTTGTCCCCATATGAGGGTGATGGTGAGAAGTGAGGAATTTTAGAAAGTCCCTTCTTATCATCACGAGGATGAGAGAAGTTGTTGGGGGAATAAATGTGAATTTTAAATTCACATGATTGGGGAGTACCTTGGGGATAAGACAAGGTCCTCATAAAGGAGGTCCTTGTCCCATGCGATTAATGTGACCCATGAGGGGATTCAAAATTTCATGGGGAAGAGAAATGCATGGGATGAATAAATGTGAATTTTAAATTAACATGGGGAAGAGGTCAATGCCTAATAAAGAAAGTACTTATGAAAGGTTAACTTGGAGGACATACCAAAAATGGTAGATGATTGGATTAAGGTTGTGCAAACATGTGATTAGGAAGATTAATGAAGGATTAAAGATAAGTGGCCAAATATGGAGGATGTGACATTAATCCTGATTAGGGATGTGAACATCCTAATCATGGATTAATTAAACTAATTTAGATTAGAAGAAGATTATGGAGGATGTGACAAGGAGAGAGAAAAGAGGGAATTTCAAATTGATTTAACTCTCAAAAGGTAAATGACTAAATTAAATAAATTGATATATTTATTTAATTTAGAGAAGAAATGATGAAAGATAAAGTATTTTATTGTTAAATTAAATACTTTAGAAACCTTAGAGGAAGGGGAAATATCAATTAAATAATTCATTTAATTAATACTGACGAAATAGACCAATAAAGGATACAAATTTGACCATATGGGAGTGGTCAAATTTGGGTGTCTACATTTTTCCCCTCTTCGAAATATTGTTAGAATAACAGTGTTCCAAAGAAAAATAAAATGTAGATGACTCTATAGAGGAAGCGACTAGAAAATAATGCCCCAACATGGGAGAAGTTGTGTGAGCTTCCCAAATGGAGGGAAGTGAAGGGAGATGCCTTGATCTCATGAAAAAGCGACTAAGAAGGAGGAATGGATGAAAATGGTAGGGTATGCCCCCTCAACAGGAAGGTTGGGGAAGAAAAAGGGGCCCTGGGTGACTTCTCGATATGAGGAAACAAAAGGTACCATTGGAAAGAGCTTGAAAAACCATGAAGATTGGCTTTTGAATAGAGTCAAACGGACACACGGTGTGCAAATGGAGGCCTCGAGAATTTAGAGGATTAGTTGAATGAAAAGATGGTTTAAAAAAAGGGTAAAAATAACCTTAACTTAAAAAGATAAATAAAAAAGGAGGGAAAATTTATATATAGTAATTTTAGAAATTACTATTCCTCATTTGCACACTTGGTAGTTGAGTGAGAGAGAGAAGAGAGGAGAAGAAGGAGATGAGGAGATGAAGATGCGTGAGGACTATGATAATGACATCATCCACCAAGGGGGACGAGGTGTGGTGGTTCTTCCATGAGCACGCAGTTCCACGCCATGTTAGTTCCAAAACCTGCTTTGTGATTTTAAGCATGTTTTTATTTATCGTTGAGTTTTTATGCATTTTAAAACATGGGTTTTGGAATTAGGATAGTTTACGAAAATGGGTAGAGGGAAAAATGTCAATGTTGCCCATCAGGTAGGCAGAATCGCCCATTAGAGGTGGGTGGGAAGGGAGGGAAAATTTGGCCAATGAATGGGTAAATAAACTTGAAAAAAAAAAGAGGAATAGGGGTGACCCTGCTCGAAAGAGGGGTGCCCCTGCTAGAGGAAGGGCAACCCCACCCTGAAGGGGGGGCGACCATGCCCAAGGGTGAGCAACCTCTCCCCAAAGGGGGGCGACCTCGCCTGAGGGCGAGCAACTCAGCCCCAAAGGCGGGCAGCCCCACCTGAGGGTGGGGGACCCCACCCTAAAAGGGGTGGCCACACCTTGAAAGGGGTAGCCTTGCCCTAAAGGGGGGTTGACTCTGCCTAGAGGAAAAAAAGAGAAGAGAAAAAAAGAAGGGGAAAAAAGGAAACAAATTTGGGTGAATTGGGTAGATTGTCCAAAGAGGGGGGGGGGGAGGGAAAACAATTAGTGAGAAGAGAACCTAGAGCGGAGAAAATGAAAGAAAGTATGAGATGGCTAACATGTTGCATGATATGGATGCAACAGTTCGACACCCTACGGACTCACAAGAGACGATCAAAGGTACTGGAGGTGATGAGAGAAATGATGAATGACGCAGACCATGAGGCCCTGTCATGAGCGGGGCTTCTGCACTTGCTAGGATACCTGATGATCAGAGCTCATCGAACGATGTTGATAGACCTTATAGAGAACTAACATTCAAAGACCTTGAATTTCCATCTCTCGACTTGGGAGATGATGGTGACCCTGGAGGACGTGTGGTGGATATTGAGGCTACCTATAGCAGGCCACTTGGTGAGCATGAAGTGATCAGAAGGAGTGGTGTTAGATTAGACTCTATGGATCCTATTTGGATGAGAGGACCTTCTTGTGTAGAGGCAGGGGTTGGATATGGAAAGATGCTTGGGGTTGGGGGTACCAGCGCTACCACTATACTTGTGCGGAATGATTAGGGGATTGCTGATACCAGATAGGAGTGGATGTTCCCAACGACACCTTATGGTCTTCTGGGTCCCAAGGAATTCTTACCCATTCCTTATTTTTGGAATGTCGGTCAATAGGGTCAATGTTGTAATCTTGTAAGAATTTTTCTTTGAAGGGGAGTTGACCAGGGTCAAGGAATAGTTCATCAATATCATAGTTGCTCAGGGTTCCCTCAGATCCCCATTCCCATTCATTAGAGTCAGTTTCGGTAAGGGATTCTTCGCTTGTCTTGACACTTTCTAGAGCCGTTATTTCCTCACTTGAAAGTTCATAGGTACATTTATCATTAGTTCTAAGTTGGTCAAACCCTAGCCCTATGTACCTTGGTCTTGCATAAATGATAACAGGTTCCCTCCTTCCATTATTGGCATTTCCAAGACCACTTGTGCCATCAAAACGTAATGCCTTGCATATATCATAGCCTTTTCCATAGAGATGCATTGGTAGTGGAGGTAACTCTTATGGGTCTTTGTAGATCCAGTTAGCTATGTTGATGATGAATTCATTACTCATATCCCCCCATAGTGTGAAAACCATTTTTGGTGGAACCTTGAAAGTTGTTTTGGGCTGGATCGTGAAACATGGTCTACCATAGACTTTAGGTAGCTTAGGTATTGTGGTGATATAGTAAGCTATATTCAATTTGAATTCTCCACAGCCAAGGTCTTGGATTTGAAGGGCTTTACTTGGTATGGAGGCCGAGGAAGATGGTGTGGTAGAAGTTGATGGAATGGTTGATTTGGTGAGTACAGATGGGTTAATATATTTGGAAGAGGTGGAAGCCGAGGCTTCTCGATTGATGGGTACCTGGTGCTCAACAGTGGCTCATAGATTGGTACAGTATTGAAATGGATCAAGATCTCCTGGGATAGTGATTTCAGTACCATCAAAAGGGAATTTCATGCATTGGTGGTATGTGGAAGGAATGGCCTTTAGAGCATGAATCCAGGGGCGACCAAGTAAGATATTTTAATGTATGTCATGATCCAGGACATGGCATGTTGTATCTATAATAACTGGTCCCACTTGGAGTGGAATTGTGATGACGCCTTTAGAAGCACATTCTTCATCATCATATGCCTTGATGACAATGCTCTTGGTAGCATCTACACATGCATCAGAGAAGACAAGAGCTTTAACCAATTTTAAAGAGCAGATGTTCAATCCTGATCTGCCATCTACTAAGACTCGTTTAACCTTATGTTTGTGGATAAAAACCTCGACATGAAGGGCATCATTATGAGATGGTTTGGGCAAGGAATAGTCGCTATCCAAAAAGGTAATGTGATTAGGCGAATTCAGATATCCAGCCATAGTTTCAAAATGGTTGACATCAATGTTGGTTGGGATGGATGAATCTTGCAGGACTTTATCCAAGATGGTCTTATGTGCGGGAGAGATACGAAGAAGTTCGAGAATGGATATTTGAGTGGGTGTTTTATTCAATTGCTCAATAAGGTTGAACTCTGGTTTAGGGTTTGACTGTCCGGCAGATGGACCGGGTATGGTGATTTTAGGCTGACGTGCAAAAGGACCTGGGATGGTGACCTTGCCTTTGTGTGTTGTGACGTTACAGTCCCGGGCCTTTTTAATAGTGATAGTATTGACACATTGTTCTTCATTAGTAGCTCACAAGTTGTTGATTATTATACCACTGAAATAATTGGAGGCAGGACGAACATTATTGGCCTGATTATGGGTATTCTTCATGCTAGATGAGGAGGGTTTACTAGAACTATGATCTTGCAGTGGGTTCTTGTGGATAGTATGATCCGCATTAGATGTAAATGGTTGACCACCTAACTCAATGGTGTGGTTTTCAATAAGGTCTTGTACTAGATTTCGCAACAGATGACAAGAGGAATTTTTGTGCCCTTTGACATAGTGGTAATCACAAAATGTGCTATCATCCCACCATGATGGCTTGAACTGACTAGGGTCATATGGTTTAGGTTCTTCCAATGTTATGACACCATTCTGGATTAGTTTCTTTAAGACAATTTCGATAGGTTCACCCAAAGGGGTGTATGTGCATTTTTGGAATTGTCGCGGTTGACGTAATTGCCTTTGATTAGATTGGGCAGGATTACTTTGAATAGAATTGGCAGTTGGTGTTGGTGTAGTTAAAGGCGAATTTTGATTTTGTACTCCTTTGATGGTGAGTACATGACCTATTGCATTGACAGTTTTTGCATCGACCACATCGTCATTGGTGATGTGTTTATTCTTAACCTAGTATTTGGTTTTGTCATTGGAGCTACTTGGGTTATTATTTGTGGTGGTGTTGATGGTTTTGCCACCATACTTTAATTCACCTTTGGTGATCAAGGCTTTCTCAAGTTGAACACCCTTTTCAACAAGGTCAACAAAGGTGGTGCAACAATGGACTTGTAAGCCATACCTTAGTGGTCCTAGGAGAGTTTGTACAAACATGGCACAACTTTCTCCTTTTTAGGTATTTCTACCAAGCATCTACTTGCTAGGGTTCTCCATCTTTGAAAAAATGGGATAAAAGTCTGTCCTGCATCCTCTTCGGTAAGTTTGTATAAGGAGGCAATGTCGATAATCCATGTCAATGTTATAAGCATAGTTTTCAACAAACTTGTTTGCCAATTCATCCCATGTTTTGATTCCTTTAGGCAATAGCGAGAGCCATTCCAGTGCATGACCTATGAGACTTCTAGAAAAAATTCTCATGAGATATGTTTGCTCATATGCAATGTCCATGCAACTAGTGGTGAATTCTCTTATGTGTTCAATAGGGTTTGTTTTGCCTTTGTATTTAGGAAAATGAGGTACCACATATCCATGAGGAAAGGGTGGCATATACAAGATTGTGTCGAATGGATATGGACACAAGTCATGTGACATGTAAGAATTTTTGTTGGATTGTTGCAAGGTCTCCACTTGTGTTTCAAGAGAAACAAGTTGGAGTGTGAGTGCTTCCACAACTGGGTTGTTGGTAGCATCACACATGTTGGTGATAGGGATGGATTGAGTGCCCACCTGTTGTGATGAGATATGTTGATTTGGAATTGGTTGTCGGTGAGCAAAATGAGTGTTCTGATTTGGTTGCTGGAAATGAGTGTTTTGATGAGGGATGTGTTGTTGTGTATGAACTTGAGAGGCGTAAGTGGGGATATGAGATCCTACCATATTGGATTGAATTTTGGGGCCTTGTTGATTTTGAGCATGTTGGGGCCCAAATGGAGTGAAAGATTGGGGGCCTTGATTGCCTTGCCCAAATAAGAAATTGTGGCCATGAGGAATGTTGGTGTTTTTCCTCAAAGGAATGTTGGTATTAACCCGTGAAGAATTAGGTTGAGTGATTTGAATGACAACTCTTCGTTTATTTCTCCCAAAAGGGTTTGATGAGTTGGTTGCCATAGCATTCAAGGAACCTAATAACAGGTTTACTGATGTATCCATGGAACTAGATGAAGTTCCAAAGAGGTTTGAGGTGGTTGCACCTATTATTACTCCAAATGTTTGTGAAGATGTTTGTTGGGGGATGGGTTGTGATGTGGTGTTGGTATGAGTAGAGGATCCCCCAATAGATGTTGTGTTGATTAAGGTGGATGCATTGGTTGTAGTGGTAGCATGACCAAGGGAGGTAGTATTGATGGTGTTGATGATATTTTGTGAAGAAACTCCCATGGAAGGATTGTGTGATGGGGGATCAGGAGATGTTTCTCTAAGAGCGTTGAGATCAAATACCTTTGGTAACTTAGCCCCTTGGTCAAGGAGCATAGCTAAGAATCTAGCGGAGTCATTTAAGACCACTTCTTCCACAAAAGTGACCACTTCTGGGCATTGGGCAACAACTAGTATGTCTTCTTCAAAGACTTCCCCACTTGGGTCTCTGTAGATAAATTGTTCAAAAAGATTTGGTGGAGAGGGTGGGATGGTCATCTCACTGAAAGGATTGATACTGGAATTTCCCATGTCACTAGAAAGATTGTTCATGTCATTAGGGAAGGAATTCATGTCATTTGTGAAATTAAGAAAGTTGTTGTCTTGTCCAAAAGAAGCCATGAGTCTTTTCTTTCTCTGTAATCTAGTTTCAACCATAAAAGTTTTGCTCAACTTTGGGATGATGGGGGAGAATGACCTAAATATGACACTATGTTTTTGGGTTTTCTGGAATTGAGGAATTTTATGAAATGCAAATGAGACCAAAATGAGACAAAATATTTGTGAATGCAAATGGCGTGACACTAAAATGGAGATGCTAAATGGTATGCAACTAAAGGGAGCCTAATATGTACTCACTATTGGTAAATCTAAGAAGAGGAATACTTAACCAAGAAAATTTTTGGCAATGACTCAAGTTTGGAATATCAATGGACTGTAAAAGGAGAAGGAGTGACAAGGTGAAGTTTCCACACTAGATTGATGAGTGGGAAATAATTCACAAGGATATTGACTGAAAGACAAGGGGTGATTAATTCCAAACATAACGTAGTATTGAATACAAAGTTTTGACAATGGATGGTAAGAGTCCAATCCTAAAATATGCTAAAATGAGTGTCTAAGGAGATGGTAGAGTTAACAATGCAACTAATGGAATGGAAATGGAATACTATTGTGATATCTATAATGCAATGTTGAGGGAAGTTGAGCAATTCAGTGTCTGGTTTAAACAGTAATAGTAAAGAAAGACTTGATGGAATTTTGGAAAAGAAAAGTTTTGGAATTCAATTTTGATAGTGGGAAGATGGTTGTGAAGTTTGGAAAATGCATCACAACGAATGCGGCACGACATAGCATATGTGGCTCATAATGGCGAACGCAGTTTTAAAACTGGCGAATGCGGCTCAGAATAATGGATACGATTTGATTTCAATCAAATGCAGGTTGAAAGGGTGAATGCGGCATATGGGAGATCAAATGAGGTATGACATGGAGATTGCGATGCAAGATGTTTCAAATGTGGCTTGTCAGAGCAATTGTGGATCATAAATAATTGAGTGCAATTTGACAAGAGGATTATGGCTTAGAAATAACTTTCAGCAATTTTGACCAGTTTGTTTTAGATTAAGTTTGATGTTCATTCATTGAGTTTGTCTGAAAATAGTTGGCAAACACATGGTGTTGAAAAAATAAAAAAATAAAAATAAAATGAAAAATCAACCACATTGAAGACATTGACAAAAATCCTAAGGTTGCATGGATAGTATTCTCATGGATCTCGCTAATTGCATATCCTTAGCGAATGAATTTAGAAGCTTGGCCCCAAGGGCTCCCCCTTACAATGCACTCACTTCTTAGGGAAACCAAGCTTCCAATCTCCATGAAACTCCCATGGCAGATTGATCATTTCTACTAAGAACTGTGTAGGTGCGGGTGCCTTGGCAACGACTGCTACTGCACCAAAGAATATAAGGTTTGTGGTTTTATACAACAAAGGATTTATTTCGGGAACCCATTCAGAAGGCCACGCGAGAGGCATTATCATCCTAGTCTGCAGAGGTTACGCTCTATAGGTCTTGACGCACCACAAGGGTACTGGGGAGTCAATTGCTGGTCCGTAGGAAGTTCTGTAATGCTAAGATTTCCTTAACATTCAAATTTATATACTGGTTGGGCATCGCTTGACTTTAGCGTGTTCTTAGTTTGAGTCACTTTGGGGTGAGTACTTTTTCCCACCAAAGCAGGCCCAAGATCTAAGGCTTAACAAAAGCAAGCCAACATATTCATAGTTCAATCAATCTTTGTTTAGAAACAAAGAGAGAACACATGAATATGCTAACTCACACTCGCATGCTGTTCATTTTAAACCCAAAATTAAATTTGTACAAACAAAAAATACATGGGGTTCATTTTATCCGTTTGTAATGTTTGTCAAACAAGGGGGTTTATTTTAATCGTTTGTAGTATTTTCTAACTAAGAGTTAATTTTAAACCCATATAAAACAAAGTGTATTGTTCTTTTTAGCCTTATGCACTTGCATGTTTGTTCATTTTATCCCATGAGTGAAAATAATGCAAGATTTGTTGGAAAAAAAAAGAAAAAACAACAACAATACACTTTAACTAACTCTAGCTGGACACATGCTGCGACAAATAGATTAGTAGCACAAAAAAAACTCTAATCTAGAAATAAATAAAATAGGAAAAAAAATTGAAAAAAAGAAAACCGAGGGAAAAAAATCTTACCAGTCAAATGCATCACGATAGAGCATATGCAACTCGATCGGTCATTTGCGGTTCGGAGGCTAGAAAATGCGGTGCGATAGGTCTGATGCGTCGCTTGGGCTGTCAAATGTGGTGCGACAGAGCGAATGCATCACACACGAAGTCAAATGTGGCACAATAAAGTGTTTGTGTCACATGGTCTGTCAATTGCATCGTTTCGTACCTGTACCTACAAAATAAAAACCGGAGGCTGTACCAAAACCTGCAAAAATGTGTTAAGGAAATTGTCGGGTTCACCAATGTAATAATGGATTTTTTGGAAGATAGATTGTTAGTAACATATGCATGTATGTAAATTAATTAAATCCAACAAAGCAATAAAATGCATAGGAGAAATAAGAAAAGAAACAAGAAGCAACTTCACCCAATCTTTCCTCCTCCATGCTGACTTCCATTGCACATTCGTAGCTTTCTGTGATGAAGAGTGTGCCCTCAGATTTGATGAGCAAACTTCTATAAATGGACTAGCCCTAAACAAAGCTTTGAAGGATTTTGTATAAACTAAATGCAAAATGAGGTTAAATCTAGAATGCAAGTAGCTAAATGATAAACAAGAATGCAAGAAGATAAGTTAAGAGATTAAGAGATTTCTCCAAATTTCTAAGATTGTTGAAAATGAGGACAAAATTGACATTTTATAGAAAATGCAATTTTGGATGGACGGATGAGATTGAAGATTGAGAAAATGCCCTAGAATCAATGGTCAAGATTCAAAATGACAACTCTCAATTAGGGTTAGGGTAAAATTCCCAAATGAGTGGACATGATTTAATTTAAGAAATTAAATCAAGGATGGAGAATGAATGTGACATTGAGATGAAATTAGTAAAAATCAAAAGATAAGAATATGAGATTTTAGAAAATCAGTAATTTTAGCAATTACTTGATTTGTAGAAGAATATTTCCATTTTGAATTAAAATTAATTCAAAATATGGATTTTGTGAGATAATAAGTAATTGATTTAAAATTAATTACTAAAAGAAGAAGCAGTTAACCATGTGAGACATTTTTAAATAATTTTTTTTATTTAAAAAGAGGGAAGTGTCACATAAAGCAATTAAATAATTAGGGATACTTATTTAATTTAGAAGAGGTAGTTAATTAATTAAATAAATTAATAAATCTATTTAATTAAAAGACGATTTAGGAATTAGTGACATATTAAATAAATTAGAATATATCTATTATAATAATCAAGAGGACATGAATGATAAAGATTAATTAAATAAATTGAGAACTTTATTTAATTATGAGAAGACTTTGATAATTAGTGACACATTAAATAAATAAATAAGATTTATTTATTTAATAATCATGAAGAATACAAAATCATAAATTATTTAATTAATAGTTGAAGGTGGGTTAGAAACATAATTAAAAAGTCATAATTATGCTAGGACGAAAAGTGGTAAAATAGTGCTTGTAGGCCTTGGTCATTTTTATGTGTCTACAACCACAAGCACAAAAGGATACCCTGGCCTAACATAAGACCTCAGGGATCTTGGTGGATACTACGTGGGACAAGAAAGAATACAACAACAAACAAAGATCAAGATATGTCCCTATGTTAACCAGTCAAAACACACCATAATATGATAGATCATGGTGGCCTTGACAAGTGATGATAGGGAGCTCAAATGATAATAGAAGCCAAAAGTATCAAAAAATTGCAATAAATTTCAAAACGTCCTTTACCATAGGATTGAGAGGATGGATGGGGTTGACGAGGTCTGTTAGGAAGGATACATCCTGTTGAGACCAAAGATGGATACTAAACTAAAATATCGATTATGATGCAGGAGACTCCAAAACTGATTGAATCTCATGTTACAAATGGATCCCATTTGTGAAGAACCAACTAGATAAGGACATAATTGATGAAACAACACAAGACATGAGACACAAGACACAAGACACAAGACTGACACACCCTAAATACCTAGGGGCTCAGGGGTTGATTAGAGATTAGCCTTGCCTATGTGAAAGTGTAGAGCCCTCATAGTTCAAGAAAAGACTATGGATAAAAGTGGAAAGAGGACAATGAAGACAAATGATGGAGGATAATGACCAAAATTAACAAAAACAAAAACAAAACAAAGCCCTGGGGGTGGATCAAATGATCAACCTTGCCTATGTGAAAGCGCAGGGGCAACGTAGTTCGAAAAGGATGAAGGAATGACGAGGGATAAGAGAAAAAAGGGGACAATGGGGATAGATGATGAATGACCCAAACTAGGTGGACGAAATGCCCTGGAGGCGGATCAAATGATTGGCCTTGCCTATGTGAAAGAACAGGGGCAACATAGGTTGACAGGGATCAAAAGACTGACATGGTAGGATGAGATCCAAATGAAGACCGACATGATGGAAGAACCTACATGGAAGCGAAAGACAGAGAAAATGACAAGATGAATGACACAAGATCATATTAGGATAAAATATCAGGATGATGGATAGCCAATGAAGTTTCTCCAATGCTCAACCAAAATATACCGAGTGACCAGATGATGAATGCAGATGGAAGGATAAGATTGATAGGATGATGAGGATATAAGATCAGGATGGGTGAAAGCATAAAATAACTAGGACACAAGGTAGATAATGATTAAGCCCTCTATGAATGGTGCATGTTGCCAGGTTTTCACCAAATGTACCTATCCAAAGCGCCACGATGACTGGTTTTCACCATATGATGAATTATTTCTCTTTACTATTTTTGGATCTTTTTACTTTTTTGACTTTTTTTGAATTTTTTTGCTTCTTTTGTATTTTTTGGATTTTGCAGGATAGGATACCCCAACTGACCTAAGTGTAAAACCTTTTCAGGTGCATGATATTAATAGGCTCCTCTAGGGCTCTCCTTTAAGTGTAGCAAGTATGTATGCTCTTCATCCATATTTTGCTGTGATAACATAAGGGCCCAACCATTTTTGCTTCAAAATTTCCCTTCTTTTCTCAATACTGCTAAGTGCGCTAATTCTCCTTAAGAACTAAATCACCAACATTGAATTGGTGAGGACAAACCTTCTTATTGTAACTTTGTTTTAGACGATTCTGATATTCTTGAATATGGTCATACGCTTTGATCCATCTTTCATCAAGGAGTTCTAGTTGACTTAGTCTTGTAACTCAAGCATCTTCATCACTGATAAGATTCTTTAGGGATATTCTCAGTGATTGAATTTCTACCTTAATTGGCAAGATGGCATCAACACCATAGACAAGAGAGTATGGGGCGGCATGGGTAGGAGTGTGGATGGAGGTGCGATAAGCCCAAAGGGTGGGATGGATATGAAGGTGCCAATCTCGACCAGTGTTATTGACCACCTTTTTGAGGACCTTGATCAGAGTTTTGTTGGTGGCCTCCACCTGTCCATTAAATTGGGGGTAATAGGGTGTGGACCAATGATGTTGGATGTGGAAGGTTTCACAAAGGTGTTTCATGGCTTGGTTCTTGGAAGGATTTCCATTATCAGTGAGGATGGTGGATGAAATACCATATCTGCAAAGAATATGGAATAAGATAAATTTGGAAATTTGAGTACCTATGATTTGTGAGAGTGGCATTGCTTCCATCCACTTGGTGAAGTACTCAGTTGTAGTGATGATGAAGGTATGGCCATTAGAGGATGGGGGATAGATCTTGTCGATTATGTTGAAGCCCCACTGAGAAAAGGGCCATGGTGCTATGAGAGTCTAGAGATCCTGTGCAGGAGCATGTATTAAATCTGCATGTTGTTGATAGGGTAGAAATTTCTTCACAAATTCACAAGAAACATGTTTCAATGTGGCCCAATAGTAACCAACCCTGAGAATTCTTTTAGCTAGTTCCATACTGTTTGAATGGGCCCTGGAGACACCACTATGTACCTCTATTAATGCAGTGAGGGATTCAGTCTCATTTAGACACCTAAGGAGGGTTCCATCATACCCATGATGATAAAGTGTATCACCTACAATGGTCTAATTGGATGTTCGTTGGATAAAAGATTTGCATTGGTTTTGTGTTAGATCAGGGGGTAGGATGTTGTCATGCAGGTAAGTATAGATATCGTGATACTAGGGTGATGTGGGACCTACAATATCACACACCATCTCACTTTCAGGGATGTTGTATGATGGGATTAAAAGTTGATCAACTAGGAACTCGCATTCGATCTGATCTTTAGGCATGCCGAGGAGAGAACCAATGGTAGCCATGCCATCAACCACTTTCTTCTGTACTCTAGGTATTTGATCAAACTGAATGGATGTAAAGTAACTTTTGAATTCATCTACCATACGCTTATATGGTAACAAATTATCATCCTTTGTCAGAAACTCATCATTGACCTATTTGATGATTAGCTAGGAATCACCAAAGAATTTTAGGTGAGTGATATGCCATTGGATTGCAATTCTGAGGCTAGTAAGAAGAGCTTCGTATTTGGCTATGTTGTTTGTACATGGAAAGGCCAACCTAAATGACTTCAGTATATAATCACCTTGGGGGGTGATGAGAAAGATTCTTGCCCTTGATCCATTGTGTGTGTATGATCCATCAAAATAGAGTGTCCATGTGGCAGCTTCTATGACTGTGAAGACCCCTTCATCAGGAAATTCTATTACTAGAGGATAAGAATCTACTAAAGGAGCATCTGCTAGCTAATCCTCTATCTTTTGTCCTTTAATCAATTTTCGATCCACATATTCTATGTCAAATTCACTTAACAACATGACCCACTTAGCCATGCGACCAGTCAGAGTTGTTCTAGATATAAAAATTATTTGAGTGGATCAACATTGGAGATTAGCTTTACTGGATGATTGAGAATGTAAAATCAAAGTTTTTGTAAATTGAAGACCACGACTAGGAAAGCTTTTTCCATTGGGGAATAATTTAGTTCATAGCCGAGTAGGGTTAGACTAATGTAGTAGATCATTCATTCCTTTGATGACTTATCATGTTGCACCAACAATGCCCCCAGTGCAACTGAAGTAGCAAAAATATATAGTAGGAGTGGTTTACCAGGAATTGGTGGCATAAGGATGGGCGGGCGAGCCAAATATTCTTTGATGTTGTCGAAGCCAAGTTGACACTGTTGATTCCACTTGAAAGCAATATCCTTTTTTAGGAGATGTGTGAATGACTGGAATTTGTTGGCTAATTGAGCAATAAACCATCAGATGGATTGGAGCTTACCTTGAAGACTTCTTAACTGTTTGAGATTGGGTAGTGAAGGCATATCCATAATTTCCTTAACCTTTGTTGGATCAATTTCTATGCCTCTTCGAGAGACAATGAAACATAATAGTTTGCTTGATGTGACACCAAAGACACATTTCTTCGGATCTAGTCATAGCTTATACTATTCTAGATGCTCAAAGATCTTCTTAAGGATGGTTGGGTGCTCTTCCCTTGTTCTTGATTTCCCTAACAGATCATTGACGTAATCTTCCATTATGATGTGAATGAGATCATGGAAGATTACTATCATAGCACGTTGATATGTTGCCCCCGTATTATTGATGCCAAAGGGCATGACATTATAACAAAATATGCCCCAAGGTGTAGTGAAGGTAGTCTTGTGTTGATCCCCGAGTGTGATCTTAATCTGATTGTAACCAGAGAAACCATCCATAAGGGAAAAAATCTCATGTCTTGCAGTGAGATTGACCAACATATAAATGTTTGGCAAAGGGAAGTCTTCCTTAGGGCAGGCCTTGTCGAGATCTCAGAAATTTTTGTAAATCCTGATACTTCCATTTGGCTTGGCGATAGACACAATGATGGATATCCAATATGAATAGTCATTGGGTCTGATGAATCCAGCTTCTAGCAATTTCTCCAACTCTTTCTTGACTAACAGGGCCAACTGAGGATGCATTTTTCTCAACTTTTGTTTGATAGGTTTGGCATCTAGACAAACATCCAAATGATGTACAACTAGTATAGGATCTAGGCTTGGCATATCTGAATAGGCCCACACAAAATTAATGATACCATCCTTAAGCAGCTAGACAATGGTGGAGTGTTATTCTTCATATAATGGTTTGGCTACATAAGTAATTTTAGGATCTTCTTTGGTTCCCAAAATGACTTTTTGTGTCTCCTCAATCAAGATGGATGATCGTCTAGATAGCTAGGTTCCTATGAGGGGAAGATGAACGTCCCTATCTTCTAGTGCATCATCAAGGTTTTCGCTATTAGATACACCCTTTGTTTTTACTTTTTCAGAGTCACAAAGCGCCTCGGGGAGGCTTTCACTAGGTGACCCTTTTTTATTTTGCTTCTTTTTACTTTGCGGTTAAGGCGTTCATCTTCCTCCAATCCCATAAGATGTACGTACTAATCCACTAAGGGGAAGGTGTCGATAGGTGCACTACCATGTAGGTCGCAGTCTATAAATTCATGATGTTTAAGGGATAGGTCAATAGTGTAGATGGATAGGCAATTGAACATGGAGGAGAGATCCATGTCATCGTACACAAGTATGATGGTTTCTTCCTCTGGTATGTCTTCAAGGAGACCGTTGTCGACACTAACATTTTTAGAGGCACTAGTGGATGCTGCATGAACCTTTTGATTTGCGTCATAGCCTAGGCCTATTTTTCAAGATCGCATAGATGGTTCTATAGGTTGAAGCTGTCTTTGTTCCTCTATGCCAAGGCCACTTCCTTGATAATTACACTTTTTAGCTTGATTGGATGCATACGGATAAGTCTCTTGGAAATATTCCACAAGAGGGGGTGATGGTTGAGGCTCTTCATGGTAAACCCATTGGCTGATATAATCTTCCATTTGATCTTAAAGAGTACCCAAATCTCTGAATGTTGTCAAGACCATATTCTTGGAAGTGAGTGTGATTTTCTTCTGGATTTGATGATGGTTGAGAAGGCTCACCAAATGAGTGAGGAGAAGGTGGCATTGTGGCCACATCAAGTACAATTTTCATTTCATATTCCCCACAACCCTTGTCAATGAACTTGACCCTAGTGACAGTGGGATCGAAAGTGGTGGATGCAGACGAGGTGGATGTTACATTGGTTGATGAATTTTGAGATGGGTTGGATCATGACATCTGAGGTGCCCCCATTTAGACTCTAGGACAATAATGAGAATGGGGAAAGGAAGATTCTAGTGCACGACAATATTCAAATGGTTGAGGGTTCATCAATATGGTCACTTCCATCCCTTGAAAAGGGAACTTCAGACATTAGTGATAGGTGGATGGAATGGCTTGCATGGAGTGAATCCATGGGCGGTTGAGGAGGGGATTGTACGGAAGATCAAGATCAAGAAAATGACACATGGTGTACTGCACAATGGGGCCCACCTAAATGGGAAGGAAAATAGTGCCCTCAGAATCTTGCTCAGCATTATCATAGGCCTTTATTGTAATGACGTGACTATTCAAGTCAGCTTGAGTGTATCCCACCTATTTTATGAATTTTAATGTACAGAGGTTGAGGGAAGAGCCATTATCTATCAAGACCCTTTTTACCTTATGTTGGGCTACAAGGACTTCAATATGGAGTGGGTGATTCTGATCAAGATTGATGGCAAACATTTCATTTTTACCAAAACCCAACTGATAAGATGAAGATAGATGGCCCACTAAATTTTGGAACTGACAGGGGTCTATATCATTGGGAACTTGGATGTCCTATAAGGCCTTGTTTAGAATTTCTTGGTGTGCAGGACAAGACTTAAGAAAATACAAAATAAAAATCAGGGCTGGGGTCTTTCCTAGATGATCAAGAATGTTGTATTGGGCACTTACAGATGGTGGCTGAGTGGCTATGAAGGCTCCTGAGATTGTGTTACGAGTACGACGGGTTGTGACAGCACATTGTGGGTCCTTGCGTTTGACATGAACCATGGAGACACTAGGCTCTACTTGGCTTTAATGCCCATAACTAGGCCATCATAGTTATAGGGTACATTTTTGTAGCTAATATTGTTAGTGCTATTGTTTTGACTATTGTTGATAGTCGATGCAAGATTGACATTAGATGTGTTGGCTCCTTGATTATGGTTAGGAAATACATTATGATATATCTACAATTGAGCATTGGACGATGGTGTCGTGTTGGTATCCACATTTATGTCACCCCGATCTATGAGATCCTAGCTGTACATTTTTAGACCTTGACATTTATTCAATGTATGCTCTTTAATCTTGTGAAACTCACAATACTCATTTTCTTTAAACCAAGTTGGTTTAGGCTTGGATTCGTCAAGGGGATTAGTCATAGGATATGTAATCGGGTAATTGGCTTGAAGGAGCCTATTAAACACGACACTTAGGGGTTCTCCCAATTGAGTAAATTGATGTTTGTTTCCCCCTTGATTGTTTTGATTGGATTGTTGGGGAGGATGAGGTGTCCCTTGTGGCACTGATATGGCATTTGGAATTGACTGTTGTGGAGGAGGATATTGCAGCTTCTATGAGGCATTAGCCACCTAGATGTGTTTGGTTTCAATGACACCATCATTGACAACATTTTTTCTCTTGTTCCAATAATGAGGCTTGTTAGCAGATGACTTCTCTTGATTGGAATTGAAGATTTTGACTAGCCCTTTGGCAATAAGGGCTCTTTCTAGGATAGGACCTTTCTCTACTACTTCCATGAAGGTTGTGACATAGTGGAGTCTAAAATTTTGGGCCATATCCAGATGGGAGATTTTGATAAACAGTGTGACCGTGTCTTTCTCCCTCAATGGGGATTTCATATAACTAGCTAAAGCTCACCATCTTTGAAGATAGCTTGAAAATGTTTTTCCATCACACTATTTATCTTTCAAGAGCTCTAATGTATCAATATCCTTGGACTGAGTTTGAGGGAGAAGTGGGAGACAAACTCTTTCAAAAGTTGTGTGAAGGATTTTATAGATCCCTTCTCAAGACCCATAAACCAGTCAAGAGTTATTCCCTGTAAACTCCTAGGAAACAATCGTATGAGGTAATTTTTGTTAGGCATGACTTCTTGACAATGGGCATATAAATCTTGAAGGTGAGCCTTGGGGTCTTTGTTTCCTTTATATTTATCAAATTTCGGCATTTCAAAATGCTTAGGGAAAGGTACCAATGAAATAGAGGGATCAAATAGATAAGGCCAAATGTCCTCAAATTTAAACGACTATTTTCCAATCCCTACTTGCAAATCCCTTAACACAGATTTTACTTCTTCCAAATATTTATTGATAGGCATTACAGGAGTCAGATTAGATGGATTAGGCTGATTGTATGGAGGATATTGCTGATATGATGAGGATCGTGCAACAACAGTTGGATCATAAATGGGTTGAGGTGTATATGGAGGCGTTTGCTGGCTTTGATTGATGTAAGTGGATTGTAGATTAATGTAAGGTGGATATGAGGATGATGAATTTTGATGGTAAGAGGTGGAAGCTACTTGTTGGTAGGGTGGCTATTGTTGATAATATGCAGTGGATGGAACACCCCGCTGACATTGTGTAGGAGCTTGGTAGTATGAAGAGGTGGAAGTTCCTTGTTGGTATGGTGATGGTTGTTGATAGTAAGAGGTGGATGGAGCACCTTGTTGATAAGATGGATGTTGCTAAGTGTATGACGTGGATGAAGCCCCTTGTTGGTATGAGTGCTACTACTAAAGGTAGTATGGATTGGATTGGTAATGGTACACAATGATGGGTTGTTATGTGACATATGGAGGTGGTTGTGGGTTAGACGACTATTGATAAGGGTTCATGTGTGATTGCAGAGGGTTGGTGTAAAGAGGTGGTTGAGTTAGTGGTGGATTCTAAGAGGCTAGATGGAGATTTGGATAAGGATTGGATGGAGTAGTATAGGCGGTATACATGCTGGATGGATGGTAGAGATATTGTGTGAGAGGATTACGCTACGTTTGCGTGGGAACATGTGTATGCTAGGGTGGATGTTGCTGCTATGGTGGTTGCTAGTAAGGTGGGCGAGATGGGATGTGTTGCTATTGTGGGACTGCTATGGAAGTGCCATGGGGCGGTTGCGGCGGCTATGATGTAGTTTACATCACTTGATGTGGTTTTTGTGTAGGAATGGTAGAGTGTTGCTAAGGAATCAAAATGTTTTGTTATGGGATTGTGACATTTTATTGTGGAGGTTGATGATAAGGTGGTTGAGATGGGAAAACAAAAAAAAATAGTATGTTGTGGGGGCATATGTGAGGGGATAGCCTCGTTTGACGCAGTGCTTGTAATGTAGTGGATTGTTGAGGATTAATGGGAGGTTGTTGGAATGTAGGTGGTGGAAAATTGCTAGTAGGTGTATATCCTAGAGGTGGCATCAACACAAGGACAGGTGTGCCCCCAGTATTGATGGGTGGCTGACCAGGATGTTGAGGCAAAAGTGGTGGAGAAAATGGATTTTTTTGTGGCATGCCATAAGCGTAGGGGTCATTAGGATTAGGTTGTGATGTAGAGGCTATGGCTAGGAGGCGAGGATAACTTGAAACTTGATGTATCATGACATTTCTGAACTCAGGGTGATACCAATTCCCCATAGTTGCACCTTTGGGGACATACGAATTACTTGGTACATTTTGTGATTTCTATAAGTCGTGAGGTGTTGGAAGGGTCTGGGTACTAGAATATTGTGGCATATCAAAATCAAATGGTGGTTTGATTCCTCTCATGATCAGAGTGGCGAGAATATTTCCCCATACTTGTTGAGGAGGTGATCCTTCATTTGAACATTGATGGGATCACTAAGTTATTCGTCAACTAAGAACTTAGGTTGATTGACCATGTTTTCATCATCGGGCGGTGGGTTATTTTGATTGTGTGTATTGGACTGTGTCGAAGCACCGTTATTGGGATCTTGCAGGATATTTGCAACATTGTTGGGATCTTGTGGGATATTCGGCTGGGAACCCTAGACTTGTTGTTCTACCATTTTCTTTCTTATTTGTGATCAAGTTTAAACAAGCATGAAAGTGCAAGGCTACCAGATGAACTAAGATGCGGTTAAACTCTAAGATGCAATGCAGAGATGACCTAAGTGATGACTAGAGGATTGATTGGATTGGATGAGGGATCGATTGATTGGATAATTGGATAAGGATGTGATTAGATTAGATTGGATAAGATGGATTGATGAAAAAATTGATAAGATCAGATGAGACTCGATGATTGAAAGGGATTCTAAACCAAGTTCAAAAATCACCCTAGCTGACTTAAGGTGTCGATTTATTGGATTAAAGGATAGACTGATGATTGCAGCACCGAATCCACCTTGAGATGGAAGGGGATTGATTGGGCTAAAGAGGATGACTGGCTTAGGACAGGTGGTGATCCTAACTAGATGTTGAAGGACGATGATCGATTTTAGACACCTAGTTCAATTCGGATAATAACTTCAAACAAAGTTAAGAGGATTTGGATTAAGAAAACGATGATGGATATGTAACTTAGGGATGATTAAGGATGTACCTATATGACCTAGATGATGATTGGATGCAGATGGACTAAAGCAAGGATTATGAGTGAACGAAAGGTGCAGATGGTTTAGAAAATAATAAGCTTTTAGGATCCCAAAGATCAAACTCGCCTAATAGATGCAAGGTTGACCAACTTTGGGGCTAGGTCACCCAAGTTAAGGGCAGGGTCTACCAACTCAAGGGCCGGGTTACCCAACTCAAGGTTCGGGTCGCCCAACTCAAGGGTCGGGTCACCCAAGTTAAGGGCCGGGTCATGCAACTCAAGGGCAAGGTCACCTGACTCAAGGGACAGGTCACCCAAGTTAAGGGCTGGGTCACTTGAGTCAAGGGTAGGGTTGCCTAACTAGGTGACAGGCTTGCCTAAACAATTTTTGGACTTTTTTAAATATGAGAAACAACCAAATGACATCGATAAATGGGATGAATGGGTAGACAAACTACCAAGACGGGAAATCAGATGCTCGAAATGGGTGAATGGACTATCGAAATGAAGAAACAGACGCTCAAAATGGGAAAATAGATGTTTGAAACAGGCAAATAGATGCTTGAAATAGGCAAACAGATGCCCAGAATGGGAAATGGATGCTTGAAACGGGGAGGAAGATGTTTGAAATGGGAAAACGGATGTTCAAAATGAGAAAACGGATGCCCGAAATGGGGAAACAGATGCTCAAAATGGATGAACAGATGCTCAGAACAGACGAACAGATATTCAGGATGGGCAAATAGATGCTTAGAATGGGAAAATGGATGCTCGAAATGGGGAAAAAGATGCTTGGTATGGACAAATGGATGCTCAGAATGGATGAACAGATGCTCAAGATGGGCAAATAAATGCTCAAAATGGGTAAACAGATGCTCAAAATGGGGAAACATATGCTGAAAATGGATGAACAAAAGCTCAGAATGATCATACAGATGCTCGAGATGGGAAAATGGATGCTTAGAATGGGAAAATGGATTCTTGGAACGAGGAAATGAATGCTTGGAATGGGGAGATGAATGTTCAAAATGGGCAAATGAATATTCAGAATGGGCAAACAGATGACTGGAATGGGGAAATAGATGCTTAGAATGGACAAACAGACTAATAGGTTGATTGAAGCAAATGCGAGATTGACTGTTCACGGCAAGGTTGCCTATCTTGAGGGTAGAGTCACCCTTGTTCATGGCAGGGTCGCCTATCTTGGGGGCCAAGTCACCCAAATTAGGGCCAGGTCGTCGTTGTTCAGGACTAGGTCACCCAGCTTAGGGCCAGGTCACCTATTCTATGAAAGATGGGTGATTTTGACAAGAACAGGCAAGGAAAATGACTCAGATAGAAGGCTGATTCACCCCTATTAGTTGAATTGGACTTAACTTGGGTAAAAAAAATAGCTATGGCAAAGGACATAAAACACAACAAACAACAAGCAGAAGGTAGAGACTTACTTGACTAAATAGACACGCATTGGTTTCACACAAAAAAGATAGTTCAAACAACATAATCCTAAGATTAGTATGAAGGGTATGGCCAACACGGTCCTCTAACTAGGCTGAACAAGGAAAACTAGGGAGTCCTCGATATATGCACAGTACGTGGGGCACAACCGTGAACACCAACCCATCTATAGGCGTGAGTCGAGAGCATCCAATGAGGTACTGGAAGCTCAGAAAAACTCTTCACATATTATCTAGGTATCACCCTAGCTTTGACACTTCGCCAGACATGACATGATTTGATTGAGGTGGAGTTTTCGGTCTCCCTCCTTTATAAACCCTGTCGGTAACACGTGGTTGGAATCGTCCCTTGGGGTGATGAAATTTCTAAGCAGGTCTCACTAAAAGAAGACACTAAACGTTTTCAACTAGTCTCCAGGCTCACACGAAGTGGAAGGGGAAAACTTGAACGATCTAGTACCTCCTAGGTAATACAAAGGAGTAAGTGGAATACAATTTCTCTTCACCCAGGATCACCAAACAGTGCAAGGGGATTGGGTACGCAATAGTCCACTTTACAAACACAACAAACAAGTACTTTGACTCCCCCCTAATTAGATCTATGTGCCTAACTAGTATAAAAATGAAAAACAAAAAAACTAACTAATGTTCTTGGCCTGCTCATCCTGCAAAAAACATGTTGGAGGTTTTATCCTTTGGTCTTCAACACTTGTGTGAAACAATTGCACAAATGTTGGTAAAAACAAGCACACTCACCAAAAAAGTAGGTTAGAGGGTCAGTACTAAGAAAAACAACAATAAATGAACCCCAAAAAATGAGCTTTAAGTATCTATTTTTACCTCAGTTACCTCTGTTTGGGGAAATGTCATCTTTGTTTAGGGCTAGGTCACCCCTATTCAGGAAAATAGGTCACCTTTGTTAGGGCCAGGTCATATGTCTAAGGGCCAGGTTGCCCCTGTCAGGGCTAGGTCGCCTATCTTAGGGCTAGGCCGCCCCTGTCAGGGCTAGGTCACCTTTGTGTAAGTTGAACCTGCAAAATGTCAAAAAACAACAAATGTAAAAGAAAACAAATCCATTTTTGGGTCCCATCGGGCATGCCAAAAATGTGTGCAAGTGACTTTTCCTATTCTAAGATGCAAGAAAAAATGAAATGTAAGAAGGAAAACACTAACAAACACTCAAGATTGGCCTAAGATGAATTCAAACAAAACACCAAGAAAATGGAACCTTTTACCTTCCTTGAATTGATGAGTTTGTTTGGCCATTTTTAATTCTTGATTGTGTGCTCTTTTGATGGAAAATGACCTAAAAATGGATGCAAAACGAAGTAGAGGTGATGAGGAATGTAATGGTACAAGTGGGTATTGTGGCAAGTGTGGTATATGGATGAAATGGAAGCTTGAAGGTTGTAACAATGGAAGATGAATGCCAAGCTCTTGAGAGTGCTAAGATGAGAGTAGAATTGCTTGAATGCTTGGATGTGTTGAATGTGAATGAATAAAAATGAGACAAAATATTTCATTTTAAGGGAAAATTCTAGAGAATTCAATGGCTAGGATTTAGACAACATGGTAAATATGGAGGGATGTAGTGAGTTGAGGACTCACAAGTCCTCACATCTTGCCATGTGGAAGATGAGGTGTGAAAAGTGTTAGTTTTTAAGATAAAAATTGAAATAAGCAGAATACACAACACAAAGAGCAATAAACATAGTAGATAGACTAGGAAAACCCTCCTACTTGAGGGAGAAAAACCAAACAAATAATCTCTTATATATCATATAACATAAGTGTAGAATATTGCTTACAATCAGGCCTTACACAAGGCAGAGTCTGAAACAAAGAATGGAGACTCTTCTCCTTAACAATGGATCTACTACTAAGACAACTTGAAAAACTATGAAATGGAGAGCTCCTGCTTCTAATGATGGTAAGCTTCTTCTTTTAATGATGGAAAAATTATGCTCCTAAGAGATGTGAAAAAAATGAGTAAATGTCGCGATGTTCAAATGACAAGTCTTCACCTTGCTTATATACAAGTCTAGGCAACTTCTTCTCAAGGTCGGCTCCCTTAGAGAAATAGAAAATAAAATAAAATATCATTTAAGATATGAAGGCCGACTTTCCTTGTACAAGAATAAACTAAGGAAAAAATATCTCTCAAAGCTACCAAACACTAACACTCCCTCTTAACTAGGGAGGTATTTTATAGATATCTACATCATGGAGTCTCTCAACATGACTCCCACAATGGCTACACCCATTTGTGGAAAACTCAAAGGTTCATCATAGAGTCTCTCAACATGATGTCGTCATGGAGTCTCTCAACATGACATCCACTATGACTACTCCCATGTGTTGAAAGAAAACACATGTACAAGGGTTCATCATAGAGTATCTCAACGTGATGTTGTCATGGATTCTCTCAACATGAAATCTCACCTCAGTCTCAGAGATGAACAAGGGCTCGCACCTCATATTTCCCTGTCTTAGAGAAATATACACTACAAGGGCTTTCACCTCATATTTCTCTATCTCAGAGAAGGGTGATCATAGTGGTTTACAATTTTTGGCCAAACTAGACACTGAAATTATTATTTTTAACTAAATCTTCACATTCGAGCACCTATAGCAGCTAAACCGTGAGGAATTTGAAGATGATGAAAACTAGAGTCTCATCACATTTTGTCTGTAGATTCTAAATATATTATTTTCAAAAAATTTGGAATAAGATTGTACTTTTTTTTCCATCTCCCACGAAAACTAGTTTTTTCAGAAAACAACATTTTAAAAATTGAGGGTCATCGTATACAACATAACTTTTTTTGTATGAAGGATAAAATTATGTTTTTTTAGAATTTAGATTTTTAACTAAGATATATAGCACTTTAATTTGATCTCATAGTCTTTTATTGAATATTTTTTCCTTAATAGAGTTTCAAAGTCAAACCAATTGCAATTCAGACATAGGTGGACTGTATACAACATAACTTTTTCTGTATGTATCGAAATTCATTTTTTTTTTTTTTAATGGATCAAGGACACAAATAAATAGCATGAAAATATTTTTTTAAAATTTATTTTGATAATTTTCTATTTTTCCACATGTGCAAAATAAAGAGCTTGATTTTCAGTGAAAAACCTATGTTTAATAAAACTAAAAAAACACATATATAATAAAACCAAAACATATTAAAATTATATTCGTAGGATAGCTAATTTTGAGGACTACCATAATAATTTGAAATAAATTACAAATGAATTCATTTGATCCCCCAAAAGGTAAATCAAAAGTGATTTTTTATCAGCATTTTGATAGGTGTACAGGAGACTCATTTATAGGTATGGTTTAAAACTAGCGAGGTTCTATCCAAGGGGGTTTGATCTAAGGTGGTTTGATCAAACCCTCTTCAATCGAAATCCTTAAAATGGAACTTTTAAAGGCTTAAATCATTATATTTTCTAAAAATATGTGATTTCAGCAAAAATCAGTTCCTCTCAGAAAATGTAAACCAGCTTTGTGGGATCACCTAGAAATATACATTACAAAAAATATTCATGATGATGTGACTCCCTCTGAAGCTCCAAGTACTTGCATCAACCTCTTGACCTCCTTGTCCAAGATTTCCTATAATTCTTGTCTTAGAGGAATAGTTTCCAATGCACACTTCCTATACTATTGACTTGGTAGAGTCCAAGACTATCCTCCTCAACCTCATCCCAGATCACCCTACTCTAAATAGGTTTGCAAAGCTACCAATGTCAAATCTAGATTGACTGTCTTGTGCAATTATTTTCTCAGCTGCTGAAGAGGTCTTCCAAGGATTTAACACTTGTCCTTGCAACACTACAACCTTCACTTCTTCTCAGTGAGTCACATAACTCTCTCTTGATCCCTTCCTTAGAGATTGCAAATAAATCCTCTAGAAGTGAACTCCCCTCCATTGACTAATCTCAGAAGCTTAATCCTTTTCTTAGACATGCTCTCAACTTGTGTCTTGAATTCTCAAAATTTAACTCCCTCTGAATGACATTTCCTCCTCTTCAAAGAAATTGATCGCAATGATAATTTGTATAGGTTTTAGTGTCTTCATCTTTCTCAATTTTCTTATTGATGCAAACTCTCCCAACCTTGTTCACTCAAGATAATTTATGTGCCACCAACTCAGTTCCAAGGCTGTAATCTATGTCTCCACGTGTGTTCATTTATTTAGCCATCATGACTTCCTCACAAGATGCGTCATTCTCTTCCTTGCTTGAATTCTTTATGCAATATCTCATCATATTTTTGATCCTTGATCCATCTTGGAAGCATCTTAGAGAGATTAATAATAGTTCATAGAATCAAACTACCTCGAAGAAAAATACCAATGCTAGAAGCATACATGATTCACCATTCCAATTTTATTGCATGAATTAATAACTACATAAAATTTATGAACATTATTCAAGGGTACAAGCATAAAATACTTATCTTTTTATTGTTGGTACACCATTGAGCTAGACCTGTAGCTGTTTCTTATCTTTTCCACCTTTAGTGTCATTGAATAGCTCAAGCATTGATGCCCGCATTTAGAAACTCCATCCTTGAGAGGAAAGTGCTAGGCTGGTTTTGAAAATCTTCTCTAATGACCTTGGTATTATTCCTTTCTGATCGGGTGCATTTGTCTTAAGGTCTGATTTCCAATGTTGTAGGGCCAAATGATGATGAAAATCTCCTTCCAACACCTTTAGACTCACAAAGAATAGCTGGGTATGTGCAGGATCATGATGGGCCAAAAAGAGGCGATATGTAAGTGATATGATGACCCATATGGTTGATGATTTTTTTTTTACAAAAAGGGTTTTTAAAGGAGATTCTCAGCTTTCCACCAATTCAAATTATGATTTACTTTGAATTTAATAAATAATTATTATTCATTTTCTATTTGAATTACGACTAAAGTCCTCATTGATAGGCTGATTGAAAAACATCTATAGCTTTCAAACGGTATCACATTTTTTGAATCTAAAACATGCGTCACATTCTATGCTTCACATACTATAGGATTAAAAAAAAAAAGAATTGAATTTCATGAAGTTTTGACCAAGTTAAGGTGGTCAGACATACAATTTTTTAATAAAAAATTCATAATTAATTATTTACTTGGAAAAAATTACAAAAAAATATGCATCACATCAAGACATGAGTCCTCTAATTATATCTAAACTATTATAAAAAAATATTATCATTTTATTGTGGTTAGGGTGGTTAGACAGACACCTACTTCTTATTTTTTCCCTGAAATTTAAGTACTACTGCATTGAAATTTCAAATTTTCACCAAATAGATTTTTTTATTTTTTAAATAAACCTAGTAGTTTAGAAACTAAATTCAATTTGATACAGATTCTATTCTTACATATTTTTGAAATAATATAGATAACTTATTCAAATTTTTACGTCAAGTTGCCTAACTCTGATTTTTCTGAATTTTATTGCCATTTAAGGCCCTATTTTTTCCATGATGATCTTGCACATACCCAGATCCCAAGATTGTTCAATAAAATCAAACTCACCCAACAACATTCCAACACCCTCAGAAGGTAAGGATACAATAGTTACAATTATGATAATGATTGATACCAAGTTGCAAGACTAAAACAAAACTTTATTGCAAGTCATGGCAACCATGAAAACCATCAAAATCCATATCCAATCATGCATATGATACCTACCAATGATACAGATCACCACCAAACTAACCCAACAATCTTCAATCAACCTCTATCACCAAGGAAGGACAAGGAATAGTTGTGTCATAAGTTATTAGTCATACCCAGGTTTGTATGACACTCCTTAAGGCATCCAAATCCTAGAAAAAACAACTCCAATAGTTATCAAAGATTTCCTATGCCCAGATCTAAGCATTTGGAATGGACGTACGAATCCACCTAGAAAACCATGCCAGCTACAAACAATGAAACAACACTTCATAGTTGAGACGCTCGGTCACAAGGATCACAATGAAAAACAAGTTCAAATGATTTCAAACCCCTCATCACAGTAAATGAAAAAATCCTTTGGAATGCTTAAAAAAATCTGATCAAATTTCTTGAACCCACTCTGATATCATGTTAGTTTTTAAGATCAAAAATGAAATTAGCAGAATACACAACACAAAGAGTAATAAACACAACAGATACCCTGGGAAAACCCTCCTACTCGATTGAGAAAAACCCAGCAAATAATCTCTTATTTATCAAATAACACAAGTGCAAAATACTGCTTACAATAAGGCCTTACACAAGGCATAGTTTGAAACAAAGAAAGGAGACACTTCTCCTTAATAATGGATCTACTACTAAGACAACCTGAACAACTAAGAAATGGTGAACTCCTACTTCTAATGATGGTGAGCTTATGCTTTTAATGATGGCTAAATTATACTCCTAAGAGATGCAAAAAAATGAGAGAATTTTGTGATGATCAAATGAAAAGTCTTCACCTTGCTTATATACAAGTATAGGAAACTTCTTTCTCAAGGTCGACTCCCTTAGAGAAATAGAAAAAAAAAATATCATTTAAGATATGAAGTCCGACTTGCCTTGTACAAGAATAAACTAAGGTGAAAATATCTCTCGAAGCTACCAAACACTAACAAAAGGGATGGGTGATGTGGAAAGAGGACATGTGAGGTAGAGGTACTTGCAAGTACTTGGGATTAGGGGAATATTTCCTCAAAAAAGAAGTTCTTGTCCCCATATGAGGGTGATGGTGAGAAGTGAAGAATTTTAGAAAGTCCTCTCTTATCATCATGGGGATGAGAGAAGTTGTTGGGAGAATAAAAGTGAATTTTAAATTCACATGATTGGGGAGTACTTTGGGGATAAGACAAGGTCCTCATAAAGGATGTCCTTGTCCCATGTGATTGATGTGACCCATGAGGGGATTCAAAATTTCATTGGGAAGAGAAATGCATGGGATGAATAAATGTGAATTTTAAATTCACATGGGGAAGAGGTCAATGCCTAATAAAGAAAGTACTTATGAAAGGTTGATTTGGAGGACATACTAGAAATGGTAGGTTATTAGATTAAGGTTGTGCAAACATCTGATTAGGAAGATTAACGAAGGATTAAAGACAAGTGGCCAAATATGGAGGATGTGACATTAATCCTGATTAAGGATGTGCACATCCTAATCATGAAGTAATTAATCTAATCTAGATTAGAAGAATATTATGGAGGATGTGACAAAGAGAGAGAAAAAAGGGAATTTAAAATTGATTTAAACTCCCAAAAGGCAAATGACTAAATTAAATAAATTGATATATTTATTTAATTTAGAGAAGAAAAGATGAAAGATAAAGTATTTTATTGTTAAATTAAATACTTTAGAAACCTTAGAGGAAGGGGAAATATCAATTAAATAAGTCATTTAATTAATATTGAAGAAATACAAAAATAAAGGATACAAATCTGACCATATGGGAGTGGTCAAATTTGGATGTCTACAATAGTATATCAATAGTCCATTAATTACTGATTCAAACTACTAAGGTATTACTGGTTATTATGAATATGACTCCATTACCCCAAGACAAGACACTGGTCTTTTCATTTGGTTATCCTGAAGATAAATAAGTTAGTTATGCACTTGACCAAGGGCTTTAAATGAGAATGAAAATCATCTAAAACACCTTCAATTACAATATACCAATCTAAAGTACCATCTTATTCCTTGCAATAGATAGTAATTTATTTAAAGGCCAACCAAACCTTTAATGAATGTTATCTTGTTGCGCTCTATAGGAATTTATCTGTGTATAAATGTTCTTGATCAAATGAATATCATATGAACATAACAAGGATTACCCTCCTATGTTCGACAGAGCCCGAAGAGTAGAATTAAGGGCCTCAAAAGTCTTACTTGTATGCTGGTCAATCCTTACCCTTGCTGATTATTGGATTCTGGTAGATTCATATTTAAGTGGTAAGGTCGAGTTTGGTTCTAAAAAAATAACCAACATATCTTAGGTTATTTTACCGTCAACCCTTGTCATGAGGGCTCTATAGCCCTGAGATCACCTTAGCAAGGGGGCTATACCCTGGGCGGCACAACGTATGGCCCATTGCCCCTCAAACATCCCACCCCAGTGGTACCATCACTGGAGGTGGTGCTGATTTTTTGAAAAACCCCTCTCTATGTATAGGTCACATATCAAACCACGTGCCATCCCCCGAGAGCTTAAATTTTGTGCCTATTTAGTCTACATGCCCTCATTAGGGTCATTTTAACATTTTTTCATAACTTGCAATCAAGGAGGGAAATTTTTTCGAATGAGGTATCATTGGAAATCTGGCTTTGCCAATTTTGCAGTGGTGCAAGTTATTTTAAAAAAAAATGTTGTTTTCCAGATATGGTTTTATGGCTCTCGAGATCATAAATTTTTGCCATGATTTTTGATTTTTACAATTCTTGCAACATTCAAAAAGTATGAAGGAGAGATCTACATTGTCATCCACACACTTTTTTGTATCTATTTTAGGTATATCATTATTACATTTTCCCTAATGGGTGTCCTAGAGTTTAGTTGGATATATTAATAGTTGGGAGGGTGCAATTTTGATCTTGCCACTTCATTTCAATTCTAGATCATTTATCAATCAACTATTGCTTCACATGTTCCAGAGTTGTGCCATATTGAGAGTGGTCCAATGTTCCTTGGCATAAAATTTGTTGTTGCTTTATCATGATTCTAACCTGAGTCCTTGAGTGACTCTAATATGATTTCTAGCATTAGAATTATCTTTCCTTGGATTGCCTAATTAAGGATTCTAGTGTTACTCCACTAGTGTGCTTCCAATGTTTCTTTGCAGTAAGTTATCTCATTAGGGGGGGACTAAATGGTCTCTTCTTCATCTCTGTTATGGGGGGTCTTTCCTTGAATTACACAAAACACGTTGGCGTCTTGTCTTACACAAAACACGTTTGCTTCTTGTCTTGCACAAAACATGTTCGTGTCTTGTCTTCCACAAAACACGTACGCATTTTGGCTTGTACTTAGGCTTGGATGACAAGGCTTAGGCTTGGATAGTTCATTTGCCTCATTTTCATGTGATTTTCTCCTCTATTCTAATTTTACAACTTTCTCATCATCAGGTTTATGTAAATCTAGCACAAAATATATACGCGCTTTGCCTTACACAAAACATGTACATGTTTCGCCTTGCATAAAACACGTACACATTTTTGCTTGCACAAAACACGTATGCATTTCACCTTGCACAAAAAACGTATGTGTTTCTCCTTGCAAAAAACACGTATGTGTTTTTCCTTGCACAAAACACGTACACCTTTCACCTTGCACAAAACACGTTCACATTTTGCCTTGCATAAAACATGTACACATTTTTACTTGCACAAAACACATACATGTTTCACTTTGCACAAAACACATATGTGTTTCACTTTGCGCAAAACACATATGCATTTCACTTTGCACAAAACACATATATTTCACCTTGCACAAAACAGGTACACATTTCACCTTGCACAAAACATGTATGCATTTCTCCTTGCAAAAAACACATACGCGTTTTTCCTTGCATAAAACATGTACACGTTTCACCTTGCACAAAACATGTATGTGTTTTTCCTTGCACAAAACATGTACGCATTTCACCTTGCATAAAACACGTACGCATTTTTCCTTGCGCAAAACACGTACGCGTTTCGCCTTGCACAAAACACGTACATATTTCTCCTTGCAAAATCACGTAGGCGTTTCTCCTTGCACCAAACACATACACATTTCACCTTGCAAAAAATAAATACACATTTCACCTTACACAAAACACGTACACATTTCACCTTGCACAAAACACGTACGTGTTTCTCCTTGTACAAAACACGTACTCATTTTACCTTGCACAAAACACATACGTGTTTCACCTTGCAAAAAACACATATGCATTTCGCCTTGCACAAAACACATACACGTTTCACCTTGCACAAAAAACGTATGTGTTTTGCCTTGTACAAAATATGTACACATTTCTCCTTGCACAAAACATGTAAAAATTTCTCCTTGCAAAATCACATAGGCATTTCTCCTTGCACAAAAAATGTATGCGTTTCGCCTTGCAAAAATCACGTATGAATTTCACCTTGCACAAAACACGTACATGTTTCTCCTTGCACAAAACACGTATGCATTTTTCCTTACACAAAACACATACGCGTTTCGCCTTGCAAAAAACACATACGTGTTTCACCTTGCACAAAACACGTACGTGTTTTGCCTTGCACAAAAGACGTACGCGTTTCTCCTTGCACAAAAGACGTATGTTTTTCACCTTTCACAAAAGACGTATGTGTTTCACCTTGCACAAAACATGTACGTGTTTCACCTTGCACAAAAGACGTATTTGTTTTGCCTTGCACAAAACATGTACGCGTTTCACCATCCACAAAACACGTATGTGTTTCACCTTGCAAAAAACACATACACATTTTGCCTTGCACAAAAAACGTATGCATTTTTCCTTGCACAAAATGCGTACGCGTTTCACCTTGCACAAAATGTGTATGCATTTCACCTTGCACAAAAAACATACAATTTTTTCCTTTCACAAAACATGTACACATTTCGCCTTGCACAAAAACCCTACACGTTTTACATTGCACAAAATGTTCACTTACACGTTTCAACTTGCACAAAACACTTATGCATTTCACCTTGCACAAAGCAAGTACGTGTTTCACCTTGCACAAAACACGTACATGTTTCACCTCACACAAAACACGTATGTGTTTCTCTTTGCACAAAACACATGGCACGTTTTTCCTTCCAAAAAACACGTGCGTGTTTCACCTTGCAAAAAATACATACATGTTTTGCCTTGCACAAAAGATGTACACATTTATCCTTGTATAAAACACATACGTGTTTCGGCTTGCAAAAAACACGTACATGTTTCACCTTGCAAAAAACATGTATGTGTTTCGCCTTGCACAAAACACGTATGTATTTCACCTTGCACAAGAACACGTATGCGTTTCACCTTACACAAAACACATACACTGTTCACCTTGCACAAAACACATATGAATTTCTCCCTACACAAAACACGTACGTGATTCTCCTTACACAAAAAACGTACGCATTTCTCCTTGCACAACAAACATACGCATTTTGTCTTGCACAAAACGCATATGTGTTTCACCTTGCACAAAATGTGTATGCGTTTCTCCTTGCACAAAACATGTACGTGTTTCACCTTGCACAAAACCCGTATGCACTTCACCTTGCATAAAACACATACACGTTTTGCCTTGCAGAAAAAACGTACACGTTTCTCCTTGCATAAAACATGTATGCATTTTTCCTTACACAAAACATGTTTGCGTTTTGCCTTGCACAAAATAGGTATGCGTTTCTCCTTGCAGAAAACATGTACGCGTTTCTCCTTGTAAAAATTACGTATGTGTTTGGCCTTGCAAATAAAATACACGTTTCACCTTGGAAAAAACACGTAAATGTTTCACCTTACAAAAAACACGTGTTTCTTCTTGCAAAAAAAACATACGCATTTCACCTTGCATAAAACGTGTATACGTTTTGCCTTGTGAAAAACCCATATGCATTTCGCCTTGCACAAAACACGTATGTGTTTCACCTTGTAAAAAGCACGTATGTGTTTCTCCTTGCACAAAACATGTATGCATTTTTCCTTGCACAAAACACATATGCATTTCTCCTTGCACAAAACACGTACACTTTTCTCCTTGCAAAAATTACATATGTGTTTGGCCTTGCAAATAACACATACGCATTTCTCCTTGCACAAAACACATACGCGTTTCTTCATTCACAAAAAACGTACACATTTATCCTTGCACAAAAATGTACGCATTTCACCTTTCACAAAACACGTACGTGTTTCGCCTTGCAAAAAAAACATATCCGTTTCGCTTTGCAAAAAAAATGTACGCCTTTCACCTTGCACAAAAAACACATATGCATTTTGCCTTGCACAAAACACGTACGTGTTTCACCTTGCGCAAAACATGTACGCGTTTCGCCTTGCGCAAAACACGTACGGGTTTCACCTTGCGCAATACACGTACGCGTTTCGCCTTGCGTGAAACACATACGTATTTTTCCTTCTACTTAGGCTTGGATGACAAGCCTTAGGTTTGGATAGTTCATTTGCCTCATTTTTTAATGTGATTTTCTCCTCTATTCTTTTTTTTAGAACTTTCTTGTCATCAGGTTTATGGATTTTAAATCAAATATTATTAAAATTACCACCATAATTTCACAAATCTTCTAAGCTTTGTAACCATATAATTTCTAGATTTGAACTATATTAACACATTTTTTTAAATTTCTTTAACTAATGTTTTCATTGTTATCAGAGACATATGTATTGAATTTAAAAAAAAAATTGAACTACTTGTCCAAATTTGAATTTTTTTATATAATATTGGTCTACACTTCATTATTTAGACATTGGAAAAAAATGCATTTTCGATTATTTTGGTGCAAGTTATGTGATGCACACGCTTAGTGATGTGATTTTTAGGATGTATCAACTTTGAAAAATCATAAAAAAATACTCAATAATAAAAAAAAAAGTTTCTAATACTCTCTTAACTATATTTTGACCAATAAGTTTTTGAAAATACTAAATGCAATTAAAAAAATTGTGGGGCACATGCTAGATACTATGTTTATTTTTTCTGAAAAAAGAGCAACATTTTTGTGTGTGCTAAGAATTTGATCCTCTTAATCTTATTTATTTTTGGAAAAAAATAGTAGTTTAAAAACTAGATTCAAAGAACTACAATTCTTGTTCTTTTGGTATCTTAGAATTTTGAGTGCATCAATCTCAAATTACCCCTCCAAATTTAGGTTTATCTGATTTTAGAATAAAAGTGGCCACTTTTGACACCCTTTTGTGCACCATATTGGTGCACTTACCCAACACAACCACACTTTTGGTGCAACAAGAGGCTTTAGTGAGAGACTTGTCTTAATTTTTCATCCTAGCTACATTAGTCTCTTAGTTCAATCAGAGGTGGCAATTAGGAATGGAATAAAGGTGTGAATTTTATTGTTAAAGTCTTTTATTTTTATTCTATGTATAATTTCTCACAATACATTCATAATTCCATAGGATTAGAAAGATAATAACATTAATTCATCATGGATTTAACAAGATAAGATCATCCAGTTACCTCTCTTTAGTGAAAACTGAAGAAGTTTGTTTGTTCAAATCAATATAAGAGTATTTCAAGGTCTCAATGATATTTTGAATAATGCAATAATCCTTGTAGTGCCTAGTATTGTAGCAATTTTTTTTCCTTGCATATATATATATAGATGGGTTAAAAATTTTCCTTATAGAGGAGGATGAAGTGATTGGTTAAAAGTTAAGTAATTTCAAGGAAACCAACTAAATCACCCTACCCATTATCCTGAGTTGGCATCTATCATCCATGTGCTTGTGCAATGGGGACATCTCCTTTTGGTCCATTTATTTGATTTGGAGACTAATAATAAAATTATTCAATAAATCTTCATGAAATAAATTGAATACCCATAATTTTAATTAATGGGATTGTATGTGAATATAACTTTATGTTCATTACATAAAAGGGAAGGATAAAATTGTTGTAGATGCTTGAAGTAGGAGGAAACACTATCTTATTTTTTTCCTTGAGAAGCTCCTAAAGGATCAATGGTATAAATATTCTTTAGCTAAGATAGGGCCCTAGAGGGTACCATTGGGTAAATTTTATAATTATTCCTTGCAACTATATGGACTTTTTTAACATATTACTAATATTTGTTTCCTAATTTCTAGTGGTATTCCAAAAATTGTGTTGTATGAGGCACACCATTCACCTCATACATTGCACCTAGGTATGAAGAAGATGCATGATGACCTTTAGAAATTGTATCAACAGGTAGAGATGTTGCATGATATCATATAATTTATGTCTAGATTCCTTGATTTTCAAAGGGAAAATTTTGAGTAGCAACATCCCATAGGGATGACCCTCTACAGTTGCACAAAAATATTGTGTGGAATAAGTAAAAATTCATATGGATTTTATCATGGGTTTATCTCTAGCTTCTTGTCATCATGACTCTATCATGGTGATAATGAAGGAGTTGACCAAGGGTTCACACTTCTTTCCATGATAACATATTATATTGTTGATTTAGTGGAAAATATCTTCATGCGATATATTATTTTCTTCAATGAAGTACCTTGGAAAATTATTCCAAGTTACGATCATGTGTTCATGTCCATGTTTTAGATATCAAAACAACATAAATTATGTTACTAGTTTGAATTTATTTTGATATATCATCTAGAAACATATGATTAGAGATAGAGGAAAAATTAGGTGTTAGAAGAAATTATTATCATGTATGTTATGGATAAAAAAAATGTGAGGACTATCTATACCTTATTGAGTTTGCAAATAATAATTGGTGTAATGTCAAAAAAAGGGTCCTTAGCCTTTTTTGTGCTTGTTTAGCTCCTTCTTGCGGATTTTGGCTCAGTATGGCCTTGATTAATTTTGTAATGTGGATAACACATTCACATTAGGTCTTGGTCCATTGTGAACTAGTTTACTTTAATGATTCCTTGTAAAGGTGTTGTAAAGTGTTGTAACACACTTTCACACTTTTCTAGGATTTCTAAGCATAATTAACTTTATTTCCATCATAATTTCTCTTAGCCTTGCCTTATTTGGTGTGTTGTAAAGTATTATAAAACACTTTCACATTCCTATAGGCTTGCAATTAATAATTGGGCTCTCTTATGCTTTAATTGACCCCTTTTTGCATCCACAAGCCTTATTTTGGTGTATTTTTGAGGATAATCTTGACAAATAGTATTTAAAATATCAAATCCCCAAAAACCCACCTCAAATTCCTAAGGTGGGACTCATTCACCATTCTAGGTGAATGAATCCCCTTAGGTGGGACCCATTCACCAAAGGTGGTGAATGAGTCCCCCTTAACTCAAAAATCAAATTTAATTTAAATCTTTGGCAAGATTTTATTCTCCAAAATCCAATGTTGGCTTGTAGTGTTGTAATTTTAAGAATTCTTGCATAATTGGGTACAAATACAAGGTTATTTCACTTATTTAAATCCTATCAATTCTATCATCCTAGCACTCCTAAGCATTCAAGCATTCACAAGAGAATTTGAGCAAGAGAATTCAAGGCTTTCAAGGGCATATTATCAAGCTTTCAAGATCATTCTTCAAGCATCAATTATCATGTCAAAGATCACATTCTTCATGTTTGTCATTGTGCTTACAATTGTGGTGTAGAGTTCATGATACAAGCAAGATTTGCATTCAAGATCTATCTCCTTCAAACAAGAATCAAGAACCACATCCATTGTGGCCATTTCAAGTGTATTTGTAGCACTTCATTGTAAGGGTTTGGTGAGTTGCAACATCGCCTTTTGTTCATTCATCACTCTCCTTTACATTTTATTTATATTCCAAGGTTTAATTACCAACAAGGGGTTTGACCAAGGCAAACCCCCATTCTCTAACCCTACAACCATTTTTCCCTCTCTTTGTATGTGATTTGCAAGTCTACGTTGCAAATATATCAAAGAGCAAGATTGTGAACAAACCTTGGAAGAGCTTGGAGAAGACCTACAAGTTGAATTTAGCAGTTTCAAACCCATATTTGAATCAAGAATAACAGAGCAGACTAAGAGCTACAAAATCCAACTTTGAATTTCTAGAAATCTGGAAGTGGATTGATTTGCCGCTATTGACGAATGAGTCCCACTATACCTTTCTGTCAAAGGTTTTTACAGATCTAAGTACCCTTTTGTTTGAAAACTATTTCCCAATACTGGATTGGTTCACCTAGCTTGGTGAATGAGTCCTATTTGGCTTCAACAATGAATTTTCTAGGGTTTCAGACCTCCATTTTTGCTTCTCTAGTTTCTCAGGTGCACATTTCTAGTTTTACAATTTTCTATTGTTGTTTACTTGCATTTTTAGATCATTCTTTGAAGGATTGCATCAAGCTAGCATTTTTACATTTCATTTTCTTTCCAAGTCTAAATGTGGTGGTGAACCCCTCATTTACATCATTCAATCCCCTAGAACACACCCTTTGTCAGATTTCAGTCTCCTTTGCATTGGAATCTCAAGGTTTGTTCTTGAGTGAAAGGTGGAAAATAGCCTCTCTCCTTTTAAGTCCAAAACCCTACAAGTGAAAATAGACTGCCACAATTTTCTTCATTTCATTTTGGTGAACCTGCATTTAGAGCATCATAATTTTGATTTAGAGTGCATTTACATCCTAGATTTATCTTGCATTAAACATTGCATTAGGTTTTGCATTGGTTAATTTGCATTCTAGGTTTTCAATATTTGCATTAGTGAAAATCTCATTTAGCTTGCATTATTGCACTTAATTTCATTGAAAATCAATAAAATTATACATTTGCATCTTATATTTGCATCAAAAAATATAAAAATCATAAAATTCAATTCAAAATTTTTAATTTTTTTCAAAAAATCCATACCTAGATTCATTCGCCACCCTGGGCGAATCAGTCCCTTTGCATATTTTGCATTTCATTTTTTGTCGTTTACAGTTCATTTTCTGAGTTTCTGATTGTTGCTTTTGCATTTCAATTTTACTTTCCATAATTTCAGTTACAAGCATTTCATTCTTATTAGTTTACATTGCATTTGCACCCACCCTACATTTAGTAGCTTTTTCATGTGTGTTTGGTGTCCTATTGCTAATACCATAGTGAAAAGAAGTTTGAGACTCATGTCATCCCTCGATAGTACAATCGTTGTGGATCTTGGGTTATCTAGAGCTTCCAATCCTAGTATGACACTAGTACACTAGGCATGGATAACACCCTAGGTAAATCTTTTCCTTCAAGTAGCATGCAAGTTGAACCAAAGAATGATAACATTTTGTAAGAAAAGCTAATCCAAATTCATGAGGACCTGGTGAAATTACAACACAAAATCATCCTTGAAAACATTTCAACCACTGCAATTCCTACAATTGAAAACATTCACCATATGCTTGAAACTAGAGATGGCCTTGACCTTGTGAAAAACATAGTAAAAATATTTGGCAAGCATCTCCCCTCAACTACCCATTTCCCCTTGCCTGCAAACAATGCATCAAGCCAATGAGGAACTCAAATTCCTCCTCCAACAACGATACCCTCAATCCCTACCTACACTCCTCCTCAAGTCACAAAAATGCAACAAATTAGTAATATGATTCCTTCCTTGGGTATTCCAACTAGCATCTCTAATTCCTACATGGCATCGCATGTTATAGCACCTACTACCTTACCACCTATAAGAATTCCATTCACTTGTTCGACAAACACATACAATCCATCACCACTTTCATTTCCATCTCATAGCACAAGCAATGACCCTCTCATACATCAACTTTTCAAAACCATGTCATCTCTTCAAAAAAAAGTTTCCACCATCAACCAAAATCAAAACAGTCCACCCATATATTATGTCGAGAGTAGTCCATTATCCTTGGAGATACTACGCACACTGATGCCACAAGGTGTAGAGATTCCTAGATTTGAGAAATATGGAGGGAAGGGATATGTAGTGACTTTGTCCTTGATGATAAACTTTTGGCAAAGCTCTTTCCTAGGACCTTCAAGGACACTGCCTTGGAGTGGTTCTCTTCTTTACCAAATTAATCGATTCATTCATTTGATGAACTTGTTGAGGAATTTATAAATCATTTCCAAGTGCAGATGACCCCTAAGATGACCTTGGTTGACTTGATGAGATGTAAGAAAAAAGAGGAAGAAAAGATAACTGACTTTATCTCCCGCTATCAATCGCTTTATTCCCAAGTCGATGTCGAGATCCCCAAACCACACCTTTAAAATATGTTTATAGAAAACTTGCAAAACAAAATCCAAGATAAATTGACCATGATGAAATTCCCATCCTTCATGCACTTGTGTACTTCTCTTCGTGATTACCAAAATTTGGTTTCTAGTTGTGATACAAAGTCCACTTCAAGCTGAATTGAAAGATCTGAGAATGTGTACCAAAAAAATTCCCAACCCTTTAGAAAACCAAATAAAGGGTTCCTTTAGCTCAACCTTCCTCAACAAAAAACTCAAAATTTCCATAATTGAGTTGCTTATGTCAAAGCCTCAGTGCCCTTTAGTTGTGGAGATCCAAAGAGATGATTCACTCTTCTACCCAACACCCTTCATAATCCTGTTAGACAGCTTGACCCTAATAAGCCTTTTCCTTTGATCTTTAAAGAAAATGCTTATTGCCACTTTCATCGACAAAATGGACATGACATGAAACATTGCAAGCATCTTAAACATCTTGTGAAAGACCTCATTAATTTTGGTTGTCTATCTGTTACAGGTACTAATGATCAAGGGAATAAGTTTGTTGCCCCTCCAAACTAAAATTTGCAAATTTTTACCAATCCCATGCCAAAACATAATATCTCATTTGTTAAAGCTAGTGACATGCCTAAGAATGATGTGATGAATGTTGATACAGATGATGAACACACTGATTCTATTCCAAATAATGTTATTAATATCAATCCTATTAATGAAATGATAGGGGTGATAGATGTCATCCCTCGTAAGGGCCGAACTAAGAGTCCTCTTGATATTGCTTTCTCCTCTAAGGACACACTTAAAAATTTGCCTGATGGTCCTCTTTACAAAGCTGACCGTATCTATGATAAGACCACTAATGGGATATTAATAGATCTTTCCTGTGGAGAGAATGTGATCACTAAGGAATTCCTACTCTTGCATGAGCTCTATCAAGATGATTATGACAAACCAAAAGCATGGATCAAGACACATAATGGTTTTTTGTGCCCTACGATTAGATCGATCACTTACGATTACAAATAAGACCAAAAACATTAGATGTTACATTCTACATCATCCTGTAGTCAGACTAATTTGATGTGAGGGTGATCCCACAATACTGGTTTACAATTTTTGGGCAAACTAGACACTGAATTGATTTTTTTTAAAATAAATCTTTACCTTCGGGCTGCTATAGCGGCTAAACCATGAGGAATTTGAAGATGATGCAAACTAGTGATTTGTGAAGTTTTTTCTATAAATTCTAAATATATTTTCTTCAAATTTTTTTGAATCCGATTGCACTTTTTTTTTCATCTCCTTCGAAAACTAGTTTTTATCAATAAACAACATTTTTAAGGAGTGATGCTCAACCGTATACAACATAAAATTTTTTGTATGAAGGATAAATTGTTGGATCTCATTTGTCTTTGGTTTTCCTTGATGGAAAAATCAGTTGGCATTCTCTTTGGTATCTCAGATAATCATTCAAAGGCTTTGTTTTCGATATTCATGTTTATGGTTATTTAGGATTTTCATGATGATTCAAGTTTTTCATGTGATATTGCTCATGTGGCTTCTGGTTCATATTTATGAATGAAAATATTTTTAGATGGTTATGGTTACTGACAGTGTGATAAAGCATTATTACAAGTCATTCAAGATGATCATGCAATAGGTTCAGGATATTCAGTTTGACAGGTTGGTCCTTCTTTATTGTATTCCACAGGGCATTCATCAACTTCAGATTTATGACATTGTCACCTTGACATGTTCAAGTTTTTCATGTTAATCATTTCATATTGATCTTAGTGATTAGTGGTTTCCAGACATGTTTCTTGGTTTCAGGTTTCTATTTGATGATGCTAATGTGGCAGTGCTTTTAAGTTTGACAGATGGTTTCAGTTTCAGGATGGTTCTTTATTACTGCTACAACAAGTATATTATTTATCAGGTTGATCATTGGCATTTTATGAATCTTGGTTTATTACAAAGGAAATTTAGAATGTCACATAGCATTGACAAGGGAATTATGTTTCATATTGAATTGATGTCATATTTTTCTAAGGCATATGTTCTTAACAATATATATGGTTATTAAAAGATACTCCATTACACGAGCCTTGACATCATAATCGACATCTAAAGGTGATTAAAGATCTAAAGGTGATCATTTGTTTTTCATGGCATATAAATTAACCCTATCGGGTTTCTATGAGGAACTTGGTTTGGCATCATTGTTTTATCATATTGTTTAATGCATCTGACTTGGTAAAAGTCAATTTGTGGCTCAAAGGAAATGTTTATGTCATAAAGGTAATGCTGATTGGGCATTATTTTTTTTTTTTAAAGGGATATCCTGCATTTGTAACAGGCTTTATTGAAATGGTAAATGACTTTGATTAAATTCATATTAAAATATGTATCGACAACCATCACATGTCTTTATGCTTGTTCATTTTTGCTCATTGAATAATGGTTATTAAGTGATGATGTGGATCGACATTTTTTTGAGCAATTATCAAAGTGATTATAATGTTGGCCTCCATGGTAATATGTTTGACTACGGACTCATCAAAATTTTAGTAAGTTGTTTATTATCATGTATTCATACTTCAAACCTCAATGATTCTTTAACTCCAACATAGTCATTAATTGACTTGGAATGAAAGGAAGTTAGGGAAATTTAATTTGTGCTTTTCAATTTTCTAGGGTTGGTAACCCTAACCACTTCCATGGAGAGAATGAAACTTTTGTTCTTCAAAGATTCTGCTTGTTGAAACATTGATGATAGAATGCACTTCTCTTGGTATAAGCAATGAGGGGTATGGTTGCTCAGTTTGATGCTTTTCATTAGTCAAGGGCATTTAGGAGGAAGGAGATTCGATGGCGCTACTTGCTGGGTTAGTAGATACTTCTAAATAGGTTATCATGCTCTCTTCTTTCAGTTTTTCTCATCATTATTAGGTATTCTTTCCTCTGCAAGAAGAAATTTTCAAATGGGAAAATTAGTAGTTCTTTGCTTGATTTAGAAAAGGAATAAATGGGTTACTTGAGTATCTTTGACAGTAATAGCATGCTAGGATTTTGGTTTCATTTGTTTTCCACTATGGGTATTCTAAAAAGTTCTTGTTTCTTTCAAACAAAATAGGCATAGTGGGAAATCGAGTTTGTTCTTGGTAGTTTGTGATATGTCATTGGTTCTTGTACAAGTTTCATGTGGCTGAAGGAATATTTTTTTAAGGAATAGGTTGTTAATGAGTTGTCCACCTGCCATTGGTTTAAGGGTTTTCTTGAATCATTTCAGGGATAATATTCAGCTTGAGAGAAGACCTTCAAAAAACACAGATGATTGATAATTGGTGCATATTGTTATTGTACTTTTGTACTCCTGGAACAAATTATATCATTGGTGTAGATTTTGTGATATATATTGTTCCGAGAACAAAACCGTTATGATATTTTGTTTTATCAATTTTTTTTTAAAGGTTTAAAAAGAGGAATATGTGATTGTGAAAAAAATTTAGAGTGAAAGAATATAGTGATTGATCCCTGGTTTTATTGTATTGATTGTTCTTGAAAAGATACATGAGAACATCTATAATTTTAAAAAATCTGCAACCATAATGCAAAGTGATTGTCTTTACTTTTGAATATGTCTAGTATTTTGAAGGTTCGATTGAGAACCTTGAGGATATTAGGGGTATTTGATTGAGAGATTTTATGAGTTAAAAAGGAAACAAATAAATCCTCTGATATATTATTATTGTTCTGAGATTTGTAGAAGGGGTTGGTGCTCCTTGAAATGGGTATTTCTAAATTAGGGGTTGGTGCTCCTTGAAATGGGTGTTTCTAAATGAGGGGTTGGTGCTCCTTGAGTGGGTGCTCTGATGTTTGCCTGTAAGACATTGTAAAAAGTGATTTGGAAAGATAAGCCAGTATGGCAACATTTTAGGAGTGGTTTTTATACCCTAGGAGGGTTTTCCACTTGACAAATCATTTGTCTCATGGTCTCTTTTGTGGTATCTTTGCTTCACTATGATAATGTTGTAATTTTCATTGTTTTGCTGTGATACTTCTCATTTTAGTTACTAAATGGTTGCATTCAACTCAAGAATCTATTTATCATTGAAACATTGATAGCATAATTCATCTATGTTTTATTTTTCTAGAAAATGTTAAAATGGTTTAAGGCAATAATTCACCCCGCCCTCTCAGTGTCATCTGCACTTCAACAATTGGTATTAGAGCATAGGGTCCTCCGATAGGTCTAAACCACCTAGGATTGATTTCGGTCTTGGAGTTTGTTTAAAATGTCTCAAGCTCATGAAGCAACATTGGTGACTAGAGATCCATTATTTGATGGAACAAATTATGTATTTTGGAAAATCATAATGGAAACATATATGATTTCTATTGATCTTGATGTGTGGAGCATAATATTAAATGGGTACACTATGCCACCCACATTACCCACAACTACTAATGAAAAGAAAAAGTATGAAACTAATGCTAGAGAAAAACATGCTCTCTTGTGTGCATTAACTTAAGACGTCTTTATTAAAGTTATGCACTGTAAATCTGCTCAAGAAATCTGGGTTAAACTTGAAACCATTTATCAACGAAATGAAAAAGTTAAACAGTCAAAAGTCGTTACTCTAAAACACCAGTTTGAGAAATGAAAATGAGGGATGATGAAAAAGTGGTTGATTACTTCTTGGGAATTGATGAAGTTGTTAATGCTATGAAAGGGATAGGAGAAGATGTAAAAGAATTTGATGTAGTAACTAAGGTCATTAGAACCTTACTGCCTAAATTTGAAGCTAAGGTTTCTACTCTTGAAGAAAAGAAACATTTTGACCAACTTACCTTAGATAGTTTACAAGGTACTCTGACTACATATTAAATGAGAATCAGTGAAAACAATTCATCAGGAAAAGAAATTGCAGTTAACATTGAAAAGAAAGAAAAATATGAGGTTAGTGAGTCAAAATTTTTTGATTCTAAAGAATCCCATTTTGTTAGAAAGCTTAAAAAGGGATTTGGAAAATATAAGGGAAAAATTCACTTTAAGTGTTTTAAATGTGGAAAAATAGGTCACTTTTCTACAAAGTGCCCCTATGGTGATCAAAATAGTAACAATGAGAAATATGAAAAACAACCTAACAAAAAGGCATATAAACCTAAATGAAAAATCAATTTAAAAAAGAACAAGAGTATGTTCAGTAAAAATGAAATAGACACTGAAACTGAAGAATCTTTAGTGGAAGGAGATAAGGAGATTGAATCTCTATTTATGAATTTTACTAATCCAAATCAAAGTCATGATAAGGAGATTGATAATGTTATGAAAAATGGCTAAAAAATAGATGAATATCCTATAGTTAGTATACCTCAGCTTGAAGGCACATCAGGAAGTGAAGACGTTAATCTTGAGAGTGAATTAAACAATGCCTTAAGAGACATTTAGAAACTCAAAGAGGAAGTTGTGGTAAAGAAGAATAATTTTGAGAAACAAATTGCTGACCTAAAACTTCAAATTGAAATACTAGAAATTACAAAAGTGCAATTAGAAATCAATGAAAAAGAATGTTGCACTAGAGGCAAAGGTTGCTGACCTGACAAAAGAACTTGATATGTGTAACAACAATAATAAACTGGCAGAAATTTTAGGTAAACAAAGGCATTATAATGATAAAACAAGCCTTGGGTTTATGGAAGGTCAATGCTCTTATTCTGATAAGTTCCAGCATAACAAGACAACAAAGAAAATAAGGTTGATTTGGAAACCAAAGAAAATTAATGAAAAGTCAGAAGGTACAGTTAGTCAAGCAATTTTACATTCTAAGGTGAATAATGAATGGATTCTGGATAGTGGGTTTTCACACCATATGATAGGTGACAAACGTAGCTTTATCAATTTTGAATATTGTGATGGCAGTTTAGTTTGGTTTGAAAATAATGATCGTATTTAGATCACTGGAAATTGATGTATACATTGATATTTTTTGGGCTCACAGTACTTGATTCTATGACATTTACACGTTGATGTGCCCTTGGTATAAGGTAACAACTATTTGTGAGTATTGTGAATTGATCACTACCAGCTACATGTTGAAAGTAGAAGTGTGCAGTTACATAATGAGTTGTGAGTTTGGTGATGAAACTATATGGATAGTGGTAATATCCTGTTGACTCTTTTTACTTGTACACTACTTGCATGCATACTGAATTTGTTAGTGGTACCATATCTTGAATATATCTTTCCTTGATTCACATGTATGTGAATGTCAATAAAAGTGCCTAGACAATTTAGTGAAGCCGCAACACTCAAAGGTTGCAACTTTATATGAGAAAAATCAATCTTTTTTTTCAAAAATTCTTTGTTGATCAACATGTAGAAGCAACAATGCTTTTCTCTAAATTCAAATCAATTTCAGCTAAAATGTGAAGTTAATGAGTCCATAAAGTTTTTTTTTTGTGAAGGAAAGTTAATGTAAAGCATCAAGGGGAGCTTCTTGTTGTAGTTTATCTTTAATTATCTGATTTGATTGGGTCTTGGATTGTTGTGAATGCAAAGATATTCTTTTTATCCATGTGATTAACAAAAGGAGATGTATGCAATAGAGTTGTTTGTTTATGAAGTGATGATATATTGGTTGATCTTTGTTTCTTGACTCTTGTCTCATACTTATAGCTAGATATGTGTTAGTTTGATTCTCAATTATTTATATTCATGGCATTTCACAGTCTTCTCCTTTTAATCTTTGTCATTGAGGCAAAAAGGGGGAGAGTAATTTGTGTTTTTCCATCAAGGAAAAAGGGGGAGTTTGTTGGATCTTAGTTGTCTTTGGTTGTACTTGATGACAAAATCAATTGGCATTCTCTTTGGTATCTCAGATAATCATTCAGAGGCTTTGTTTTTGGTATTCATGTTTTTGGTGATTCAATATTTTCATGATGATTCAAGTTTTTCATGTAATATTGCTCATGTGGCTTCTAGTTTAGATTTATGAATAAAATATATTTTTGGATGGTTATGGTTACTAATAGTGTGATAAAGCATTATTACAGGTCATTCAATATGATCATGCAACAAGTTCGCGATATTCAGTTTGACAAGTTGGTCCTTCTTTATTGTATTCCACAGGGAATTCATCAATTTTAGATTTATGAAATTATCACCTTGACATGTTCAAGTTTTTCATGTTAATTATTTCATATTGATTTTAGTGATCGTTGGTTTCCAAGCATGTTTCTTGGTTTTAGGTTTCTATTTGATGATGCTAATGTGGACAGTGCTTTTAAGTTTGACAAATGGTATGATTTCGGTTTCATTTCTTTTCCATTATGGGTATTCTGAAAAGTTCTTTGTTTCTTTCAAACAAAATAAGCATAGTGGGAAATCAAGTTTTTTCTTGGGAGTTTGTGATATGTCATTGTTTCTTGTATAAGTTTCATGTGGTTGAAGGCATTTTTTCTTTAAGGAATAGGTTGTTAATGAGTTGTCCACCTGCCATTGTTTTAAGGGTTTTCTTGAATGATTTTAGGGATAATATTCAGCTTGAGAAAAGACCTTCGAAAAACATAAATGATTGATTATTGGTGCATATTGTTATTGTACTTTTGTACTCTTGGAACAAATGATATCATTGGTGCATATTTTGCGATATATATTGTTCTAAGAACAAAACCGTTATGATATTCTATTTTATTAGAATTTTTTTTTAAGGTTTAAAAACAGGAATATGTGATTGTGGAAAAAATGTAGAGTGAAAGAATACAGTGATTGATCACTGGTTTTATTGTATTGACTGTTCTTGAAAAGATGTGAGAACTTCTGTAATTTAAAAAAATCTACAATTATAATGCAGAGTGATTGTCTTTACTTTTGAATATGCCTAGTATTTTGAAGGTTCGATTGAGAACCTTGAGGATATTAGGGGTAATTGATTGAGAGGATTTTGTGAGTTAAAAATGAAACAAAGAAATCCTCTGATATATTATTATTGTTCTGAGATTTGTAGAAGGGGTTGGTGCTCCTTGAAATGGGTGTTTCTAAATGAGGGGTTGGTTCTCCTTGAGTGGGTGCTCTGAAGTTTGCTTGTAAGGCATTGCAAATAGTGATTTGGAAAGATAAGCCAGTATGGTAACATTTTAGGAGTGGTTTTTCTACCCCAGGAGGGTTTTCCACTCAAAAAATCATTTGTCTCATGGTCTCTTTTATGGTATCTTTTCTTCATTGTGATAATGTTGTAATGGCCATTGTTTTACTGTGATACTTCTCATTTCAGTTACTAAATGGTTTTATTCAACTCATGAATGTATTTATCATTGAAATATTGAGAGCATAATTCATCCATGTTTTATTTTTTTGGCAAATGTTAAAATGGTTTAAGACACTGATTCACCCCCCCCTCTTAGTGTTATCTTCACTCCAACAAAAAATATTATTTTTTTGAATTTAGATTTGTAACTATGATATCTAACCAGTTCATTTGGTTTCATAGTGTTTTATTAAATATTTTTTCCTTAATCAAGTTTTGAAGTCAAACCAATTACAATTGAGACATAGGCAGACTGTATACAACATAACTTTTTCTAAATGTATCTAAATTCATTTTTTTTAATGGATCAAGGACATCAATACTGAGCCTGAAAATATTTTTCAAAATTTAATTTTGATAATCTACTATTTTTCCACATGTGCAGAACAAAGAGCTTGATTTTCGGTGAAAAACCTACATTCACAATCTAAATAAAAATAAATATAATAATCAAATTAAATTTAATTAAAATTATACTTTTTTGGAAGCTTATAATAAGGACTACATACTTACATTTTTTTAAAAATGAACTCATTTGATCCCCCAAAAGGTAAATCAGAAGTGATTTTTTATCAGTATTTTGATTGGTGTAAAGGAGGCTCCATTATAGGTATGGTTTAAAACTAGCAGGGTTCTATCCAAGGGGGCTTGGTCTAAGGTGGTTTGATCAAAACCTCTTCAATTGGAATTATTTAAATGGAACTTTTCAAGGCTTAAATTATTATATTTTCTAAAAATATGTGATTTCAACAAAAGTCAATATCTCCCAGAAAGTGTAAACCACTATTGTGGCAACACCCATGAAGCTAGGCCACCCATGGCTTCAATCCATGAAATTCATCCCTTCGGTTGTGCATAAATGCTTGAAGTTTCTCTAAATGATAATGAGATATTTACTATTCACCATAGTGGCTTTAACCCCTTGTCATCTAAAGGAAACTTTTCCCTAGATTCCTTTTGGGCCGAGCCCATGGAACCTATCAAGCCAAGAGAAGACTTCTTTTTCTTGTCCTATCAAAAACTTCAAGGAAAATAAGATAACAAAGTTATCTCTTTGAAAAATGTCCCCATCCACCTCTGAGCCTACCATCCTTGATGAAACCATGATTGAACCTAAACAAGATAAAAAAAACCAAGACCAACCTAAAACATAAACCTTACCTACCTATTAATAGCGACTAGGAAATAATGAAACCAACCTTACCACACCTACAAGAATAATTTTTTTTTACAAAGTCAAAGAGAAAGAGGTTGAGCAACCCCCCTATGGTTCCTTCCATTCCTCCCCCTAGGGAAGAAAAACAACCTATAGTTGATCAACACGCTCCTATATAGATTGAAAAAAAAACTAAATGAAAAAGAGGTGCTAGGGAGCATAGACATAGATGTCGCACCCTTGCTCGCAAGTTCCATGATGAGTTAAAATAAAATCAAGATCCAAACTTAAATGAAGCAACACATGACATTCTTCCTCCCCAGTCGCAACAAGAAATTCACATGCATCGTCCACAACAAGAGTTGAACTGTTTTATGGATATTATCCTTTGACCTCTTATTGTGATCAACTTAGATGATGATGACGAGGATGCCAAAATTGATGAAGAGGTGCATAATGAACTAAACACATTGTTTTCCTCTTCTATGAGCTTAAAAAACTTGAATATTCTGAACATGGTGCTTCTCCTAGTTCAGCACTTGCTCTTGTCCCTTTGGCTAGTCGTCTGCCTTTGATCTACACAAAACATGATTAAGAGGCATATGAATTTCTCATAGGTTGAATCACATTTTCCTTACTAGTATTTTACATTATTTATTATTTATTTTTCTTTTGTGTGTTTGCACATGCATGATGTGATCCCCCGTAACGTTCTTTTTTCTCTCTCTTTGTGACATTCATCTATTTGTACCTTCATTCTTCTCTATGTCATGAATCAATTTCACTTTTTCATTTTTCTCTTGTGCTTTCCTTTTGGGGATGGCACAAGGCATTGAGACATTCATGTCTCCTTCATGTTGACCCAAAAGGCTTTCTTTTCTTTTTTCTTTTCATTTCACCTTTATATTTTTTTCGTGTTTTCCTTTTGGGGATCACACAAGGCATCGAGACACCCTATGTCTCTTCCATGTTGACCCAAGAGGTTTTTCTTTGTTTTCACTCTCTTTGTGTCATTCTTCTAGTTCTATGTGTATTTGGGAGATGATGACAGTTCTGAGCTCTTCTTACAAATAATTGTAGCAAAGAACATATTGACCCCAAATCCATAGATCCCTTAGGTGTGTTTGGTGTTTTCATTTTCAGGGCAACCTCTCTCTTTTCTTTCTCTCACATGACACAACCTTAGAAATATATGACTCAGCATAGGGCTTTCTAAGTCAGCTCTCATGTCTTTCTTCTTGTTAGAATTTTTCATTTGCTACTTTAAAGTAACTTCTCACAGCATGGTGTTTATCAATTTCTTTTAAAAGTGGGGGCATACATTGGCATTGTTTCTTTTGAATTTTTCCTTTTTATAGTTCTTAGTGCAACCTTCTTGCTTCATACGATGCATTTTTCTCTTTGTGGATGACATTGGGTGTGATTTCTTTCATGAGTGTGATATTTGTTAGCACATTAAATTCCTCTTAGTGGCTTGATGTGACACATTGCATCCCATAAGTTGTGAATTTTCTATTCTCTGATTGGTCCTCTCTTGGAGACATTCAACACAATGTTCCCTAATTTAAAGACCTCACATGAACTAAGCAAGAATCCTTTGAACATTTCCTATGTTGTGTTTATGGCCACCTTGCATAACAAAGTTTGCATGCATGTGTATCCATCTTGTTTGTTCGTGAGCTCCAAGCATACAAAGTTTTCCTTGTCTCATGAAGCTCAAAACCCAAATCACTTCTTTTTGTGTGGTGCCTTATTAAAGTTATCAGGAGGTATAACTTTGGTATGGTTTGAGCATGAAGCCCAACTAGCGGCATGAGCTTCCCCATAGCCACTTGCGTGTGTGTGAGTACATTACCATCCATGAGTGTATGTTTCTCACCCTTTTAGGACTTCTCACCCGACATACAAAAATAAGTTTTGTTGCCTCAGAGTGAGTATGCATTTTTCTTCTTCAGAAAAATAGCTTAGATTTGATCCACATCGCATTGGAAAAATGGTTGAAGCTTGTTCTAGCTTTCTCCTTATTTTCTCTTTTGACTTTTGCATTGTATGATTGGCCTTTTTGCTGTTCTACATATCATTTTCATGTGTGTTCCTTGGTGTTTATGATGGTTTTCCATGAGATCTTGATCCTGGGGGCTTGATCATCCCTCTTGGTCATTGTCGTCTCATATTACTAGCATGAGTACATTGGAACCCTCCCTTGATGTGCGTTTGTCTACTTTAGTGTGAGTTTGAAGAAGGTTCATCCTCTCACTAAAGTAGGGGGTAAATGTAACGTCAAAAAAAGGGTCCTTAGCCTTTTCCTTGCTTGTTTAGCCCCTTCTTGTAGATTTTGGCTCAGTGTGGCCTTAATTTAGTGTTGTAATGTAGATAAAAAAATCACATTAGGTCTTGGGCCCTTGTGAACTAGTGTACTTTAATGATTCTTTGTAAAGGTGTTGTAACACACTTTCACACTTTTCTAGGATTTCTAAGCATAATTAACTTTGTTTCCATCATAATTTCTCTTAGCCTTGCTTTATTTTGTGTGTTGTAACAAAATTTCCCATTCCTATAGGCTTTTTATTAATAATTGGGCTCTCTTATGGGTATGTGCATGATCATCATGGAAAAAGCAGGCCCTTAAATGGTGATGAAAATTCAAAAAATTAGAGTTAGACAACTTGACATAAAAATTTGAATAAGTTATCTATATTATTTAAAAAATATGTAAGAATAGAATCTATAGAAAATTGAATGTAGTTTCTAAACTACTAGGTTTATTTAAAAATAAATAAATCTATTTGGTGAAAATTTGAAATTTCAATGCAGTAGTACTTAAATTTTAGGGAAAAAATAAGGAGGTGTCTGTCTGACCACCCTAACCACAATAAAATGATAATATTTTATTTTAAGATTTTAGATATAAGTAGAAGACAAATGTACCAGTGTGATGCATATTTTTTTGTAATTTTTTTCCAAGTAAATAATTAATTATGATTTTTTTATTACAACTTTTAAAAAACATAAAAAATTGTATGTTTGACCACCTTAACTTGGTCAAAACATCATGAAATTCATTTTTTTTAATCCTATAGTATGCAAAGCATAGAATGTGACACATGTTTCAGATTCAAAAAATGTGATACCATTTCAAAGCTATAAATGTTTTTCAATAAGCCTATCAATCAAGACTTTAGTCATAATTTAATAAAAAATGAATAATAAATATTTATTAAATTCAAAGTAAAGCATAATTTATATTGGTGGAAAGCTGAGAATCTCCTTTAAAAACCCTTTTCGTTTCGTCAATTTTGGGTAAAAAAAAGTTGTCAGCCACATGGGCCATCATATCACTTACATATTGCCACTTTTTGGCCCATCATGATCTTGCACATACCCTTATACTTTAATTGGCCCCTTTTTGCATCCACAAGTCTTATTTTGGTGTATTTTTGAGGATAATCTTGACAAATTGCACTTAAAATATCAAATCCTTGAAAACCCACCTCAAATTACTAAGGTGGGACTCATTCACTATTCTGGGCAAATGAGTCCCCTTAGGTGGGAACCATTCACCCAAGGTTGTGAATGAGTCCCCCTTAACTCAAAAATCAAATTTAATTTAAATCTTTGGTAGGATTTTATTCCCCAAGATCCAATTTCAGCCTGCAGTGTTGTAATTTTTGGAATTCTTGCATAATTGGGTATAAATACAAGGTTTTTTCACTCATTTCAATGCTATCAATTCTAACATCCTAACAATCCTAAGCATTCAATAATTCATTGAGTTCATAAGAGAATTTGTGCAAGAGCATTCAAGGCTTTCAAGGGCATATTATCAAGCTTTCAAGATCATTCTTCAAGCATCGATCATCATGTCAAAGATCAAATTCTTCATGTTTATCATTGTGCTTACAATTTTGGTGTAGATTTCATGATCCAAGAAAGCTTTGCATTCAAGATCTATCTCTTTCAAGAAAGAGTCAAGAACCACATCCATTATGGTCATTTCAATCATATATGTAGCACTTCATTGCAAGGGTTTGGTGAGTTGCAACATCACATTTTTTTCATTCATCACTCTCCTTTACATTTGCTTTCCATTTCAAGGTTTAATTACTCACAAGGGGTTTGACCAAGGCAAACCCCCATTCTCTTACGCCACATCCATTTCCCCCTCTATTTATATGTGATTTGTAGGTCTAGGTTATAGATTTATCAAAGAGAAAGATTGGAAAACTTATCATCAAGTTGTCAAAGAAAGTTAAAGTTTTCAAGATTTTGAACAAACCTTGGAAGAGCTTGGAGAAGACCTACAAGTTGAATTTAGTAGTTTCAGACCCAAATCTGAATCGAGAATAACAGAGAAGACTCAGAGCTACAGAATCCAACTTTAAATTTCCAAAAATCTAGAAGTGGACTAATTAGCCACTATTGGAAAATGAGTCCCACTGTACCTATTTGTCATAGGTTTTTACAGATCTGAGTACCATTTTGTCCAAAACCTATTCCAACACAGTTTTCTCGATACTGGACTGATTCACCTAGCTTGGCGAATGAGTCCTAGTTGGATTCAATAGTAAATTTTCTATGGTTTTAGACCTTCTTTCTGCCTTCTCTAGTTTTTTAGGTGCACATTTCTATTTTTACAGTTTTCTATTACTGTTTGCTTGCATTTTTAGATCATTCTTTGAAGCATTGCATCAAGCTAGGGTTTTTACATTTCATTGTCTTTCCAAGTCTAAAATTGGTGGTGAATCCCTCATTTACATCATTAAATCCCCTAGAATACACCCTTTGTCAGATTTTAATCTCCTTTGCATTGGAATCTCAAGGGTTGTTCTTGAGTGAAAGGTGGAAAATAGCATCTCTCCTTTTAGGTGCAAAACCCTAGAAGCAAAAATAGACTCCCACAATTTTCTTCGTTTCAATTGGTATCATTGTTCTCTTGGTATGGCTCTATATATTGGTTATCTTTATTTGACTCCATTGGATTGCGATATGACTAAGGATAGAGTCACCTTTACACCAAAATGCTTTAGTATATAGAGTAGTAGGTTACTCATATTATATAATAGTTGTTAACTGCTCAAGCTTGATAGAAAAATAATGTTGATGCCAAGATATTGGATTGTCATTTCTTAGTTGAAGATTGAGTATTATTGAGAGTACACCCACATAAGAGCCCAATCCATAATGGGAAAGGTTCCAAGATCACACTACAATTTAATGATCATTTTGAAATCCTAGAGATGATGTTGCATATTGGCTTTCCTTTCAAACTATTCTTTCTAGCATCCACCACATGTTTCATGTTTTATGTGCTTAGATATTATATATTATAGATGTAATACATTGTTGATCAGGGTTTGTTATAAATTGACCTAATCAATTACAACTTTATTTAAAGCCTATTCATATTCTATACATTGGAGGTTGAGCGTTTGAGACCTTAAGACTTGGATTTGATAAGGTCTAATGGGACTATCTAGACGTTTTAGTAGCTACTTGAGATCATCCCATGTAGTTGATGGTTCTTTATCCTTACTTTTTAAAGTCTTCTAGGAGTAAGCCTAGTTTTAGGGGGATGATATAATGTTACAAGTGTATGTGCCTTATATAACTATTTTCAATGCTTTGTTTTGACTTTGTACTTATTAGTGAAGTTCTAGTATTACCATTGATGCAGTTTATCAATGCTACTTTATATTGGCATCTAGTTTTTTGCTATAGATGATGGGCTACATACATTTCATATTTATATGAGTGGACTATTAAAGTGTTTTAGCTTGATTATTTTTACTATATATATTATATGTGAATTCATCATGTCATATAGTTGAGAATCACATTTATTATGATTATTAATTTTGACATTAGCTTTAGATCATGTGGATTTAGAATGATTTTTTTAGTTGATGTAATGTATTGTTGTTATTTTATTCATATTGTATAATGTTTTTTGCTTAGGTTGTGGAGGGGAAGCTTCATCTTCTTGTATTTTCATTGTGTCAAATCATACTACAATGCATGAATTTATCCACTTGTCCCACCATGCTTGATGCATAGGTGATGATATCTTGCACATTGTAGTGTCATGTAATGACACCTTGTACATATAAAGTGCACGATGAGACATAAAAATTTCACACTTAAAACATAGAAAAATTATTCATTTTTTATCTACCTATTAATGTCTTAGTGAAATATTGGGGCATTACAACTCATGTGGAAACATGGGCTAATACTATTTGATATCTTTAATCATAATAACTTGTAGATCTAAAAATTATTTCCTCAAAAATCAAGGGTGAAATTTGGCAGGTTTGAGTGTGTTCTATTGTACTAACAACACGAAAATTTGTGTTAGGGTTTGTAGTGCACCAAATTTCTTCTTTGTGTTCCAGTTGAGTGTAACTTCTATTTTTGTGACATGTAAGTAGGTTTGGATTATTGAAGAACCTTTGGTCTTGTGAAGTTCATGTTAGAAGTGTATTTGGATGATAATATAGTAGGGTGATAGGATTCTAATTGCACTTTCTTTGTTTGATATTGATTTATATCTTACTAATACGTTTATACTTGCATTTGCATACATTAGATTCTTTGTCTCTCTTTCCCTATAGACTAAGGCACTAATCTTTATGTAAAATATCCTTCCACCATTGAAAATTCATTCAAGATTCATCTATTTAGGTTTCATTAGTATTATTTTATGTATGTCCTACTAGTATTGCATAATCTAGGATTATCAAACCCTATAATATATTATGAGAGCATGTGCATGCAATAATGTCTAAAGGGTTATACGTTACCATAACTTCAATAGTTGTGTAAAAAACATGATCCTATAATTAATATCATATTACCATAATTTTGTCCAAATTCCATAACCTCATCATCTATACGAACACAAAATCTAACATAAAATCCAAAACACTTTACTAATATAGAAATATCATTTTTTAAGAAAACATGAAATAAATCTCAAAATTTTCTTCAATTAACATTCATCTTTGATTATGAAACTAAATATCACCTACTTTATTGTTATTTTCATAATACAATTATTAAGAATTCTAAGATACTTGAAATCCCAACTACACTTTTGCTTATAATAGACTAATTACAGTTCATTTGATTTCATTTACCTAGTTAACCTCATTTACCCAAAGAGAAAGTTCCTTAACATGCTAGAAATAAGCGTAAATATGAAATGGCTTGGATTAAATTAACGATGGACAAACAAATTCGGGATCACTCTCCAAAGCAGTCATAACGGGCGGAAGAAGGCAAAGCTCTAATTCAACACTTCCTCCGCCTTCTCTACCAGGATAAGCATACATCTTCCCGTCAAAACGGTTGGCCGGCCCACTCCTAACCGCCACAGGTCGTCCCCATCCAAAATCATTCTCATACATCTCAAATCGCGAAGAACCCCCGATCATCAAACAGTTCTGTTCAAACTCATCAAACTTATATACAACCGGCTCCTTATGCCACTTATCAATCCTTTCCCTAATAACCCCGTCCATATGACCTGCAATTATGCCATTCAACAAACCAGCCGGGAAGGAAAGAGGCAAACTGTTAAGCTCTCCAGAGGTGGCGGTCGTGCGTATGCTCTGAACAACGTTGCCAAAGTAAGAGTTGGGCAGCGGAGGAAGAAGCCTAGGCCGACAATTGACAGACACCCGAAATGTCGTGGGCTCGTCCGGGCAGAGGCCGCGGGCCCGCGTGACTGCCCGCCACACGTGAGCGCACAGCGCCTGGAAGGAAGAGATCGTAAACGGTGAATCCTGGTTAACCCGCTCCTTTAAGCGGCTGACCGTGTGGGCGCTGAAATGAAACATTTTTATCCGCAGCGGAGGCGGGCAAAACTGCGGGACGTGCCCGTCCGGGTCGAGGCCAAGTCTAACTGCAGAACCGCCGAAGTCTAGCAGAAAACGGTTATAGATGGGGTTAACGGGCATTTTATCCCCATTTGCTCTGCAGAGGTGGGCCCACGAATTAAAAAAATTCCAGAGCGAATTCCCGTCGGCTATGGCGTGGTTGACCGTGCAACATACGGCAACGCCATCTTTCAGCTGAGTTACCTGCAAATTTCCTATTAACGATTACTAAAAACCCTGAAAACCATTGTGCAAAGAACTTCAGCTTTAAATTAAAAAATTCCAACTTTTTTCCTTAGATGAGAGCATGATAGTTATCCCGAATAATTTTTTGAAAAGGCGGAAGTTTCTTAATTGTCCCAATTCGCACTAACACTACCATTCCAAACCAGAAAATATGCATTCATTGATTTACCTGGACTGCAAACAACGGAAGGCGATGGCCTTCAAAATTGACGGCCCCGTTGAGTGCAAATATCTCATCGACAGCTGGCGTAACGTCTGGTGTGGTGAGATCCGCAATGCTTAGGTCTCCTGCCGTGGCTTCAATGAAATCTACGCCCGAGTCGTTGCAGAGGATGTAAATACCGCCATCCAGAGGATTAGTTGTTAACCGGCCGGCTAAAGGATAAAATTTAACCAGCACTTCAGATAGCGTTTCGGCGAGACGGTCTACAAGAGAGGAGAAGTCGTCCGCGGGAATTTGATAGAGGAGGCCTTTCTGGGTGTAGTGGGCGAAGAGCATTTGTAAATCTAAGGGTAACAGTTTAATCTGTTGATCTTCAGATGGAGTGACTGGAAATACAGTGCGTTTTTTATTAACACGAATCATATTGCTGTCATGCAGATAATCGGGTACCCAGTAAAGCGCAGAAGGAAAAAAGCTTGGGGCTGCGCCACCAGACAGGGTTTTCCCCAATTTAGAAGTCCCGACGTGCAGAATAACTGTTATGTAATGCCCCCTCCTTAATTTTATATTAAGTGGGTCAGCCTTTTCTCTGCTAAGAGCCGGGTTTTCTCAAATTTCTACAAAGCTGTCATTCATTGTATGAAGGAAAAAATAGTTTAAATCAAGTCAGGGGCAGCATCTCTTTGGAAGAGACAAAAGTTAATTAAACTAGCTATTGCAACCTTGTGCAATGGGTACGCCGAAGAGGTCTGAAAGGTCAATTAAGAAAAAATTGGTTTATTTTTTTTTTACACATTTGTGTAGTAAATAAGATCAATTGATAGATCATTTAGAAAATAATTTTACTATTATTATTAATATTTTTTTATATTATTAATTTTATTAATTTACATTTTTATAATTTATATAAAAATTATAATTTATATTATTAATTTATTGACTTTAATATTATTATTAATTTATATAATTTATTTTTATATTATTGTTAATTTATTTTTATATTATTATTAATTTTTTAATTAATTAACTATTAAATAATTTATTGATTTTAATAATATTATTAATTGATATAATATATTAATTATATAATTATTATACTATTGTTTAAATATTTATTATTACGTCAAGATTGCAGAGACTGTGAGGATTGTGGCAAAGGTTGTAAAGTCTGGTTTTACACTTGCCAGTTGCAATGCTTGAAAGTTTGTAAAGCCTTTTCAACTAATCCATTGGCATTTCATGAGTATACATTTCTTTGAGACGTTTTGTCAAACGGTTCGCGTACTTCGTCTATGCTTCCACATTTTGCATACCTGTCAAACAGGGTAGTTGCAAAGCCTGTTCCAAAGCTCCCATTTCGGCACAACCAGGGAGGATGCTCGCAAAGGTTGAGGACTGTGGCTTTACACCTGCCAATTGCATTTGCTTGAAAGTTTCTAAAGCTTTGGCCATCCTCTTGATTTTTTTCCATGGCTATTCTTAAATCACATGGCAGAGAATGGGTAGAAACCATGTCATGGTGGATGAGAAGGCCAAGCCACAAGCAGTGGCAACAGGGGCGGAGATGACCTCAAGCGTCTATTTTCTGAATGGAGGGCTCAGATCGGCTTATCTATTTACCATTTGATGGTTGGAAGCCCAAATACAGTGTGGCAGACGTGTGTATAGCGAGGACGAGTTTGGAGGAGCGGAAACCCTGCAGTAAAACGCAGCTAAAAATAGGCAAAAAATAGGCGAAAAATGATGAACGGCTTCCGACACAACTACAAAAGCAAAATACCTGTGACACGTTAGTTCACTGGCAGCGACAAGGATTGAGGTGACAGTCTTGGCAGGTAGCCGTTGCCAATAAACCATCATTGCAGAGGCTCCTCCATTCCTCAACTTACACGTGCCTGGTGGCTACAGTTTGTGGGTAGACGGAGGCTGCAAACTCCTCTCGCAGACATTTTGACAGAGACTTCTCTCGCAGGCATTTTGACGGAGACGTATTAAATGCAAAGCATAAAGCTGCTTTAAATGATCAACGGTTGGCAATGGAGGATTTGTCAACCATGCCTTCTAACTCTTTTTGAACCGTCGAAGGGCAAAATGAACTTCGAAAGTTCATATAGGACACACCTTCGGCGTAAAAATAATTTGTTGTTAAAAGATAAATGAAAGGTGGATCTTTTCGAAGATAAGGATAGGAGAATGATAGGTATGATTGTATACATTTTTATATATTTGATTTTGTCTTCTATGAAACAGAGATTGTGTTCTAGAACAATCTGAGAATGAAATTCCTCTGAATCTAAAAGCTCATATTCTTTTATTTTCCTTGCAGAGTTGGTGTACAGAAATCCCTGACTCAAATAGATTGGATTTTTTTTAAAAGCATTTCAGTGCCTTAAATTGCTGAAAACTTCAATTAACTCAATAAGAGAAAATATTTGGCATAACTATGAACTAATTTCTGAAATCTCTAGAACAATAAAATTAAATTTAACAGCAACAATTAAAATAGTGATAAAATCAAAATAATATTGTAAAGGAGGGCTCTGTATAGGTACTTGATGCCAGTCTCGATAATTTTAAATGAGATTCTCATCATTCTAAATAATTAAATCACTGCTATCACTGATGACACATGGAGCATGAAAGACAAAATAAAACAGAATTCTGCAGTGTTGCAATGGGCCAAGGAAGAACCAAAAATGAAAATTTGAGTTTGTAGAGTGGTTAGGTTGAGAAATTTTTTTCCATAGATAGTATTAACTTAAGATTCTTCTATTTGCGACTTTAAAAAAAAATGATTTTACATTCAAAATGGGGATTTTTTTTATAAAATTTTCAGAACTCTTTATTTTGTAAAATTAATCTTCAATGTATTTGTTTTAATCTTTAAAGATTTTTTTTGAGTGTTTTGTTTATTGATTATTATCTTAATAGAAAAATATTCATTATGTTTTATAGATGTTCTTTTGTTATTATCTTTTAATATTTGAGGTTAGAATGATTTAAGTATAAAGACAAGAATGTATATTTATGTAAATAAGAATTTTTCTTTAAGAAATATGAATTTTTGCATATGAAAATCAATAGCTTTAAATCTTTGTAATGCATCAATTTAACATAAGTAAAATTATGACACTAATATAAGAAATAAAAAAGTGACTTTCTAGGATAATGTGTAAGTGATGTTGTAATGTACACATTACTTAAAAAAATGTGGAAAGAACATGGCATCCAACATCGACCATCAAATATTTAGTGAGGAAAGTGCTCATTATGGTTGCTTAGGATATCAAATCTACATTAGACACTCATGAGGTTGAGAAAAATATTTTCATATTTTATATGCTAATGGAATTCGAAGTAGGAGGTTTGCTAAAAGCAATGTTATTCCTCCTGATAATTCTCAAGGCATGTAATTTGTATCAGAAGCAACATGGATTTAGTTTCTCATAATTGTTTTGTTGGTGGACTTGGAAGTAGCAAACATGAGCATGGTAAGATAAGTTTTCCTCCTTAAGTGTTACTTGGAGGATTTGCACCCAATTAACTTCAAAGTATTTATGTGCTACAAGAAAGATATGTTATTTTTGACAACCCAAGGATGATGGTGAAATATTTTCCTAAGGAGTATTTGAACATCAATGGTGCATTGTTCATTGAGTTGCAAGTGATAAAGGGATTTTGCACTAGCCATGTGTCTCCCTCAAATATTTTCTTTGGTTGGAGGAAGCATTGCATTATCAAGGACTTATTTGGAGATAAAAAAATTAACATTACTTTGGGGGATCGACCCTTTGAATTCTCCTTCAAATTCCTTTGCAAGGTATTATTCTCATCTTGACACCAAGCTCTATAGAATGCACTCCAAACTCTATCGAATGGATTTGCATATTAATTTTTATTTACTTGTTTTTCACATTTAACATCTATATTAATATTGTCTTTAGATTGGTCAAGCTTTACCTAGACACATTTACATGAGAAATATCACTTCAAATTATTGAATAATTACATCTAAAAATTATATTTGAGATTCTTGAGAGTCCACATTTTATTTTTCATTTGGATGCTTAAGAAATACAACCACTTTCATTGGTATAGGAAAATTACCTTATTGAATATGAAATTTAAGGTATATGTATTCCATTTAAATCACAAATGGTGGTTAAGGCGTTTATATATAGCTCTATATAATATGTTCATATCAAGTAAATGTCCTTCTCTTGAACTATGAAATTATGGGCCCAATTATAACAAACAAAGGAAGAAAATCTATGTAGTGGAATTTGATATAAATAGTTATTAAATGTGTATATCCCATAAGTGACCCCAAAAGAAAAATACATAAGTAAATTCATACTCTTTCATTATATAATGTATTTGACATATAACATTAGCTGTTGTGGCCATTATTTCGGTAATTAGGTCAAAGATTTGGTAGGTGGTTAGGCAGAAAAATCGTTACATCATTCATTAGTTGAAGCATATGGAATGGAGCCCCTACAATTCCACCCATCCCTAAGGGGATGAAACATGGACTGAAGGCCCTACCATCCCCCCCCACCCTTGAAGGAATGAAGCATTACCATACGTAGAGAAATATGGTAGGAGAAGGCTTCCCTAGGTTCTAGAAGTTGTTTAGGGACTATAGTAAAGCTATCCCCCACTCATCGAGGTGGGTTTCTCGCCTCTCTTTGCATGTTGTAGCCCTCCTCTAGTTGACTCATGCTCAAAGCAATGCGGGTATTAATACATACATACTAGTGTTGGGATTTTGGAGAGGATTGAGGATAAGACTCAACTTATCATTCTCATTTGGGTGGTTGGCCCCCTACTATTCTATGGCCAGTTGGGAGAGTGATTGAATCCCCACCTATTTCAATACAGTTATATATATTACTAGCCTAAATTATTATGGGAAAATTCATAGATTATGTTGGTTGAATAATATTTGTCCTCATATTAAGCATGAAATTTTTTCTCAAGATTAGGAGATCATTATTATGATGCATCAAATCCTTAAAAATAGTTGTCAACTATAAGCTTCACCATCTCAATATGTCAATTGTTTACAAAGAATATGAATCATAACATCCTTTCTTTTTATTTTAGGGATCTAGTACTAAGCCTTATATTTTTCTTCAATACATTGTACCAATTTTTCTTCTAGGACCTTGAAAGATAGATTGATCATTTTCTTAAAGGTTGTAAAGTTGTTGAAGTTGAAATGGGTGTATACTTTTGAAACTCTTTTTTCCTTCTTAATCAATAACCTTTAATTTTAAATCTATTGGTTTTATAATTATTCCTCAGAGTTATAGGGATAGTGTACCATATTAGTATTATTTATTCGTTAATTTCTAGTGGTATTCCCAAATTTTTGTTGTATAAGGTGCACCATTCACCTTAAATAGTGCACCTAGGAATTAAGAAGATGTATGTTGATCTTTGGGAATTGTACTAGTGGGTAGAGATGTGGCATGATATCATAGAATTCATGTCTAGATGCCTTGAGTTTTATAGAGTAAAGATAGAGCTCCAACATTTCATAGGTCCTTTACAATTGCACAACAATCTTGAGTAAAAATGGTACACAATTCCTATGGATTTCATTATGGGTTTACTTATAACTTCTTGTCATCATGATTATATCATGGTGATTATGGAAAAACTAACTAAGGTATCCCATTTGTTTCCATGATAACATCTTATATTGTTGAGCTAGTTGCACATATCTCATGTGGGATATTATTTTCTTGAATGAAGTAGCTTGCTCAGATTATCTCAAATTATGATCATGTGTTCATACCAATATTTTCGATATAAATACAACATGCATTGTGTTACTAGCTTAAATTTATTTTGACATGCCATCTAGACACATATGATCAAAGATAGAGGGTGAATTATGTGCTAAAAGGCATTCTTTGAATGTATGTTATGGATCAACAATTCAAAAGGGAGGAATATTTATACTATATTGAGTTTGCATATATTAATAGGTATCATTATTCTCTTGGTATGAATCTATATGTTTGTCTTTATTTGAATCCATTGAGTTGGGATATGATTGAGGATAGAGTCACCCTTACACCAAGATTCTTTAGGATATATAGATTAGTAGGATATTCATATTACATAGAAGTTAAATTTTCATGTTTTATAGAAAATTTATGTTGATGCCAAGAGATTGGATTGATATTTATTAGCTGTAGATTGATTATTCTTGAGAGTATAACCACATGAGAGCCCAATCCATTGTGGAAAAGATTCGAATCTTACACTAAAATTTATTGGGCCTTTTGAAATCCTAGAGAGGATGTTCCATGTTGTCCTGCTTTACCACCTATTCTTTCTATCATCCACCATGTATTTCATGTTTCATACTTAGATATTATATTCTAGATCCGATGCATGTTCTTGATTAGGGTGAATATCAAATTGAGGAGGGAGAGAAAATTTATTTAGAGCATGTTCATATTATATAACATTGGAGGTTGATACTTTGATGTTAAGGCTTATATTCTATAAGATCTAATGGGACCATCTATAATATTTAGTACTTAATGTCATAAAATTGCACCCTGTGCAATTTCACATTACATAACCCTCCCTTTAGCCTAATTAAAGATGATAGTGCACAAATTCCCTTGTTCATAACTTCAATTTCATCCTTGAACCCCTTATTTTAAGTTTTCAAGTGAATTTTTGTCAGGGACGCTTCCACAATGCGTAAATGTCTGCATGTCACATGAACATCCTAATAAGATTCCTCATTTTATGGCCATTGGGATGTTACACTTCTTCCTGCCCATGAAGTGTAACACCTTTGTGGTTGTAGATGCACCCAAAAATGTCTTCTTGCATGCCTTTTCATCATTCAAACTCCTCATCCCTCATTCTATTCAATTCATTCTCTAACTCTCTCATTCTATCTCACTTTCACACTCTCATTCTCTTATACACCATTGTTCTTGTAAGTTCTACTGCTCTAGGCTCACAACATCAACTCTTGGCTTCTACATTGGCATATTGGCTCTATCTTGTCTTGTCTAGAGTGCTGTGTGCTCTCCTTCAATATCACAAGCTTGCTAAAGAAAGGGTAATCACATTCTCTTTGCATTATCATCCTTATTTTAGTATCATATTTAGATTCCAATGTGTGCATCTTCTTTATCTTGTCTATATATACTCACCTATTATCTATTTTCTTTCTATATGTCTATATGGTTCTTTGTAGAGGTTGAAACACCAAAATTAGTGTTTGACTAAGGCAAGCCCTGAAACAACCCCAACATTTTTCCTTGTTTCTATGTGTGTAGATTTTTCACTTCGAGTGTTGTGGGAGGTTGCATGGCATTGGACCTATTGTGAGTTAGTTTGTTATTTTCATCTCTAATTTTTTATTTCAATTAGTTCAAATCTACACATGTTAGTTTTCTTCTTGTTATTTTTGTTATTCTAAGTATTTTGTTAGTTTAGTTTAACACTTGGATTTTAGTTTATGGATAGATAATAGAATCTTTGTATTTTTGTGAGCACATTTTTTTTTTGGCTAGTACAAGACCACAATACACAGTGGGGACATCCATATATCACACTATCATCCTTGGATGAAAGGAAACCAACTTTCTCTCTAGACTTCTGAAGTATTATTTTCCAATTTATGAAGTCTTTATTCCAAACCTATCCTAAAACATAAAATATAATAAAAACTCCCTTGTCCTTCTACCTTTGTCATTTGAGATTTTCCTTTGAGGTAGTTGAGGACCATTTTATCCCTATAGAATTATTTTTCCTAGAGACTCGGGAGTAGAAAATCTCCTCCTCTACAAGTACCTACTAAGTGGGATGATCCTATGTAGTTGAGGGCTCTTTATATCCTCTTTTTTGAAGTATTTTAAGAGTAAGTATATTCTTACAGAGATGGTACTATAATGTTGGAAAAATGAGCATGTTGGTATATGGTGTTGTCATTGATGGCAACCCATTGAAGAAATACATAAGTTTTGGTTTGGAGAAGAACAAGTGTACTAAATAATTGGCTAATTCCTAGTGTGCATATTCAGTGATCAAAAGAATAGTTTAATTGTCCACATTGCTTCGCTATGCATAATCTTGTCATGTGGCTTTGAGGTTATGACCACCGAAAAAGTAACCCTTTTGCTTTTTTTGGCTTGGCTGGGCCCTCCTTGTGATTTTGGCTTAATGTTTCCTTGATTTGATGTTGTAATGTGGATAACACATTCACATTAGATATTGGGCCCTTATGAACTAATGGAATTTAATGGTGCCTTACAAAAGAGTTGTGAAGTGTTGTAACACACTTTCACACTTTTATAGGTTTTTATCTATTAACTAAGCATAATAAACATAATTTTAATCATAATTAACATTAATCTTGCCTTATTTGGAGTGTTGTAAATTTTTGTAACACACATTCACACTTCTCTAGGCTTTTTATTAATAATTAGGCTTTCTTATGCTTTAATTGGCCCTATTTTGCACCCACAAGCCTCATTTATTGCTTCTTTTTGAGGATAATCCTAACACCAATTATTGACCAATCATAATTATGGTGTTTTTGGCTTGTGTGGCCCAAATTTAGTAATCTAGGTCTCATTCACCACCTTGGGTGAATGAGTCCCACCTAGATTTTTGGGTTCCAAATCCGTTTTTACACCTTTCTAAGAAGTTTTGACTTTTGGTCCCATACATTATGCCAGATGTGATTCATTCACCACCTTGAGAAAATGAGTCCCATGTGACCAAAAAAAAATTAAATCAATTTTTTGGTGGAATTTTATTCTCCTAGATCTAATGCTGACTTGTAGTATTGTAATTTTGGGAATTCTTGCATAATTGGGTATAAACACAAGGTTCTTTCTCTCATTTTAACCCCCAAAGCATTCAAGTATTCATCCTTATAGAAATTTTGAGTTTACAAGTGCATTCAAGCATCTTCAATAGAATTGAAGGGAAAAATTCTTCATCAATTATTGGAGCAATTTAAGATCCATCATCATGTCAAGCATATCAAGCATCAAGCATGTTATTGAGCCATTTTTGTGATGTAGCATTGAAGATCCAAGATCAAGCATTGTTCAATTCCTATTGTCAAGATCAAAATCTACATCCTTCATGGGCATTCCATGTTGAGTTGCAAATTTACAAGACATCAATTAAGGTATCATTGTTCATGTTTCATGTCCTATGTTCCATGTTTCATGTTCATCTTTCATTATCTCATTATTTGGTTTAATTACCTACAAGGGGTTTGACCAAGGCAAACCCCTATTTCTTAACAATCAACAAGTCTTTCCCTCTTTAATGTGTGATTGTAGGTTTGTAAATTGAAGAAAAGTGGATTTGAAGCCTTCAAAGGCACCAAAATGACAAAGTTGCAAATGTTGTCAAATTTGTCATGAAAAGTTCAAGACTCACAGAAACTTGGATCTAGGGAAAAATATCCATCCAATTTACATGAAACTAGTGGGAAAGTGCTTATTTTATCCATCATCAGAGGCTTGCAAAATTTAGTTCAAGATTTTTCTCCTGGGAAACTTCACGACAAAATGGGATTGATCCCCCAGTTGTGGTGAATGAGTCCCACTATATGAATTTTTCAAATATCTTTGCATATTTCGATACCCATTTGGCTAAAACTTGCTCCTGCACAAAAATACAGATCTGGGTCTAATTCGCCCAAAATGGTGAATGAGTCCCACTAGGTCAGCATAAAATTAGGCTTTTTAGAATTTTAGAGCTATTTCTAGTCTTGAATACATTTACAGGTGCACACATTCTATTCTGTAGTTTTCTATTTTATTCTTCTTGCATTTTCAAGTCATTTAGTTTAATTTTGAATCAAACTAGGTTTACCATTTCATCTTGCATGTCATTATCTTTTCCAAGTTTAAACTTGGTGGTGAACCCCTCTTGTAATATGGAATCATACCCTAGGATACCCTACTGTTAGATCTCTTATCTCTATTCCACTCTTGGGGTGAGATCTCTAGGGTCATCCTTGAATGTGAAGTATAGAAGATTGTTGCCCTACGTCCTAAAACCCTAGTGGAGATAATTTTCTATCTTCAATTTTGGTGAGCATGCATTTAGAATATGTTATTTTCTAATTTGGAGTCCATCATCATCCTAGATTTAGCTTGCACTAACGTTGCATTGCATTTTGCATTAGTTAATTTGCATTCTAGCTCATTTCAATTTTTTTTATTAGTGAAAGTGCATGTAGTTTGCATTTTTGCATCTCAAATCATTGAGAATTATTTGAAAACTGCATTTTCATTTAGGTTACAGATCATACAAAATAAAAAGCATAAAAATCAATTAATTTTTTTTTTTTTTTTTTAAAAACCCTAATTGGGACTCATTCGCCACCTTGGGTGAATTAGTCCCATTCCAAATTTTAAACTACCTTTAACAACATTAAAAACCTCATTTGTGTGCTTCCTAAGCCTCCTAATAACATATACTATAAGTTTGGAAAGTTTCGAGAAAATCTATTTTATGCATCTAGGTCAAAAACATCAATTTAGGCTAGTCATTTTTGAAATCATTTTAATAGCAAGCATCATTAGATATGAAAATGGTCACATTTCTGAAATTTTGCATAATATGGATAAAAACACTTTTCACTTTTGCATAGACAATGTTTCTATTCATAAATCTTTGCATAAGTTTGATACAATTTCTTTTCATTTTTGGATATACATTGTTTGCATTCTTAAAGTTTTACAGACATTGGATAAAAGTGTTTCACATCTTTGGATATACATTGTTTACATTGTTGAAACATTGTATGACATGGTTACAAGTTCTTTTCATTTTTGTTCAAACAATGTTGGTGTCTTACATATCTAGGCATGCTAAGAAATAATTCCCTCCCTATGAGAGTGTTTTAGTGAAAGAGAATACAACCCGGACATTCCTAATGATCATATTTGCTCTTCTCCTAATATCTCTCCTATTGGCGAGGAAGATATTTTGGTGTTAGAAGAACCAATCAATGAGAGTTTTGAGAATCCTAGTTGTTTCTCTCCTCTTACCTCTCTTAGTGGACAATACATTGATGAACAAGACAACACAACCATAGTGATGAAGATACTTTAATATTAGAAAATACAATCAATGAAGGCCATGAGAATCTTGTTCCCCCCTTTCCTAATTCCCCTACCATTTTCCAAGATCTATTCGAATGAAAAGATCCAATCATTGTCAAGAATGATTCTCCTTCTCTTGATGTCTCCACTAGTTGTGATGAAGCTACTTTACAAAACCTAAACATGGAATGCAATGGACATCTTACAAGCTCTCCTACTAGGATAGATAATATGACACAAGAGAATGAGACTTTAGAGAAAAATGAAAATCAAATAGAGCCTTCTCTTAATATCCCTATAACATAGAATTTTTTATCTAGTAGGGTTATAGGACCTAGGGCAACAATCTTCTATACTTTACATTCAAGGATAACCCTAGAGATCTCAATCCAATAAATAATAAAGGAAGAGATCTATGAAAATAGAGTATCTTAGGATAAAAATTCAGATTACAAGAGGGGTTCACCATGAACTTTAGACTTGGAAAGACAATAAAATGAAGGATGAAATGAAGAATCATAGTTTTATGCATTGCTTTAAGGAATGACCTCGAAACAACCATGAAACAAAACATAAAGCTACAAAACAAAAAGTATGCACCTGGAATTTGAAGACAGATGAAATGGAGCTTTGAAATCCTAAAATTGCAACTTTTTAGGCTTGGTGGGATTCATTCGCTGTTCTAGGTGAATCAATCCCATATCTGGGTCTCTGCACAGGATCAAGTTTCAGCCAAATGGGTATCCAAATCTGCAAAGATCTCTGAAAAACTCCTATAGTGGGACTCATTCACCACTCTTGGCGAATGAGTCCAGTTTGGCTTTTCTATAAATTCAAAGTTTGGATCTGCTCTTCTCAGTCTGCTTAATCTATTCCTCTAGGTTCTCGGGTTTGAAACCCTAATTTTAGGGCTATAAATGACCTTTTTGTGAAGATTTTGACCTTGCAAATGAGGAGACCACTTCAAAAATCTTGTAACCTTATCTTCAATGATATATCAAGCTCTAAGACACCTAGATCTACTATCACACAAAGAAACAAAGAGAAAATTTTGATTGTTAAGGAATGGGGGTTTTCCTTGGTCAAACCTTGTTTAGGTAATTGAACCAAATGATGAAACAATTAAATGAATGCATGGAGCATGAAACAGAGAACATGAATCATGGACAATAATACCTTAAATGATTTATTGTAAATCTACAACTCAACATGAAATTTCCATGACAAATGTAGATTTTGATCTTTGACAATAAGAATAGAACAATGCTTGGTCTTGGATCTTGAATGCTACATCACAACACTAGCTCACTAACATGCTTGATGCTTGATATGCTTGACATGATGATGGATCTCAAATTGCTACAACAATTGATGAAAAATCTTTCCCTTCAATGATCTTGAAAGCTATCTTAACAACCTTGGAATGCTTAACGATCGAATGCTTGACTTGATAAAATGTAGGCTAATGTTGCTTAGATGAAATGAGGATTGAAAGCTCTCTTATATAGGCTATCTACTCACATGACCATTAATTTGATTCCCATGTCCGACATTTAAGAAATTTGAATTAAAACCCCACGTTTTCCTGCTCAAACCTCAAAAATAGCTAAAATGGGACTCATTCATCATCCCGGGTGAATGATTCCCACCTAGATGGGACTCATTTTCCCATGGTGGTGAATGGGTCCCATAGGGGCTATTTTGCCAGTTGGGATATCGGGGAGTGAAGAAATTAGGTTTGCATGTTGATATTATCGGGTTTTTTATCATAATATGTCTTGGGATGCACAATATGGGGTCATAGCATCATATTAATGATGATATTAAGGTCATAAATTCAATAAGGCCCAAAATCTAATTTGAAAGTGTAAATAAACACACTTTACAACACTAAATTAAGGCAAAATTGGGTCTATTTAGCTTAGAAGGGCCCTAAATCCCTTGTGAATGTGAAAGACACATTACAAAACTAGATTAGGTCCACTTAGATTTTCAAGCCTCCCAAAATTAATGTGAATATGTAGACAAATACTTTTTACAACATTAAATTAGGGCAAAGTTAAGTTAATTTAGCTTAAATTGTGCCTTAGACCTAATGTGGATGTGTAGAACACCACACACCACTAAATCAAGGCAACATTAAGTCCAATTTATCATTAATTATTCCCATATTGAGCAAGGTGCACATTTTTCTACACTATATTTATTCCCCACTTTAGTGAGAGGATGAACTTGCTTCAAAATCACACAAAAGTAGACATTCAAGAGGGGTCGAATTGTTCCAATATGAATGGTCTAGGATAACAAATATTGAGGAAGCAGTCAAGCCCCCAGGATCCAATATCCCGAGTCAAATAGAAATAAGCACAAAAGGACACACATAAGGTGAATGATTTGTAGCAAAACAAGATACACAATCATGCAATGGCAATAACTAGAAGGAAGAGAAGTACAAATGAGAAAAAATAAAAGGTTGGCTCAAGCTTTAACCGTTTGTCGAACACGATGTGGATCACATCTAGGTTGTTTGTTCGAAAAATGCATACTCACTCTGAGTCGACAAAACCCTTGGATGTTCGTCAGGTGAGAAGTCCTAAAAGGTGAGAAACATACACTCATGGCTGTTATGCATTCACAACACAAGTAGCTATGGGGAAAGTCATGCCTCAGTTGGGCTTCCCACTCAAACCATACCAAAGTTATACCTCCTGATAAATTTAATAAGGTGCCACACAAAAATGACCTTCGAGCTCCATGAGGAAAGAAAAAATTCGTATGCTTGGAGCTCATGAAAAAAAAAGATGGCTCCATAGGCATGCAAGTTGTGTTATGCAAGTTGGCCATGTAATCAAAACTATAAATGCAAAATAGTGTAAGGAATGTTCAAAGGTATTTTGATTAGTTCATGCGAGGTATCTTCTTAGGGAACATCATGCTTAATGTTTCCAAAAGAGAATAATTGAAAGAAATATCACACTCTTGGATGAAATCAAGCCCACTGACTCCACCAAGAAATGGACACATCACAAGAATAAAGAAAATCGCACAATTAAATATGCGTGTTGATGTATGCACCCACTTTAAAGTGGTTGCTAACACCATTCCTATGAGCAATTGGTTTAATGTAGAAGAAGAGATGAGATATTATTCGAAAATCCCTATGGTAAGTCATATGTTTCCAATAAGCTACATCATGAAAAAGGTAGTATGTTACATGCAGTCCAACTTAAGGCATGTTGTCCACATCCCAAGCTTGCTCTTATATATTCATGAAAGGTATTCAAATTTCTAAAAGGAGGAAACGACAAGTGACATATGAGGAGAAGGCTACCTAACCCCTTCGCCCCACTTAGTGTGTAGAACAACTATGAGCCAAATAGAATGAAATTAAGTATTAGTTAGAGGAATTAGGTGCTTCAACAGAAGGAAGAGCACCACACTCCTTGAGATGTTGAATTTGATTAGTCAAAGCTTTACATTCATTAGTAGCATGACCATGAACTCTATGATATGCATAAAATGAATGTTTGTAGTAGATTTTTTTTCATGTTATTAGAGGGATGGAGATCAAATGATCTTGGAGGAGTCTCAACAAGATACCCTCTTGATCAATAGAAGACATTCCTTTATTTTGTGAAAAATATATCTCTTGCTTAGTATTAGTTGTCATACCTACACAAGACTCTTTAGATTGTGAGATTTTGTTCTCTCCTTTACAGATGGATGTTGTATACAACTAAAATTGAGCAGGGTAATCAATTAATTAAATACTAGTTATTTAATTAATAAACCCTCTGAATTCCTCTACTTATAAATAAATTGCAAAATTTATTTATAAAGTTCATCTTCTGATTTCTTCCTATCTCAAATCATTTCCTTCTTGATTTAATTAAATAAAAAAATCTAACTAATTTGTTTTATTTGATTAATTCCCTCTCAATAAATTTGAATTTCTAAATTTAATTTTGTCACATTTCTACATAACTCTCTAACCTTCTTCCACCTCATCATCCACATCATCAAGTGCCTCATGAATTTAAATAACTAATTTTTAAATGGAATTATCCTCAACCAAATTTGAAACAACCTTGGACACTTGGCTCCTCCATTTCATGGATTCTTCTAAACACTTGGCAAAGTTCTCTTTTAAAGGGAACCATCTCCATGATTCTCTCTAACTTCTCCATCCTCCACCCTTCATCTTTCCAGCTAAAATCTTGACTGTTGAATCTTGCCAAATCACAATATGCCTTAGAAATCCTATAAATAAAACATCATTCTCCATCATTTGACAACACATCTTTGAGAAAACTTACTCTGCAAAAATAATTTGAGAGCATTTTGACCATTTAGACTATTAGAGCATTCAACATTTAGCATAATAGAAGCATATTAATTTAGAATCATTACTTAGTTTATTAGTTGCAGTTCCATTATCATAGTAGTTTTATACATCATTTTGCATCATTGTCTTTAGCATCATATCCATTATCATATCACCATTATCATTTACAACATATCACATAGTTTATCAAATTATGTAGGAACTAGGATTCTTGCATTTTTACAACATCCATTCTCTAGGTTGCCATTCTAACAGTCATAGTGCATACATAAAATTTGAGAGCCACCATGATTTAAGGAATCCTTGGAGATAGGAAACAATGGAACGATTTTAGGGAGTTTGCTATGTTTCAATTCTGCTAGATTTGTGATTTCAATTCTCAAATATAATATGTTTCATTGGTTCTACACGTTGATTATTCACTTTACACCTATTTTACAGATGGCATTGACATTAAGCTAAGATATCCTAATTTGTTTCATTTCTTGCAAAATATGAGAATCAAGAGTTCACTAGTGTCTATCAGCTTAGGATGCACTACTGTTAAAGTTGGATTAGAAGGATGTTTTGTTGTAGTGTTGATATTGAGTAAAGGCTTGTTTATTTCTAACAAAGGACAATAACCAAGAACACGAGTCGTTTCTTACATGTTTAAGCTCTATAGGGTTTTGGATACCTTGTTGTTTAGCACCACATCCTTTTCCACTATAGCCATGTTGTTTCATAAGCTCATAAACTTTTCCATAAAGTTTTCATTGCTTTTGGATCTGGTGGTAGCTCATTATTGAGTTCATCAAAGTTTTTTGTGTAATCTATTATCTTTTGTTCTAGAGTGGTTGAGGTGGATGATTTTGAAGGGTCTTATGAATTTTGTGTTGACATTACCGTTGTTTTTTTCCCCTTTTCTGAATCTTTGTGTATGATCTTGTATTCTCCCATGAATGTTGATTCAAAGTCTAAGGAATCCCAGTCATCGTCTAATAGCTTGGTGACTTCCTCGATATTTTTTTCTTTGTCTTTTTATTGTACAAGTTCCACTTGTGTAGTTGGTATTAATGTTTCCAAAGGATTTTCCTTGTTTTTCTCAATGTATAAACAACTATTTGGGTCAAGATCAGCTTCAAGTGTGTACACTTTGTTATTGTAGATATACTTCATTTTTTTTATGAAGAGTAGAAGGCATCCTATTCATTGCATGAATCCATGGTCTTCCTAAAAGGAGATTATATGAAAGATCACGAGGCATAACATGAATTGGTGTTTCTAATGTGGCCTTCCCAACTATAATAGGCAAAGTGATCACACCAAGTAATTGTTTTCCTATATTGTCAAATCCTTTAGTATATAGAGAGTCATGTTAAATTTGTGATTTATGCATGCCAAGCCTATCCAAAAGGGTCACAGTACACACATTAAGGGTGAATCCATTATCCACAAGGGTATGCTTTATCCCTTTTCTATTGTATTAAGATATTATTATGAAAGCTTCATTTTGTTTTTGCACTTCCAAAGGGGGGAGTTCACTTTGGTGGAAAACAATGTCAACATTTAGTCCTTTAATTATGATTGTTATGTCATTCGGTTGCACATTAGAAGGGATAGTAACTTTTTGCAAGGCTATTTGAAGCTTAGTGTGATAATTAGGTGAATTTTGAATTATTTACCATAGGGATATCTTTGCAGGAGTATTTTTAAGTTGTTCAACAAGATCATACTCCTTTCTACAAGGGGCCCCTAATAGGATAGGATTAGGCAAAGGTAAGGGTGTTGGGGTTGGTTATTTTGGTTGAAAATTGTTTCTCGTGTTGTATGTATGAGAAATGGTATAATGACTCGGCTACTACGACACATTATTCTTAGGTGGGTAAAGGATAAGTTTTGGTTTATTTTGAGTTTGCAGTTTGTGTGAAAGGGGGTAAAGAATGAGTTGAGGTTGAAAAATATTAACATCCCTTAGTGAGTGAGAGTCTAATACTACTTCATCATCTTCATCTAAGGGCATAATATAATTATTTTCAATTTTTTCCTTTTCTTGTACCATGATAGTCTCTCTAGGAGAGTTTTTAGGAGAACTACAAACCAAATGTTCTTGAAATTCAAGGATTGGTTCTTCCAAAATCACTTCATCTCAAGTAAGGGAGTTATCAATGGTTGGATTTTCTTGTTTATATTAATAGTGGGGATATTAGGATAAGGCTCTATTTGTTTGTCCTTTTTCTCTAAGGTCTCATTCTATTGTGCTATGCTATGTACCCTAGTAGGAAAGCCTATCATATGTACATCACAATCTGTGGTTAGATTTTGTAAAGTTGCCTCATCACAAATAGGGGAGGCATCAAGAGAAGGACAAATATGATTTTCATGCTTGTGAAATAGATCTTTCCAAATGGTAGGATAATTAGGGAAAGGAGGAACAAGATTCTCATGAATTTCAATAGGTGCATCTTCTAACACTAACCTATCCTCTTCACATTGAGGAGGGATAGTAGGAGAATGATAATTGTGATTGTCATGGTAATATATGATATCATCCTCTTTGGCTAGAATATTTTCACAAGAAAAGGATGAATGGAGACTAGGTAAGGTGATGTTTAGAAATGTTTCTATGATCTCATATTATTGTTTTCTAATATCTTCCAAAGGGGGAGGAGGAGAGGGAAAAACAAGACTCTCAATGCTTGTATCTTCTTTCACTAAGATCCTTCATTAATAATAGGAGAGGTATTGGGAGAAGAACACGTATGATTTTTATGATTGTCTATACTTGCATCCTCTTTTGTTATGAAGTTCTTACAAATTTGGTAGATACTAGGAGGGTATTTAACATGCTTATCAAAGGTTTTACTTTTCTTTTCTAGATTATGCCCATGAGTAGAGAAAATAGAATCATACAAGCCACTTGATATTCTAGAAACACTTAATGCTTGCAAAGAACACATGCTAACATGAGAAAGTAAATAAAGTGCAATGAAATGACTTAAAGTAAAATGTTTAAATGCAATTTTTAGATTTGAAACAAGGTAATTTACTCATTACAATATGCAATGACTTAATGCATGAAATGGACTAATTTAAGCTAGTTTTAGTGAAATGCATGTAAAAAATATTCAACCCAATGAAACAACTAACTAATGGAAGCAAAAACAAGCTTAAAAACAAGGTTTTTAGTGCTGTAAAAGTCTGTTTTAGATCTGTTCTAGAACTAATTCACCCAAGGTGGTGAATGAGTCTTAGTACAGATTTTTTTCATATTTTTTAGGAATTTTCAATGGATATTAATGCTTTTTATGTTGTATGATATGTATCCTAAGTGAAAAATAATTTTTTACATGTTTTGAAATGATTTAAGATGCAAAAATGCAACCTATATGCACTTACACTAATGCAAAATTTTGAAACCCTAGAATGCCAATTAACTAATGCAAACCCTAATGCAAAGTTAATACAAGATAAATCTAGGATGATGATGGACTCTAAATCATAAAAGAAGCTATTCTAAAGTGTAGGTTCACCAAAATGTAACATAGAATTTTGTCTCAACTAGGGTTTTAGGACCTAGTGCAACAATCTTCTATACTTTACATTCAAGGATGACCCTAGAGATCTCAATCCAATAAAGAATGAAGGAAGAGATCTCACAATAAGGTGTCTTATTATACGAATTAAGATTATAGGAGGGGTTCACCACCATGTTTAGACTTGGAAAGATAATGCAATGAAGGATGAAATGCAAAACCCTAGTTTGATGCAATGCAAGGAATGACCGAGAAATGACCATGAAACAAAATTGAAAGCTACAAAACTAAAAGTGTGTACTTGGAATCTGAAGAGAGATGAAATAGAGCTCTGAAATATTGAAATTGCTACTTTTCAAGTCTGGTGGGTCTCATTCACCATTCTGGGCGAATCAGTCTAGATCTGGTTCTTTGCACAAGATCAAGTTTCAATGAAATGGGTATCCAAATCTGCAAAGATCCCTTAAAAACTCCTAAAGATCCCTAAAAAACTCCTAGAGTGGGACTCATTCACCACTCTTCATGAATGAGTCTAATTTGGCCTTTTTGGAAATTCAAAGTCTAGATCTACTCTTCTCACTCTACTTAATCTGTTCATCCAAGTTTGTGGATTTGAAACCTTGATTTATGGGCTGTAGATAACCTTTTTGTGAAGATTTTGATCTTGCAAATGAGGAGAAAACTCCAACAAGATTGTAACCTTATCTTCAATGATCTTCCAAGATCCAAGACACCTAGATCTGCAATCACACAAAGAAAGAAAGAGAAAATGTTGATTGTTAAGGAATTGGGGTTTGCGTTGGTCAAACCTCGTTTAGGTAATTAAACCAAATGATGAAACAAAGAACATGAATCATGGAAAATAATACCTTAAATGATGCTTTGTAAATATGCAACTCAATATGAAATAGCCATGACAGATGTAGATCTTGATCTTTGAAAATAAGAATAGAACAATGCTTGGTCTTGGATCTTCAATGCCACATCACAACACTAGATCACTAACTTGCTTGATGCTTGATATGCTTGACATGACGATGGATCTTGAATTGTTGTAACAATTGATGAAGAATCTTTCCCATGAATGATCTTGAAAGTTATCTTAATAACTTTGGAATGCTTAAATCTTGAATGCTTGACTTGATAACATGTATACTTATGTTTCTTGGATGAAATGAGGATTGAAAGCTCTCTTATATAGGAAATCCACTTGCATGATGGTTAATTTTATCCCCAAGATTGACATTGAAGAAATTTGAATTAAAAACCCACTTTTTCCCACTCTAACCTCAAAAATAGCTCAAATGGGACTCATTCGCCATCCTGGGTGAATGAGTCCCACCTAGATGGGACTCATTCACCCAAGGTGGTGAAATGGTCCCACAAGGTTTATTTTGCTAGCTGGGATGTTAGGGAGTGAAGAAATTAGGTTTATATGTTGATATTGTCATGTTTTTTTTTAATCCTAATATACCTTGGGATGCACAATATGGTGTGATAGATGCCTATTAATGATGATACTAAGCTCATAAACACAATAAGGTCCAAAATCCAATGTGAAAGTGTAAATAAATACACTTTACAACACTAAATTAAGGAAAAATTGGGTCTATTTAGCTTAGAAGGGCCCTAAGTCCCATGTGAATATGAAAGACACATTACAACACTACTTTAGGTACAATTAGGTTTAGAAGACTCCCAAATTTAATCTGAATATGTAAATAAATACATTTTACAACATTAAATTATGGCAAAGTTAAGTTAATTTTGCTTAAAACGGTCCCAAGACCTAATGTGGATGTGTAGAACACATCACAACACTAAATAAAGGTGAAATTAAGTCCAATTTATTATTAATTATTCCCATATAGTGAAAGGTACATGTTTTTCTATACTACATTTACCCCCACTTTAGTGAGAGGATGAACTTGCTTCAAAATCACACTAATGTAGACATTCAAGAGGGGTCCAATTGTACCAATGTAGATGATCTAGGATAACAAAGATCGAGGAAGCCATCAAGCCCCCAGGATCCAAGATCCTAAGTCAAACTGACATAAGCAGGGTGAATTATTTGCAACAAAACAAGATACACAATCATGGAATGGCAATAACTAGAAGGAAGCGAAGTCCAAATGAGAAAAATAAAAGGGTGGCTCAAGCTTTGACCGTTTGTCCAACATGATGTGTATTACATCTAGGTTGTTTGTGCAAAAAATGCATGGTCACTCTAAGGTGATGAAACACTTGGTTGTCCGCCAGGTGAGAATTCCTAAAAGGTGAGAAACCTATGCTCATGGTTGTTATGCATTCACACACACACAAGTTGCTATGGGGAAATTCATGCCTTGGTTGGGATTCCCACTCAAACCATACCAAAGTTATACCTCCTAATAACTTTAATAAGGTGCCACACAAAAATTACCTTTGAGCTCGATGAGACAAGGAAAACTTCATATGCTTGGAGTTCATGAACAAACAAAATGGCTCCATAGGAATGCAAGCTTTGTTATGCAAGGTGGCCATATAATCAAAATTATAAATGCGATATAGTGTGAGGAATGTTAAAAGGTATTTTTCTTAGTTCATGCGAGGTCTCTTCTTAGGGAGCATCATGCTTAATGTTTCTGAAATTGAGTAAGTCAAAGAAATATCACACTCTTGCAGGAAATCAAGCCCAATGACTCCACCAAGAAAAGGAAGCATCGCAAGAATAAAGAAAATCGCACAATGAAATTTGAGTGTTGAGTTATTCCCCCAATTTAAAGTGATTGCTAACACCATTACTATGAGAAATTGGTTTAAAGTAGAAGAAGAGATGGGAGCTTATTTGGAAAGACCTATGCCAAGTCATATGTTTCCAATAAGCTACATCATGAAAAGGTAGCATGTCACATGCAAGTGAACTTAAAGAATGTCATCGACATCCCAAGCTTGCTCTTATATGTTCATGAAAGGTGATCAACTAGCCAAAAGGAATCAACGACAAGTGAAATACAAGGAGAAGGCTACCTAACCCCTTTTCCCCACTTAGTACAAGACAAGGACGAAATTAAGTATTAGTTAGAGGAATTAGGTACTTCAACAAAAGGAAGAGCACCACACTCCTTGAGATGTTGAATTTTATTAGTCAAAGCTTTACATTCATTAGTAGCATGAACATGAACTCTATGATATGCACAAAATGAATGTTTTTAGTAGAGTTTCTTTCATGTTCTTGGAGGGAGGGAGATCAAATGATCTTGGAAGAGTCTCAACAAGATACCTTCTTGATCAATAGAAGATGTTTCTTTGTTTTGCAACAAAGATATCTCTTTCTTAGTATTAGTTGTCATACCTATGCAAGACTCTTTAAATTGTGAGATTTTGTTCTCTCCTTTATAAGTGGGTGTAAAATCTAACAAATTCAAATCATTAGTGTTTTTCCTGATGACATTGACAATAATCGAAGATATCCTTGTTTGTTTAGTTTCTTGCAAAAAATGACAATCAAGAACACTAGTGTCTATCAACTCAGGATGCACTAGTGTTAAAATTGGCTTAGAAGGATGTTTTGTTGTAGTGTTGATATTGAGTGAAGGATTTTTTATTTCTATCAAAGGATAATAACCAAGACCATGAGTTATTTATTCCATATTAGGCTCTATAGGGTCGCGGATACCTTTTTCTCTAGTACCACATCCTTTTCGACTATAGCCAAGTTGTTTCATAAGCTCAGAACCTTTTCCATAAATATTTTTCATTTCTTTTGGATCTGGTAGTGGCTCATTATTGAGTTCATCAAAATTTGTTGTGTAATCTATTGTCTTTTGTTCTAGAGTGGTTGAGGTGGATTCTTTTGAAGGGTCTTCCAAATTTTTTGTTGACATTACCATTGTTTTTTTCCCTTTTCGAAGTCTTTGTGTATGATCTTGTATTCTCCCATGAATTTTGATTCAAAATCTAAGGAACCACAATCATTGTCTAATAGCTTGGTGACTTCCTCAATATGTTTTTCTTTGTCTTTTTGTTGCATAGGTTCCACTTGTGTAGTTGGTGTTAATGTTTCCAAATGATTTTCCTTATTTTTCTCAATGTTTAAACATTTGTTTGGGCCATAATCAACTTTAAGTGTGTACACTTTGTTATTGTAGATGTACTTCACTTTTTCGATGAAGAGTAGAAGGCACCCCATTCATTGTATGAATCTGTGGTCTACCTAAAAAAATATTATATGAAATATCGTGAAGGATAACATGGATCGATGTTTCTAATGTGGCCTTCCCAACTGTAATAGCCAAAGTGATCACACCAAGCAGTTTTTTTCCTATATTGTCGAATCCTTTAATAGATAGAGATTAAAGTTGAATTTTTGATTTATCCATGCCAAGCCTATCCAAAAGGGTCACACTACATACATTAATGACGAAGCCATTATCCACAAGGGTTTGCTTTATCCCTTTTCTTTTGTATTGAGATTTTATTATGAAAGCTTCATTTTGTTTTTTCACTTCCAAAGGGGGTAGTTCACTTTGGTGGAAAACAGTGTTAGCATTTATTCCTTGAATTATGGTTGTTATGTCATTCGGTTATGCATTAGAAGGGATATGAACTTGTTGCAAGGTTGTTTGAAGCATAGTGTGATAATTAGGTGAATTTTGAAGTAGGTCCCATAGGGATATCTTTGCAGGAGTACTTTTAAACTGTTCAACAAGATCATATTCCTTTCCATGAGGGGGACTCGGTAGGATAGGATTAGGAAATGGTAAGCATGTTGATGTTGGTTGTTGTGGTTGCAGATTGTTTCTCGTGTTGTATGTATGAGAAACGAGTTTATGACTTGACTTCTATGACATAGAATTATTAGGTGGGTAAAGGATAAGTTTAGGTTTTTTTTGATTTTGTGATTTGTGTGAAGGTCGGTGAAGAATGAGTTGAGGTTGAATAATATTAACATCCCTTAGTGACTGAGAGTCTAATAGTACTTCATCATCTTCATCTAAGGGCATAATTTTATTATTTTCAATGTTTTCATTTTCTTGTACCATGATAGTCTCCCTAGGAGGAGAGTGTTTAGGAGAACTACAAACCAAATCTTCTTGACATACAAGGATTGGTTCTTCCAAAAATACTTCATCCAAGTAAGGGAGTTATCAATGGTCAGATTTAATTGTTTATCGATAGCGGGGATATTAAGAGAAGGCTCTATTTTATTGTCCTTTTTCTATAAGGTCTCATTTTGTTGTGCCTGTTAGGGTTAGAAGGAAGATATCTAACAAGTTAAATGTAGATTTGATCAATCAAATAGAGAAATAAAACACATAGGAAATTATAGTAGAAATAAGACAACACAGAGAATTTAATGTGGTTCACCCAATCTGGGCTACATCCACAAAACCACAGGCATCCAATAATTTTATTATCTAGTGCAAAAAATATTACAATCTCACAAATAATTCCATTCTACAACTCTCCATCCCAACCACTTATAACAAGGTCTTAGAAGCTTCCTGAAATTAGGGTTTACAAAGTTGACCTTTTTCCTTTTCGATGATTGATCAGTAAAGTACTAAAGAGGGTATAGTATAGCTTGATAAGTCACCACATTATAAAAATATCCCACTTGGAGAGTGATCAGGCTCCATACCAACACAATCTCCAACTTGGAGACTAATCCTGGACTACATTGTTGCACTTATAGCTCCCACTAGAAATAAGCACCTTGGACCTTGCTACTCTGTTACACTTGAATTCAACCTTGAAGTCCAATCGAAGTTGAAGAGGAGCTCAGCTTATCCCTTGTCACTACCTTTGTAAACATATCCACTAGATTGTCATTTATATGTATCTTTTCCAGCTTTACCTGTCCATCTTCCAAGACTGATCGAATGAATGATATCTCAGCTGTATGTGTTTGGTTTTAGAGTGCAAGGAAAAATTCTTTGCAAGATGTATAACACTCTGGCTATCTGTAAACAAGTGATTTTCAGCTTGTGTTCTGCCCAACTCTTCCATGAAAACTTGCAGCCATATCATCTCCTTTGCTGCCTCTATTGTAGCCACATACTTTGCCTATGTGGTGGATAAAGCAACCACCTTTTGTAACTGAGAAATCCAACTCACTGTTGTCCCACCAACTATAAATACATAACCTATGGTACTCCGCTTGGTATCTATATCCCCTTCCAAATCTGAGTCAACATAGCCTTGTAAATCAGTATTAGAGCCCCCAAAACATAAACATTTATTGGATGTTCCTCTCAAGTACCCGAGAATCCATTTTACCACATTCCAATGCTCAACTCTGCAATGACTCAAATACCTGCTAACAACTCCTACAACATGTGCAATATCTGGTCTCGTGCATACCATGGCATACATTAAATTACCTACAACTGAAGCATATGGTACCTTGGACATTTTTCCTTCCTCCTCTTGTGTCTTTGGACACATATCCTTAGTCAATTTGACATGACTAGGCAAAGGTGTGCTGACAACTTTTGCATTCTCCATATGAAATCTCTGCAACACCTTTTCAACATAATCAACCTAAGATAAAAACAATTTTTTATTTTCCTATCTCTTGTAATCTTCATACCAAGGATTTGTTTTGCTGCCCCCAAATCCTTCATAGCAAATGAATTTTCCAACCGTTGTTTTAACTCCTTTATGTGATCCATGTTAGACCCCACTACAAGCATATCATCAACATATAAACATAAAATAATGTAGCTATCTTCACCTAATATCTTAAAATAAATATAATGGTCTAAATTACACCCATTGTAGCCTTTCTTAGGCATAAAACTATCAAATTTAAGATACCATTGCCGAGGTTCTTGCTTCAAGCCGTATAAAATTTTCTTCAATCTGCACACAAGTTTCTCCTTGCCTTTGACCTCGAATCCTTGTGGCTGCTCCATATATATTTCCTCTTCCAAATCACCATGGAGAAAGGAAGTTTTAACATCAAGCTATTCTAAATGCAAATCTTCAACAGCCACACTACTTAAAACAGTACGAATAGAAGTCATTTTAACAACTGGAGAAAATATTTCATCAAAATCAATACCCTTTTTCTGTGCAAATCCCTTTATAACTAATCTAGATTTAAATCGTTGCTTACCTCCATCCTCCTCTTTTAACTTGTAAACCCATTTGTTTGATAAATCCTTTTTACCTGCAAGCAACTTGCATAATTCCCAAGTCTAATTTTTCAGCAAGGATTCCATTTCTTCTTCCATTGCATGCTCCCACTGAACCTTGGTATCCACTTGCATAGCTTCATGATAACATTCTGGTTCACCAACATTAGTTAATAAAATAGAATACAAAGAGGGATACAATCTTTCTGGAGGTCTACTTATCCTTGAAGATCGCCTAACATTCACTGGAGTTTGTGGTACATTTCTTGTTGCTGTTGTTGCAGAGCATGAGGAACCACTGGAACATTGTTGTTTGTAATATCATCGAGCACTACATAATCCTTTTATGTCTTCTCATGCTGCTGCAATAGATCTTTGTACAACACTTTCTCATTGAATACGACATCCCTGCTTCTCACAATTTTCTTACTTTCAAAATCTGAAAGCCTATAACCAAATTCATCAATGCCATATCCAACAAATATACATTTCTTTGATTTTGCATCAAGCTTGGTTCTATTTTCAGAATCTACATGTGCAAATGCTTCACAACCGAAGGTTTTGAGAAAATAATAACTCACCTTCTTACCTATCCATGCTTTCTCTATAATACCACAACCCAAAGGATTAGAGATACTTCTATTAATTAAATAAACAGTAGTGTTTACAGCCTCTTCCCACATGTTTAAAGGAAGCCCAACATGCAATCTCATAGTTTGTGCACACTCCATTATTGTTCTATTCATGCGCTTATCCACTCCACTTTATTGTGGAGTCCTTGGAACCATTTTCTACCTACGAATACCATTAGAGGAACAATAATCTTCAAACTCTTTGCTGCAATACTCACCACCATTATCAGATCTAACACAATTTATCTTTTTACCTGTCTCATTCTCAACCAAGCTTCTCCATTTTTTAAAAGTTTCAAACACATTAGATTATGCCTAAGGAAATAAATCCATACCTTCCTAGTTGCATCATCAATGAATGTAACATAATACTAAGAGCCATCGAGAGAAGATACCTAAGCTAGTCCCTATACATCCATATGCACAAGATCCAATTTCTCATCTTTCTTTTGTTTCCCATCTTTGAGAAAATTAACTCTCTTTTGTTTTCCATACACACAACTTTCACAATAATCCATATTAACACATTTTAGACCTGGTAAAACATTCTTTGAATGAAGTAATTTCATACCTTTTGAACTCATATGCCCAAGTCTATTATGCCATAGTGTTGATTCAGAATCCACAACAACTATCTAATTTTCTACTTGTTGAACTGCAGCAACTGTTCTTGAACATTGATTTTTATCTACAATAGCTAAAGTAAAAGGGACAGTATGACCTATACAAATATATAAGGTGCCTACTTTCACACCTTTTGTAACCTTCCAATTTTTATCACTAAATGTAACAACACAACCTTCATCATCTAGTTGCCATGCAGAAATTAAATTTCTTTTTAACTTTGGAACATGCCTTACCTCATGTAGTAGCCAATGATTCTCATTCTGCAACTTAATCTTGATTCTTCCCTTTCCAACAATCTGACAGGGTTCGTTATCTCCCAAATAAACGAGCCCAAAATCCCATTGGACATAATCAAGAAAATAATTTATATGGGGCGTAGCATGAAAAGAAGCCCCTGAATCTAACAACCAAGAATCATCAGCATTGTCAAGGGAAAGAATCAAGGCATCCTCATTAGATTTATTACTTACCACATTTTCCTCTTTATTTCCTTCCTTTTTTTCTCCTTCTTTATTTTTCCGAGACCAACAATCTTTCTTTAAATGACCCAACTTACCACAGTACCAACAATCCCTCTTATCTCTAGATTGGGACCTTCTGTCCTTTGATTTTCCTCGTGACTTCCCATGACTTCCGGAATTGTTTCCTCTCTCCTTTGTTCTGCCCCTAGTTTTTGCATTCAAAACACTACCTGATGTGGATGTTCCACCAAAGCTTTTCCTACAAATTTCCTCGCTCAAAATAACACTAACAACATCATCAAACTTCAATGTATTCGAACCAGAAACATAATTGCTAATAGCCATTACCAAGCTATTCCATCTTTCAGGCAAAGAACACAAAATCAAAAGAGCCCTAACTTCTTCATCAAAGTTTATTTTTATAGAAGTTAATTGACTGGTAACTGTATTAAACTCATTTAAATGATCAACATCTGACCCACCTTCTACCATTTTCATATTAAATAAATGCTTCACAACAAATACCTTATTCGAAGGGGAAGGCTTTTCATATAACTTTGTTAGGGTTTCCATCAACTCTTGAGTTGTCTTTGTTGTAGTAATATTGAAAACTCCCACTGATTGTGCCAAGAATAAACGAATACTGCCAAGTGCCTTTCTGTCCAAAATATGCCAATCCTCATCCGACATTGCTGAGGGTTTCTTGGTTTTCCTTTCCAATGGCCACCATAAATCCTTCTAATAGAGGTAGTCCTCCATCTGCATCTTCCATAACTGATAGTATTCCATTGAACTTCTCAAGGTCTTCAACTTACCCTCGTCTTCCATTGCTCCCACTTAATCGTGAGATTCCCACTCAACCATGAGACTTTCTTGCAGATGATAATCAAACACAACCCACTCTGGTACCACTTGTTAAGGTTAGAAGGTAGATATCTAACAAGTTAAATGCAAATTTGATCAATAAAACAGAGAAATAAAACATACAAGAAATTATAGCAGAAACAAGACAACACAGAGAATTTAATGTGGTTCACCCAATCTGGGCTACATCCACAAAACCACAATCATCCAATGATTTTATTATTTAGTGCAAAACATATTACAATATTGGAAATAATTCCATGCTACAACTCTCCATCCCCACCACTTATAACAAGCTTTTAGAAGCTTCCAAAAATTAGGGTTTAAAAAAGTCAACTTTTTTCCTTTTCGGTGGCGAGGATACATGAAGAGTGTACAATACTAAAGAGTGTACAATATAGCATGATCACTGACCACACTCCAACAATTCCATGTTATGTACCCTAGTAGGACAAATTGTAAGATGTTCATCAAAATCTATGGTTAGATTTTGTAAAGTAGCTTCATCACAAATAGGGGATGCATCAAGAGAAGGACAACTATGATTTTCATGCTTGTCAAATAGATCTTTCCAAATGGTAGGAGCAATAGGGAAAGGAGCAACAAGATTCTTGTGACTTTCAATAGGTGCATCTTCTAACATTAACCTATCCTCTTCACATCAAGGAGGGATAGTAGAAGGAAAATTGTGATTGTCATGGTCATCTATGATATCATCCTCTTTGGATAGAACAGTTTCACCAAAAATGGATGAATGGTGACTAGGTAAGGTGATGTTTGGAAATGTTTCTATGATATCATCTTCTTGTTTTCTAATATCTTCCAAAGGGGGAGGAGGAGAGGGACAATTAAGACTCTCAATGCTTGTATCTTCTTTCACCAAGATACCTTTGTCACTAATATGAGAGGTATTGGGAGAAGAACAAGTATGATTGTTATTGTAGACACGAAAAAATAGACAAATTGATCTTATACACTTGATCCTGATCTTACTAACACCAGTTCATCCTGAATCATCTCCTTTACTTATCAATTTAATTGAATAATATTTATTTTATTAAATTAATCATATTTCCTTTCTTAATTAAATAAATCAAATTTATTTGATTAAGTCATCATCTCATATTAATTAAATAAATAATTTTATTTAATTAATCTTATAGTCCTTCTTTTAATTAAATAATTGAATTTATTTAATTAATCTCTAAAGTCATCTCCTTTAAATTAAATAAGTTAATCTTTATTTGATTTAATCTAACACCACCCTCTTTAATTAATTAAATCAAACTTTATTTAATTAAATCTAAATCCATTATTCATCTCATTTTGATTTATTTAAATCTTAAAATCTAAATCAAATTGTCAAATCAACTAATTTCCATGTAAATTAATCAAATCTTGTAGGTTTTGCAACTTGCACAAGTAAATCGATTTAATTAATTTATAAATTCTTCTATTTTCCCTCAACATGGCATCAATGAGGGAATATTCCTCAAATATAAAAATCCCTCCAAAAGGGACGAGTACATCCAACAAGGCATTAAAGACCTCTTACATGTCCTTTTCCTTGAGCAGGTATAGAATCACCATTAACAGTTATGATTGTCTACACTTCCATCCTCTTACATGTTATGACATTCTTACAAATCTGGTAGATACTAGGAGGGCATCCAACATGCTTATCAAAGGTTTTACTTTGATTTTCTAGATTATGCCCATGAGTAGAGAAAATAGAATCATAAAAGCCACTTGATATTCTAGAAACACTAAATGCTTGAAAAGAACACACGCTAACATGAGAAGTAAATAAAGTGCAATGCAATGACTTAAAGTGAAATATTTAAATGCAATTTTCAGATTTGAAGCAAGGTAATTTACTGATTACAATATGCAATGATATGAAAATGGAATGTTGTAAATACAAAAATTAAATGAAGCAATGCATGAAATGGACTAATTTAAGCTAGTTTTAGTGAAATTCATGTAACATAAAGTCAACCCAATGAAACAAATAACCAATGGCAACAAACACAAGCTTAAAAACAAGGTTTTTAGTGATGTAAAAGGCTATTTCAGATATGTTTTGTGACTGATTTGACACCAAGGTGGCGAATGAGTCCCAGTACAATTTTTTTTCAAATTTTTTAGGAATTATCAATGGTTTTTATGTTGTATGATATGTATCCTAGAAGTGCAAATGCATTTTTAGATGTTTTTCAATTATTTAAGATGCAAAAATGCAACCTATATGCACTTTCACTAATGCAAAATTTTGAAACCCTAGAATGCTAATTAATTAATGCAAACCCTAATGCAAAGTTAATGCAAGCTAAATCTAGGATGATGATGTACTCCAAATCAGAAAATAAGCTATTCTAAAATTCATGTTCACCAAATTGTAACATAAAATTTTGTCTCCACTAGGGTTTTAGGACCTAGGGCAAGAATAGTTTATACTTTATATTCAAGGATGACCTTAGAGATCTCAATCCAATAAAGAATGAAGGAAGAGATCTAACAATAGGGTATCTTAGGATACAAATTCAGATTACAAGAGGGGTTCACCACCAAGTTTAGACATAGAAAGACAATGCAATGAAGGATGAAATCCAAAACCCTAGTTTGATGGAATACTTCAAGGAATGACCTAGAACCGACCATGAAACAAAATGGAAAGCTACAAAACTAAAAGTGTGCACCTAGAATATGAAGAGAGATGAAATGGAGTTTGAAAATCCTTAAATTTTTACTTTTAAGGCTTAGTGGGACTCATTTTCCATTCTGGGCAAATCAATCCCAGATCTGGGTTATGCATAGGATCAAGTTTTGACCAAATGGGTATCCAAATTTGTAAAGATCTTTGAAAAAATCCTACAGTGGGACTCATTAACCACTCTTAGTGAATGAGTCCAATTTGTCTTTTCTAGAAATTCAATGTTTGGATCTACTCTTCTTAGTCTGCTTAATCTATTCCTCAAGGTTCCTGGGTCCAAAACCCTGATTACGAGGCTATAGATGACCTTTTTGTGAATATTTTTACCTTGAAAATGTGGAGACAACTCCAATAAGCTTGTAACCTTATCTTCAATGATCTTCCAAACTCCAAGACACCTAGATCTGCAATCACACAAAGAAAGAAAGATAAAATGTTGATTTTTAAGGAATGGGGGTTTGCCTTGGTTAAACCCGGTTTAGGTAATTAAACAAAATGATGAATAAATTAAATGAAGGCATGAAAGATGAAAAAAAGAACATGAATCATGGACAATAATACCTTAAATTATGTCTTGTAAATCTGCAACTCAACATGAAATGGCCATTTCAGATGTAGATTTTGATCTTTGAAAATAAGAATAGAAAAATTCTTGGTTTTGGATCTTCAATGCTACATCACAACAATAGGTCAAGCATGATTGATGCTTGATATGCTTGACATGATGATGGATCTTGAATTTCTACAATAATCAATGAAGAATCTTGCCCTTGAATGATCTTGAAAGCTATATTAATAACCTTTGAATGCTTAACTGATGAATGCTTGACTTGATAACATGTAGGCTTATGTTTCTTGGATAAAATGAGGATTGAAAGCTCTCTTATATAGGAAATACACTCACATGACTACTAATTTGATCTCCAAGGCCAACATTGAAGAAATTTGAATTAAAAACCCACTTTTTCCTGCTTAAACATCAAAAATAGCTCAAATGGGACTCATTCACCATCTTGGGTGAATGAGTCCCACCTAGATGGGATTTATTCACCCAAGGTGGTGAATGGGTCCCACAAGGGCTATTTTTCCAATTGGTATGTCAGCTAGTGAGGAAATTGGGTTTATATATTGATATTGTTAGGTTGTTGATCATAATATGCCTTGAGATGCACAATATTAGGTCATAGGGGCCTATTAATGATGATATTAAAGTCATAAATGTAACAAGGTCCAAAATCTAATGTGAAAGTTTAAATTAATACACTTTACAACACTAAATTGAGGCAAAATTGGGTCTATTTAGCTTAGAAGGGCCCTAAATCCCATGTGAATGTGAAAGACACATTACAAAACTAGATGAACGGTCCACTTAGGTTTACAAGTCTCCCAAATTTAATGTGAATATGTAAATAAATACATTTTACAACATTAAATTAGGGAAGAGTTAAATTAATTCAGCTTAAAATAGGCCCAAGAACTAATGTGCATGTGTAAAACACCTCACAACACTAAATCAAGGTGATATTAAGTCCAATTTATCATTAATTATTTCCATATAGAGCAAGGCACATGTTTTTCTACACTAAATTTAGCCCCCACTTTAGTGAGAGGATGAACTAGCTTCAAAATCACACTAAAGTAGACATTGAAGAGGGGCTGAATTGTACCAATGTAGGCAGTATAGGATAACAAACATAGAAGAAGCAGTAAATCCCCCAAGATCCTAAATCAAATTGACATAAGGCAAAAAAATAGGATATACAATCATGCAATGGAAATAACTAGAAGGAATATAAGTACAAATGGCATAGAAAATGTGAAATTGAAATAGCAATTGAAGGGAGCAGGTCCTTCCAAAAGCATAGAATTAATAGTATACCAACCCCCTGCTATCCAGAATGATACAAGTGAATGTGCTAAAACAAGAAAGTGAGAAGTTGAAAAAGAGTAATGAAGAAACAAAGGGAAGAGAAAAGAGAGAAACCCTTAGGGTATTGGAATAAATCTTGGAGGATAAGGTTAAACTAATTGTGGATAGATTGGAAAATGTGTATGAATTTTATGTTTCCTTGTTACAAGAAGTTGATTAGATAAAGGCCCATGTACCTGTATTGAACCCTTTATTCAAGAAATGGCAACTTGTACATCACATCTTAACGAATTTGTGAATTTTTTTACAACGGAGTGTTGAGGCCCCTGTAGCTTTAAATATTACTAAGCAAATGGTCTTAATGGTTACATATGAGTTTCAATACATGTCTGCTGTAGACCAGAAGATCAAGGAAATAATGGATTCATTTCACATGATAAAGTAGTGGTTCATGCCTAATATACTAAGGGATGATGATCAACTGAAAGTCTCCAAGGATTGGATAAATGAGTTTTGCGAAATTGTTCCCAACTTCCTCAATAATATACAAAAGGATGGTGACATAAACATTCATCGCCTCAATTTAACCTTGGATGGAATAATTACACTAGATGTTGGGTACTCCAAATCATCATGGATACCAAAGAGTTATTGGAAATCAAATGGAAGAGTCACTTGGCCAACACAAAGAAAATCTAGGAGTACAAATGGCCTCATGATTACATGGTGTACCAATGGTACCCCAGAAGAATAGGCCTTGCAGTGAAGTACCAAGCCTTGTAGATACTATCATGGAGAGAGAACCTTGCCAAATCTGAATGATCATGGTAACCTTATGATGAGTAACATACTTTCATATATTTCAATTGTTGTGAACTTCAACATTTGATAGATTCTCTTCACTTCTCATCTTTCATTTCTTTTAAATTTTTATGTAATCCTATGTAAACAAAAAATAATTAAGAATTTTTTATTTATGTTAAAAGTGGGTGACTGAAAAGACACTTTTTGACATGTTAGTCAAGAATTTTTTTTGAAATGTATTGTAAAATATTTTTGAAGATCAATAAAATGAAGTTATAATTGGTGGCCAAATGCTGGTTTCAATTGTTTGTAGAAGTGAATTAATGAATGTTATCTTGTTGTCTCTAGTTCGATCTTTCCTTGTTAGTTAGATCAATATATCAAAGGGTATAACTAGTTTATCAAAACATATTTTTTCTCAAACAATTCATTTTGTACTACATTTAGGTGTCAAATCTTTGGTAATTATGGTTGGTTTCATTACATTCAAATTTTGAATCTTGGGAAATTATATACAGTAAATAGATTAATGGATGTTTGGATACTAAAATTATCTCTCTTAGAAATGAACTGAAATATCTTGTCTTGAAATATCTAGAAGGATTATTTTAATTAAAGAGGATTTCATGGTTATTTTTTTGACAATGATTTTATAGTGTAGCTAGCTTTCTATTTTCATTCAAGATACAAATCATGATCAAAGTCAAGAACATACCAAAAATATGGTACTCTACTTCAAACCGTCAACCTCACTTAGTTTAGTCTACTTACATAGGGATATTAAGTAAGTTGCTAAACAATTAATATATATCATTTTTTGTTTGTGAAGGAGAATCCTATGAGATCCAATATGGCAGTGGATCAATATCTAGTTTCCTTTTTGCTAATACTGAATGAGTTTAGGGTTCTACAACAACCAATATGTTATACCTTAGAACATCAGAGTTTATAGTTATGGTAGTTGATACAAATTATCTTGTCATTTTTTATCCTTTGATTTCATTGGCCAAAGATAAGGTATTGATTTTTATCTCCCCTTGTATCATTTTGAGCTTTGACATTATTGCAACCTTTTAAGATGTCAGATGGGAATTGCAAATTTTTTAGGTTAACTCCATGTGACATGCAATACCTAAATCATACCTTAATTTTTGAGAGGCTTTCATGCAATCACCTCTAATATGTTTCAACCATTCACTAGAAATCTTTACATCATTTAGATGTTTTAGAGGTGGATTGAAGGGATTGAAACCAATAAAATGAACATAGTTTGATTCTCATTGTATAGGGTAGTAATCACATGGGTAAAATGGAGGGATTGAAACTAATGAAATGATGTTTGACATAGTACAAATCCCTTTTAACTGCAAATTTTTCCCATGATCAAATCCCCTGAATCGATACCCTTTTTCTAATTTTGATGAATTGTAAGAGAATAAACCTAAATAACTTGCACATGAACATCAAATTTTTGGACTTATACTAGCAATTTTTGTACCATTTGGTGATGCTTCTGTGTAAGTTTTTCAAGTAGTTATTTTCTTGCAAGTTTAATGGATGCCTTAGGTTTTTTTTATTAATTAGTAGTTTGAAAATTATCGTTGCAAAAAGTACCTTATGTGTTTATGCCTTCAAAAGTTGAATTGGGTGGTGCTTGTAAAGTGAATGGGGAAGATGATGTCATAGTTTGGAAACTTGTTGTAAAACATTAGGTTAGTAATTTTTGGATGTTAAGGCTTCCCAATTGGATATCAAAGATCTTTTCATATCAAATTAATTTTGAATTTATGTATAATTGAATTCTTTAATAGTACAGGTCTTTACTGAGACAACACATGAACCAGGGTTGACATTTTTTTTTTCCAAGTCTGATGGCATATTTGGGCTTGGTTTGCAAGAATTTTTTTTGATAATGTTGTTATAGTTTGGTTAGTGTTGATAGCCTTGATTCTATAATATGTCAAATTCATTCTATAATTTGAATGTATCACCTTTCTTAAATTTTGAACAAGGTTTTGAGATCAAGGGTTCAATATGCATATTTTAGGCCTATGTTGAACACTCTATTTAAGGTATTTGTTGACAAGGCTACAATTTTTTAATTGATTTATCTTTCTGTTATGTTTGGACTTTCTTTTGTAAACTTGCAATATACAATGCACTTTTATTCTTTCTAAATTGAGAATAATATTAATTTTGTCGGTTGTATTGAGGCACAACTTCATTCATGGTGGAAAAGGAAACACCCTATTGCTCATAGCAAATGCCACATTGCATATAAAGGATGAAATATTCTAGCTAGGTTATTGTTGACTGCATTGAAGGAGAGAGCTTCATATATGGAATACGATCAACACTCTCCTTGGATTCTACATGTTACAACTTGCTCCAAGAAGATCTCCCACATTGTAGAAGTTTTAAGAGATGAAAGGGGCATGTGCTAGAATTGAAAGGATTCAATCATGTGTTTCCCTAATTGTAGAAGTTTTTTGGAGAAGTTTCTTTCTTCCAATCATTTGTCTACAATATTGTAAGTCAGATTTCTAGTCTTGTGATTGAAAATAACAATTGTAATACTCCATTTCTAAGTTGTAACAGCTAGAACACCTTTCTTTTTTAATAAATTTCACCAATTTTTCCTTCTCAATTGTTGTCTTATTGTGTGCAATTTATGATTGATGCGTATTTTTGTGTTTTATGCTTAAATCCTCAAATCAGTCAATTAAAATGACTATATATACTACTAATTGATATCAATTAATAATTAAATTGACTAAATATACTACCAATTCACACAAATAAGTGAATTGTGAATAAAAATGACTAAATATACTACCAAATTGATCAAAATGATTATTAAATTAATGACTAAATACACTACCAATTCACAAAAATCAGTGAATACAAATGACTAAATAAGTGAGTAGTTAACAACAATCAATGACTAAATAAGTGACCAGACTATAGAAATTAATGACTAAATAAAAAACTAAATAAGTGACTATTTAAATATATCAGTATTTAAAAAATGACTAAATAAGTGAGCAGATTATAACAATTAATGACTAAATATATTAGTGGAAAAAAAGTGACTAAATAAGTGACCAGATCACAACAATGAATGACTAAATCAATGACTAAATATACTACCAAATCTATCATTCAAAACAACTAATAAATGACTAAAAATGGTTTACTCATCAATCTGGTCACATTATATATGGCTTGCAATAAACTACTAGTGTTCACATGACCAACTATAATCATTTATAAGCAGATTTTAGTAGTTTTTTTAGTAGTTTATTGTTATTTTTGTTCTAGTGTTAGGGACTTAACTTATATCTTGTTGGTTTTATTGGTATTAAGTATATTGATCATTTTATTAAGAGCTTCATGATGGTGCTATGTTGCATTTGGAGTTTTGCATGAATTGATCAGTTATAATTTCACATGGATACTTGGAGACATAGGTGAGGATAATATATCTCTTGGGAGTAGAGATGATTGTTGAGATAATTACTCATTGATGAGGTTTCAAACAAAAATTACAAGGAGGCTACATCTTGGTTGGAACTGAGTTCAACATGGAACTATGCATATATTATTCTTAGATGAGTCATGATGGCTTGGATATCTTGAAGGATCATTCTCATTCCCCACTCTTGATCTACTTGGAGCTTTATCATCTGAGAGGTATTGGCCATTATTTTTATTATATGATTTGTGTGTTATTCTTTGTCTTCTCATGTATATGGATCTTTAGCTTATTTAGTTCTAGAAGGTTCATTTGAGGGATGTTTGGCATGTTTATCTTCTTATGCATCTTGATATTATTCATTGATGTTGAGTTTAGGAGATGTTAGTGGGATTATTCCCTTGGTTTGTGAATAGATTTGGTTTGATCTTATTTTGGGTTGAGACGCATACATCTTGATTATGATTAGATGTGGATAATGCTATTATCTTTTGAGTTTTATAGAGGAGATTATACTTATCATAACTTAGCATTTAGAGGTGTGTGTAGAAGGATTTGCTACAAGTTTTCATTTACAAGTTTGAGAAAAAGTATAAAGCTATTGATGGGATTTATAATTGGATAATTTCCTACTATTGATTCATACATTTATTATTTCTTTTTGCTAAGATTTAAGACATTACTAAAGCATTTTCTGCCTTTCATATATTTTTAAGGGTTTGGAAATAGAAACATGTGATGTTAATTTATGTATGTATGAATTCATGAATGTCTATGAATTTTAGTAGGATTTTATGTTGAATTTATGATTGTTGATAATCAGATTGCCTTGTGAAATAAGACTAACATTTGCATCAGAAACAACTATCAACCTACAAAAATCGACTTCTCAACCTATAGCATAAGGACTGTAGATTATTGCAAAGAAGAAGTCAACCGACTGGGGCGCAACACTTTTAAATGAAGATGAAGGTGATAATTTATTGATTAGTTCATGGATCACCTAATATTACTCTTACCTACCAATAAGACAACCAAGAGGAGTCTAATTTCAATAGGATTGACTTATGAAAAAACTGTTCTATTGAGCATGTTTTCGTTATAAATGGTTAAGTTTTTTTGATATAGAATCCTTGTTTGATTTCTCTACTCTTTTTTCAAGTAGTTATTATTTTTTGTTTCAAAACTTAAGTCCTCTTCCTATTCTTGAGGAAGAGTTGACATTTATTTTATAATTTTTTTCAGTTCATGAATAATGGGACTCCCTCACAAACCCTATATAGTAGGATCCCTTATTGAGGAGGAGATTTAGTAGCACTAGTATTAGCGATAGTATTATGAATACAGAATGTGTGTTATTGAAAAATATCTTCAACAAATTTCTTTTCAAATTTTGTGTAACAGTTTTGCGTTTAGAATGTAATAAAAGAGAATTGGTTTGATATTATGATTTATTAAGTGAGTGTTTAACAAAATCCTATGGAAAAAAATCAAGCAAGGGTTACTTGAAGTACTACTGAACCACTTCAATTTGAGTTAATAGATTAGATGGTGCATTGTGAATTTCATTAATATTTTTTAGTTATATAATTATGCATGGATGTTTTAAAATTCATGAATTTGATTTTATAGCTTAATATTTTGTTTCATACTTTGGAGGATTAGTTGAGTTAGGACGTTGTAGTTTAATGGTTAATAGTTACAATCTTAAGTATTATGTACCCATAGCAAAAGTTAGTTATATTTATTTTCCCTATTTTATGGATTAGTAGTTTATTCTGATTTCAAGCTTTTATTGTACTTGCATATGTTTATTCACCTATACTCTAGTGATGTAGGATGTCCAAAATTTATGAATGAATATGGTTTTCTAGCACTTCTAAAGTTCTACGAATCCCTGGTTGATGATTTAATGCAACCCTCTTGTGAATGATGAATTGTTTAGTTAGGAATCCTTAGGTCCTCTAAGCTATGTACACACTGAGTGGCACCAAATTAATTAGGAATTAGAGTTGGATATAGAGTTTTGGCACATTTATTGGGGATGGTGCTAAATTCAAGATTCTTTTATGTTTTTTAATTCTTTTCAAGCTTTCATAAGATATTAAAATTTATTTTAGTATTAGGGTAAATAGGTATTTAGGCATCAACAACAACATTATTTACTAACAATGTGCATGAACTGCTGATATAAAGAGATATAGCCATTACATGTGGAGGAAAAGAGATGCTCTAGGAATATTTATCCCATCGGTACATGAAGAATTTGAAGACACTAGTGGATAGAGACAATAGATTGAGGGGATCAACAAAGAAGAATCACCCCTTACATCAATTATAGAGGAGACTTCTAGAATACAATTTTATATAATGGCTGAAGAAGCCATGGATAACCCAAGAGAGCACGTGATGTTTGAATTCCCTATAACTATCAAATAAAGCGCTACTACTCTGAAGAATATACCTCCTCCAACATTACCCATTTTCTATTGGTTGGTTGCTAAGGATATAAACACCTTTATCTTTGAGTTTGATGTAATATTCTAGAGCTACGACTATGCTACATATGCTTACTAGATAAAATTAATTCCAACTACACTAAAGGATGCTTCTTTGTGTTGGTTCATGGGGTTGGGAAGGAATTTCATTCCCAACTAGGAGACTATAAAGATGAAGTTCCTGGAAAAATATCAAGATTTATATAGAGGTAAAGATAGAAAGAGGGATGACATCTTTAGGATGTCACAAAGAGAGGATGAGCCATTAGAAGATTATGTTGAGAGATTTTAGTTTTGTCTCAAGAAATAACATAAAAAAAATTCTCCCCCGAATCCTTAAAAATAGTATTTATAAGGGGAGTCCATGAAGATTGTATGGATGCTCTAAACCTCATAGGAGTAGGGGAAGTATCTCTCAATTTCCCTTTGATGAGATTTGTAAAGTGTGTACAAATTACTCCAATTCATTCATCAAGAAGACTAGGGGTGACAAGACCTCTTCTCTCAACAATGACATCCACTAGAGTTTCAAGGGTAAAGCTTAGCAATATTCTATCAAATATGAAGGAGGACATCATTAGCCACTTGGATACCCAATTGGATACCCTCTGTATCAAGAAGAAGAAGGAAGAAGTAGAGGTATCCCTAAGTAAATTCTACCCACACTGTCGCCATAAGAGAATCAATTGGAAGACCACAAATCTGGCCAATATCTCTAAAGAGAAGCAAGGGAAGCTAAATTTTCATGCCTTGGAGGATGAATAAGGCTAAGTATTTTATATTTCCCAACATAAGCCATGGAAACCAAGATAAGGTATGCCTCAAGATACCTTGAAATAAAATATGCAATTTTTAGGTAGTAATTCAAACTCGTCAAATTGGAACCCTTAGTCCTAGACTAATGTACAAAATCCATAATGTCCAATTTCCCAAGCCTCTAATTGGACTCAATAATAATAGGGCATATGGCCAATAAAAAATTACTAGGTAACAAATTATAATTCCCAATGGTCACACCAGCAAAACCAATGTCCATCACAATGGCACGAAGGTCAACAATGGAAAAACTAAAACATAAATTACCCACAACCATAGCAACCCTTGTAGCTACAACAACCTGCCACAATGTCAAATCCACCCAAGGCTATACCATCACCACCAATAGCTCATCAAAAACCAACATAACTTGTGCCTAACCCCGATAATAAGACTATTCAATAGGATTATGCTAAATAGACCATCCAATACCCCACCTATGGGGTTGAGATGAGTGATTTCCACCTCAGATCAGGGAAAATTCTAGTTGGGCCTTCATCTCCTAACATCATAGAGTTGACTAATGAGGAAATCACAATAGAGAATTGTTGTAGGGGAATTTTGCATTTTTTCCATCATTTTGTGTTTTTGTTTGGTTGATGTTTGTTTGATAATGTTCTTTTACTTTGTAATTGTTGATCGGTTTGTCCAATCTTAGTTTGTTAGCATTTGTTTACTTATGTATTTTGTTTGTAATATGATCTTGGTTCTCTTTTGGTGGAAATAGTTTTGTGGTTAAAAAATAGATCAAAATTTTTTGGAAAAGAGTTGGGGTGGATGGTTTGGCTGGGGAAGACAATGTGGAAGGAAAGAACATCAATCGCTCGGAGTTTGGTGTTGAAACTTTGAAACAAAACTAATTTTTGTTTGCCATCGTAGAAAAATAGTTTTAGATTTCAAAGGTTAATTGATTTGATTGATGTTCCCATCATCCAATTGGATTGAAAAAGTGTTTTCTGATGTAGGAAAAGTGTGGAGGGATTAGTTTGTAATCTACTCAAGGAAGTTTATAATTTGATCAGTGAATTTGAAAGTGAAATGCACAGACTCAGGTTTGTTGAATTTCCAAAAACATTGTTGGGTATAGAGTCAAATATTGTGAAGACTATTTGTTATTCATTATAGTGAATGGCTGCAATGCTCTGTTTGGCTGGCTGACATTATGCTTCCCTAATGATTTAATTCTCTTCTAAAGTCACTATTGAGTTTTCTTCCTTTCTATTTTTGTTGTTATCAATTTTGTATCAGAGACCAAAGATTTGGGGCTATTGAAGAGTGGGCAAAATTCCACCAAGAGCATTGAGACGTAGAGGATCTCGAGGAAGAGGTAGAAGAGAACATGATGATGGAGTCTTAAATTTTTGCAAAAATTGACTACATGAATGGATGCCATGGAGAGGGAAAAACAAAGAGGAACACCAGTGGATGATGCTAGTGAAGTTTAAAAGGAAGAATAGTTAAGAGATGATGAAGAAAATCAGGAAGAACTATAAGAGAGGGGGAGCAACCACATCAATGCTCCAAGTCACAAAGATTCTAGAGTGGAGGGATGCCATAACTTACCTCACTCTAAAGGGTGTTTTAAGAACATGATCAAGAATGAAGAGCAACATGTAGTACTTATGTCACTCTACAAATCCAAATTTTAGGATTAAGCTAGGAAAGCTAGTTTTCAGATTTGGTATTACAACTTAGACAACTCTCTGTCTAAGGATGGCAACATGATTCTGGGATGATAGCACGACACACTAGCGTCTCTATGGAAATTTTTTGTATGTATGGCCAAAATCGTGAAGTATAGTAGAAACCACCAAAAAACCTACTGACAACCTATCTGGTTGATCTTGATGGGAAAAATAGAATGAGAAAGTACAAAAAGTAAAGATGAAGATGATAAAGAAAAAAAATAAAAGATAGGGTGACAAACATAATATCATAAAAGCGTCAATTCGCTAGGTAGCTCGACACATATGTCCACCTACACACAAACAAGAAAGGGAAAATTGTTGGGGCTATATAGGGGTCTACCTCAATCAGACCCCCATTTTAGTTTTTCACCTCCATGGATAGCCAAATAGAAATGGAGTAGAGTATGTGATAAAGGAAAGAAAAGATAGCAAATGAGCACTATAAAACAATATAGTGCTACTCTATCAAATCACAAATGAGAGGAGTGAAGTGCTACCACCTCCACCCAAAATCTCACTAGGAAATGGAGGAGAATGAAGGAATGGACTTGGAAAAGTCACCATAGCTGCAACAATGATGAAGGGAGGTATGAAAAGAATCCAAGCCAACACTTCTATGGCTTGACTCACACTTGCAATGTGGAGTTGATGGAGCTTCAAAGTTGCTGCAATACTCATAATATAAGATTGGAATGTTGCTTGAGAGTGAAAGAGATTGAAAGAGCTAAGAAATTTCTTAGAGGATGGAATGAATGAATGAATAGTGTTTTTGAAGGTGGTATGAGAAAGAATAGGCCATTTTCGGGTCGATTGGTTGAAGAGGGATGTTACAATTTTTCTCTAATTTGTTGTATAATGCCTCTGCCAACTTCAGACATAAGAATCCATTAGGGACAATAGCACATCATGTAGATGTCCACATGCCACGCTTGCATCCCCAATAAATATGCTCTCACTGATGTATGAAACAAATTCCAAGTGGATGGAAGGTAGGTGGGTGATGTGGAATTTCACCTTTGGATTTGATTTTTTAAGGTGATGGTATGTGAAAGGGGAATTTTCCTAAGGGGTGAGAATTCTCTCCTATACATTTTTCCCCCACTTTAGCAAGCATGATTAGTGGTGAGTGTTTGGTAAAGTAGATTGAAGGGTTCAAAATGTATACCTGGACTATCGAGGAAGCAGATTGTGATCTAGAAAAATAAAAAATGTAGGGCAAGAAAAGGAATCCACAAGTACTCTCCTTGGGGAGTTTCAATCAAAAGGAATCCATAGCCTCGTAGAACTATGAAGTTGCACAAAGCACACCAAAGTAACTTAGACCAATGATGGAAAGATCCTACAGGATGTGAGAATCTCACAAGCCTGCAAACCTCCAAGAAGGCAACCCCCAAGTTATCTCTCATGAAGGAAGCCCAGTGAAGTAAGAACCTTATAGGCCCACACACCTGCAAGGAGGCATCCCCCAAGTTCTCGCTCATGAAGGACACCCATTGAAAAGGGAACTCTGTAGAGTCAGACTGGAAAGGGGCTTCACAGGTGCACCTACAAAGCAACATGTTCATCCATAGATAAAAAATGTGAAAAAACACATAGCAACCATGCAAGAAATCAAAAGGATTTTAAAGGGGTCCCTCGGGAACCCTTCAAAAGAAGAGGGGTCAACTCTAGGGAAACACTATTTGAAAGTGCAAGAATTATTTTTCACAAATCGATTCAACATCAAGGGATCCTTTTGAAAGATGTTCAGTTCATCAAGGAATTTGAAAGGAAGAAAATGCCCCCTCATGGGGGAAGGTCAAGGATTCTCCTATAGGAAAAACGTTGCTCCCTCCTCAGAGGAAAGTTCTTGATTTCTTTCTTTAAAAACCTGTGATGAAGGAAACACGGTCAGCCAAGAGTCCAAGTTGAGAATGTGATTTTTGAAAAATTTTGCGAAGATTTTTAAGAAAAGATTCATTGGAAATGAATTCATTTTCAAAAAAATTGAGGTTGACATTATATCCCCCACTTCAGATGGTGCATGTTGAATGAAGAGGCATGTGATAGCCTAAGGAGAGAAAAGAAAGAATGAAAAAATGATGTTTTGGCCCACGGGACATAGCGCAATGTCACCGTGGAGATGTTGTCACTCATGTTAGGGACAAAACATAGGACCCACACCATCACATATCAAGAAAAGAAGAGAGAAATAAAGAAGACAAGAGATAGGGGGATTTGGGTTTGCAAGGTCAGATCTAATCATGCTTATATAAATAATAAGTAACCATGGTGCAAGGCGAAAGATCATCAATCCCCACCAAATCGAGAGGAGTGCATGGAAAACAATGCGAAAATTAAAAAATTGGGTCAACATGGAAAGGAAGCCTAAATGCCCCCAACACTTTGCATCATCCCCAATTTTTTGAAAATCAAGACACAAACATGGAAGAATGATGATACAGATAGAAGGTTTACAAAAAAAAATCACTCCTATATCTAAGCACCTACAAGGGTGAAAAATTTCATCCAAGAATATATAACACAAGCACGAGGGAAGACATCACACCAAAAAAATACCTAATCTAGAGATAAACAAGAGGCTTCCCCTATAACTCATCCACCAAGAGGTTGTCTACTTCCCAATACAAATCATTATAAGGGGAAGGTAGACAAACCTATAGTGGTGGAATATTAAGGGGAGGAGCTTTCAACCCTCCCACAACAAGGGTTAAGGAAGAAGGCCACACAAGGTCTTCTTCGCTAGGCTCTTATGGAGGTATGGTCAGAAATTTTGTGAAGATTGTCGACAAGGTCAGGACCCAGTCCAGAGAATTTAACATGCACTTCATGTGAGTTCCATGCGTTACCTCAATGGATGGGGAGGGTGTTGCTTGAGATTCACTGCTAGGCTCACCAAGTGACTCAGAAGTAGTGACAAAATCAAGGGATGTCAGAACTATCTCCATCACTAGGATGATACATGCTAATGCAGGACCACCTTGTGTAGAGGGTGGACTCCTCTTTCGACCCTCATTGCTAGAAGGGTTGACCTTCGCTTTCTTCTTCTTTGGAGGAGGTGAGCTCCCCATAGATGAGGTGAGAGGCATGGGGGAGGAGGAGAAAACTGTGGCGAACACCATCAAATTTTTCGATGAGTCCACAGGTTTAGGGAATAGTGGGATGTTCAGAAGGGACACCAAAAGAGGCAACTCAACTGAGGGAATGAAAAACACCTACACATTTTTAGGTTCAAATGCACTCGCACTCATCATGGGAGCCAAAATTAGAACTAAGTTCTATTGACGAGAAGTAGAGGGGAGGAGAGAGGACACAATAGGAGACCCTAAAACTAGGGTGGTCAATTCCTCTTCTTTTGTGAAGTAGGGTGATTAGCTGGTAGAGCCTTTCATTGGCACTTCCGCTCACGTGTAAGGTAGTTTCTATGACTCTTTGAGCTAGAGACTAAGAACTGTGAAGGGACACAAGGATCCTACTCATCCATAGGGGTTTCCATCACAACCACTTCCGGTGGAGGGACAGACTCCTAAATGGGTGCAAGAGGAAGAGTTTGGGGAACAACAAGGAGAGTTGGCTCTAATGCCTTAGTGGCAGGCCTCTTCCCATTCATTGCTTTAGGAGAAGGAGCAGTGGGAGTCCGCAGAGGCTTAGATATAGAGGATACCCATCTAGACTCCTTCCTTTTGTTATATCGAATGGGTGTAGGCTCTATGGGCAGGACATGAAGCTCAAATGGAGGATGCTTGGGATTTTCCCAAGCGGGTACCATAGGATTATCTTGCAAGCACGAAGTAGAATCTGATGAAGCTGTAGTGGGGTGAGAGGAAGCATTAGGCTAGACAGTGGAAGAGGAAGAAGAAGAACCTTGAGAGTGCTTCTCTTTTTCCCTTCTTCGTGCCTTGGTGACATCATTGTCAACTTTTAAACATGCCATATGCAACACAACATAAGTTGATGGAGGATATCTCACTCTAGGCATTAAGCACCCCTTCTTGTAATTTTGGTATGTCTAATACAAGAGGTACTTCCTAGGTAGAAGGGGATCAATGGGTGCAGGCCAAAAGTGTTCCAAGGAATAGCTATTACACACAACTAGTGGCTTATAGCCAATGTCATGAATCACATGCACTGAACCACCATGAATAAAATTTAGACATTTATACACAACCGAGGGAACTTTTTTCATAACTACTAGCTAGGGGATTCCCAACTTCACTCTAAAGGGTTTGGACCTTGGGATTATGTCAAAACAATAAGTTTACAGACTTAGGTCCAACAAGGAATGACATAATGATGGTACCAAGGGGAGGTACAAAAAGTCTGTTATGTGTACGAATGGTGCTCATAGGTGCATTGCACCCATATTTATGTAAGAAGTTGATTAGCATAATCTCTTCAGTTATAATATTCACCTAGCATGTTAGGTCAACAAGAACACCTACTATGGTGTTTCCATTGATTCACCTAGGGATGTAAATAGGAGACGTTTCTCTATTAAAATCCATTGGTAGGTCCTGCGAGGTGATGGTTGTACCTGGACTACTTCTCATGAGCTATACAGATGGGATAGGTAGATGCAAGAAAGAGGCCATCACACACACTAAACAACACTATCACAAAGCCCCCAAAAGGTTTGCAATCAAACATTGAACCAACTAAGGCTTTGTTATGAAATACTTATGGAACCTTCCAACTACGGCTACTAGGGGTTGTAGTTTGGGTTGTAAGGAAAAAGGACTCACAACACTCACACCTACAATACTCCTAGAACACAAGGAAAGGAGATTTCAACACTGCTAAATGGAACCAAAATGGTTCATGTTGGGTTGACAAAAAATGTAAGAGAGGGGAACCAACCATGTCAAGGATCCAGGTCATGGAGAGTCAGGAGGAAAGGGATGCCCTAACTTACCTCACTCTAAAGAGTGTTTTAGGGAGAGGATCGAGAATGAAGAGAACTATGTAGTACTTTTGTCATTGTACATATTTGAATTTCAAGTTTTAGCTAGGAAAGCTATTTTTTATTGTCAGTACTACACCTCAGACAACTCTTTATCTGAGGATGCTAGTGCGGTTCTAGGATGATAGTGCAGTGCATTGGCATCTCTCTAGCTTATTGGCGTCTATATGACAAGAAAACATGAAGTACAGTAGAAACTACCAAAAAACCTACTGACAACCTAGTTGGTTGATCTTGATGGGAAAAACAAAATGAGAAAGTACATAAAGTAAAGATGAATATGATAAAGAAAATAAATAAAAGATAGGGTGACGAAGATAATCTCACAAAAGTGCCATTTCACTAGCTAGCTCCACACATACATCCACCTACACACAAACAAGAAAGGGAATTTTTTTGGGGCTGTATAGGGGTCTACCTCAGTCAGACCCCTATTTTGGTGTTTTCACCTCCATAGATAGCCAGATAGAAATGAAGTAGAATATGTGATATAGGAAAAAAAAGATAGCAAATGAACACTAAAAAACAATACTGTGCTACTCTATCAAACCACAAAGGAGAGAAGTGAAGTTTTAACACCTCCACTCAAAATCTAATTAGCCAATGGAAGAGAATGCAAGAAATGGACTTGGAAAAGTCACCACAACAACAAAACTAATGAAGGGAGGTCTTGCAAGACTCCAAGCCCACACTTCTATGGCTTTCCTCACACTTGCAATGTGGAGTTGATGGAGCTTCAATTTTTTTGCAATTCTCACAATAGAAATTGGAATACTACTTGAGAGTGAAAGATATTGAAAGAGTTGAGAAATTTCTTAGAGGATGTAATGGATGAATGAATAGTGTTTTTGAAGGTGGTATGAGAAAGAATAGGTTGTTTTAAAGTTGGCTGGTCGAAGAGGGGCATTACAATTGGCCCCAATCGAGTGTGTAATGCCTCTACCAACTTTTGACATAGGAATCCGTTAGGAATGACAGTGCACCACATAGATGTTTGTGTGTCATGCTTGTGTCCCTGAAAAATATTCTCTTGCCAAAACACAATAAAAATTCCAAGTGGATGGAAAGGTGGTGGGTGATGTGGAATTTCTCCTTCGGATTTGATTTTCTAAGGTAGGGGTATGTGAAAGGGGAATTTTCATAAGGGGTGCAAATTCACTACTATACAAGAACAAGAGGGATTTGAAGAGAAGTTGTTGAGGATAGTACTAAGCATGGGATCCAAACCAAATATTTAAGTCCCTACATATTATGAAAGTTTAAACAGTGAAGAACTCATTGATTGGATGAATGATTTAGAAAATTATTTTGAGTATGAAGGAGATGTAGAAGAAAGAAGAGTAAAGTTCTCCTACACAATGCTCAAGGGTAATGCTATTATGCGATGGGATTACATCCAATTTGAGAGAAAAAATAAGAACAAGAGAAATATTACTTCATGGGATAAAATGGTTGTTATGTTGAAAGCCAATTTCATTTTGAGAGATTATAGAAAAAATCTCCTTAAAAGATTGCAAAATATCAAGCAAAAAGACATGTCGGTCAATGAATACATGGAAGAGTTTTACAAGTTGGTGATTTGATCAGGCCATAGTGAGGAATATCTTGAGAAGGTAGAAAGATACTTGAATGGTTTGAAGTATAGTTTACAAGATGAATTGATTCTAGTGTCACCAAGGACTTTTGGAGAGGCGTGTACACTTTCCATTAAGGCTGAAGAAAACCTTTAAAGAAGATAAAATCAAAAAGGGAGAAATAAAGGAAGAGGTTATTGAGGAAATGGATATAAAATTGGAAGAGGACAATAATAACAGCAAGAAGAAGGGGCTCGAATTTCAAGTGGGACAACAAATCAAGAAAGAGGTGGATACCAAAACAAAGCAAGTAGATTATTTGGAAGAGGAGATTTCCAAGGAAGAGGAAGAAGCTTTACGGGGAAGTGTTTCAAATGCAATCAATATGTTAGTCACAAGAGTTGGGAGTGTCCAAAATCTTCACAAGGAGGCTATAAAAGAAACAATTTAGAAGTAATCTGATTGTACAAGTGGATTTAGAGAGTGTTGGATCACTGAAATGCCATCCAGATGAACCTAAGTTGGGAGAGTCATTGCTACTCAAAAAGGTGTTGTAAGTTGATTATAGATAGTGGAAGTATGGATAACATAGTGTCTACTAAAATGGTAGAGAAATTGAATCTTGGAAGAACTAAACATCTCACACCGTATAGAGTTTCTTAGTTACAAAAATGATATCAGTTTCTAGTTAATGAATAGGCTATGGTTGAATTCCAATTTGGTAGTTATAAGGATAATATTGTTTGTAATATCATGTCCATGGATATGTTTCATAATACCTACACTATTGAGAAGAATGAGTCAAGCATACCCTCTTGCCTATGCAAGAAAGAGAAGAGGACATTAGTAGTGGAATCAAGAATAAGGTATTTTTGGTAAATGAAAGTGAGTTTTTACATGATATGAAGAAGGAAGTAGGAGTCTCTTTGGTTTCTAAATTTTCTACTGTGTTTACCTCTACAAAATTAGATGATTTGCCTAATGAAGTACATAATATTTTGAAGGAACATATGGATATTGTAGTAGTGGATCTTTCTGATGAGCTGCCATCCATGAGGAGTATAAATCATCATATGGATTTAATTCTAGGGGGCTAGCCTTCCAAACAAGGCTACCTATAGATTAACTCCTAAAGAGAATGAGAAGATTAAAAAGAAAGTTGAGGAATTTCTCAAGAAAGGTTTGATAAGAGAGAGTCTTAGCCCTTGTTCTATTCCTACCATTCTAGTGCCAAAAAAAGGAGGTGAATGGAGAATGTGCACTAGTTCTAGAGCCATAAATAAGATAACTATTAGATATAGATTTCCTATTCCTAGAATTGAAGATTTAACAGATTGTTTGAGTGGCTCAATGTATTTTTATAAGATAGATATGAAAACTGGTTACCATCAAATTAGAATCAGACCTAGCGATGAATGGAAAACAACATTTAAAAATAATGACGAGATTTATGAAAGGATGGTTATGCCTTTTGGGATTTCTAATGCCCCTAGTACTTTTATGAGGCTTATGAATGAGGTCTTGAAATTGTTTCTTGAGAAGTTTGTTATTGTATATCTTGATGAAATTTTAGGGTTTAGTAGGTCAAAAGAGGAGCACTTGGAGCATTTGGGAATGGTCATGACAAGGTTACATGAGGAGAATTTGTAGACTAACCTTAATAAATGTGTTTTTATGTAGACCGAACTAGTTTATTTGAGTTTTTTATGTAGGATCTAGATTGAAGATGGATAAGGAGAAGGTTCAAGCAATCATTGATTGGCCAATACCTAAGAGTGCAATGGAGGTAAGAAGTTTTCATGGACTTGCTAGTTTTTATAGGAAGTTTATTAAGAATTTCAATCATGTAGTTGCTTCATTTCTTGAGACAATTAAATGGAACCAAAAGTAGTTTGGATGGACACAAGAGGTTGAAAGAAGTTTCCAATTTATCAAACAAAAGGTGAGTGAACAACCTATTATTACTTTACCTGATTTCAATAAAGTATTCCAAGTTGAATGTAATGCTAGTGGATTGGAAATAGGGAATGTTCTTAGTCAAGAAGTGAAACCTATGGCTTAATTTAGTGAAAAATTAAATGATTCTAAGAAGAAATATCCAACCTATGATCTTGAGATTTATGCATTAGTTCAGTCATTGAAGAAGTGGGGGCATTGTTTACTTCCTAAGGAGTTCATTGTCTATATGGATAATTATGCATTTCAATTTATAAACAACCAACAAGATTTGAATCAAAGGCATGCTAAATGGGTAGAGTATCTTCAAAGTTTTAACTTTGTGTTTAAACATAAAAGTGGATAAAAAAATAAGGTTGCTAATGCACTAAGTAGGAGAATCTTATTGTTTCATGAAATTTAGACTAATAGTGTTGGCTTTGATAGTTTCAAGGAGTTGTATGTTGATGATGCAAATTTTAAGGAAGCATTTAAAGTTTGCAACAGTCTTATCAGTAGAGATAGAGAGCCATGGATGGAATTTATGCTACAAGAAGGTTTGATGTTCAAAGGGAACAAATTGTGCATCCCTAGAGGATCAATGAGGGACGATTTATTGAAGGAGAAACATTTTGGAAGCCTGGAAGCACACTTTGGGAAAGAGAAAACTTATTTGCAGTTGAGCACACATTGTTATTGGCCAAAGATGTGGGCAGATGTTAAGAAGTATGTGGAGAGGTACATAGTTTGTCAGTTGGAAAAAGGGAAGAGTCAAAATCTTGGTTTGTATCAACCATTACCAGTTCCATATAGATCATGGGACTCTGTAAGTATGGGTTTTTTTTTTGGGTTTACCTCATACCCAAAGGGAAAATGATTCCATTTTTTTAGTTGTGAATAGGTTCTTTGAAATGGTTCATTTTATTTCATGTAAGATAGCTAGTGATGCTACCAATATTTCTAACTTGTTTTCCAAGGAAGTTATACAATTGCATGGTGTCCCAAGAAGTATCATATCCGATTTTGACACCAAGTTTATGGGGAATTTTTTGTGGACTCTTTGGAAAAAGTTGAGAACACACCTCAATTTTAGTTCAGCCTATCACCCTCAGATAGATGGCCAAACTAAGGTTTTCAATCAGAGTCTTTGTGATATGTTGTGATTCCTTGTTGGAAACACACCCAACAATTGGGATATGGAATTGGCACAAGAAGAGTTTGTATATAATGATTATTCAAATCAAAGTAGAGGTTTCAACCCATTTTACATTATCTATGGCATGCATCCTCTAGGTGTGTGTGAACTTCAAAATCTATGTGATATGGAGAAATGAAGTGTAGATGGTGAATAATTTTCTAAGACAATACATGACCTTCATGACGAGGTTAAAAGACACATTGAAGGAAGCAATCATAAATACAAATGATATTTTGATAAAAAACAAAGAGAGGTCCACTTTTAGGAAGGGGATCTTGTAATGGCTCATCTTCAGAGGGAAATATTTCCTATTGGTACTTATAAAAAATTGAAAATAAAAAATATTGGGACTTGTAGGATCCTTAGGAAAATTTCAATCAATGCTTATGAATGCAACCTTCCCTCTTGACTCGACATTTTATCCATCTTCAATGTCGCATAATTGTTTCCTTATCAAGCTCCTATATATTTTGTCATAGTAGAGATGGAACTTAAATCTATGGAGGAGTAGCAATGTACCACTCCAACTCCATTGGAAATCAAAATGCATCCTAGACACATAGTTGGTATAGAAGACCTAAGACAAGGATTATTTCCAGTATTTGGTAAAATGGAAAGGTTGTCTAGTAGAGGATGCTTCATGGTTATCTTCATCTTCTATCTCCAACCTGGGTTATTCCATGGATGACCTCATGAGTAGGAGCTCATGAAACTTAATTAGTGGGGGAGGTTGATACAGGGGAATTTTGTATTATTTCCATCATTTTGTGTTTTTGTTTGGTTGATGTTTGTTTGTTAATGTTCTTTTACTTTATAATTGCTGATCAGTTTGTCCAATCTTAGTTTGTCAGATTTTTTTTACTTATGTCTTTTGTTTGTAATAAGATCTTGGTTCTCTTTTGGTGGAAATGGTTTTTTGTTTTAAAACTAGATCAAACCAATTTGGATAGGAGTTGGGGTGGACAATTGGGAAGGGGAAGACAATGTGGAATGAAAGAACAATGATTGCTTGGAGTTTGGTGTTGAAACTTTGAAACAAAATTGGTTGTTGTTTGTCATCGTGGAAATTTGGTTTTATACAACAAAGTTGAATTGATTTGATTGTTGTTCCCATCATCCAATTGGATTGAAAAAGTGTTGTCTGATACAAACAAAGTGTGGATGAATTAGTTTGTAATATGCTCAAGGAAGTTTTTAATTTAATCAATGAATTTGAAAGTGAAATGCATAGAATTGGGTATAGAGTTGAATATTGTTTGTTATTCATTATAGTGAATGGCTACAATGATCTATTTGGTTGACTGAAATTATGCTTCCATAATGATTGAAGTATCTTCTGAAGTCACTATTGATTTTTCCTCCTTTCTATGTTTTATGTTATCAAGAATATAGAAAAACAATACAAGGAACTTGAAACAAATTAGGTTAAATCAACCAATACAAGTCTAGAGCCACTATTCCTTGATAGACTAACTATATAAAAGCATCATTGTCAAGCTAAATTTGATCTATGAGGACAACTCAAATATGTTTTCATAAAGATACCCATCATATAGGAAATCAAGGAAGTGCTAATATATATAAAGACAGTGAGAGACTTATGCCTTAATAAGCTAAGAAGAAAATTGAAGGATCGTAAGACTATGCATGTTTTAGTACAACTTGCAAATAATATGTTAGAAAACATAGTTGTCTATAAATATGTAGAACCTAGGAGCCTTGTTATAAACGTCAAAATAAATGGGACTCTCATCAAGAATACCTTAATTGACCTAGGAGAAACCATCAATATGATGACAAAGGAAACCATGAGGAAACTACAACTAATGGAGCTCCGAACAACACCTACTATGTTACAATTAGCAAATAAGTCAATGATAAAGCTAGAGGGAATTATAGAAGACTTGGTTATCACATTAGACTCATGGGAATACCCTACAAACTTTATGGTGCTACAACCTAAAGAAAACCTTCCAGGATACCTCCTAATCCTAGGGAGACCTTGGTTGGATATTGCAGATGCCTTCATAGGTTGCAGGTTTGGTAACATGATCATTTCCAATGGAAATGTGACCAAAAATCTAGTCCTATAGCCACTTGCACAACCACATACAATTTTGGAGAAAATTGTATGGCATAACTTAGATAAGGATGATCAATACTCATTGAAAATATTAACGACTATTGAATGTAGTCCTATGTTGGAAACATAAGATGAAGATAAACTACTTGCAAACATTATGTAAAATACTTATGATAGGGACCCACAACAATATGACTGTCCAACATGCTTGTACGACCCTTTACAAAGCATAATTCCTTCCAATGCATCCAAGTCCATCTCTCAAATTTTCTAACATTATTGCCCCATAATTTCTCTCCAAATATAACAAGCATTTATATTTCCTTTGTCAAAACATCAACCTTGACTATTGAGATTACACCAATTAGAACATTAAATGTAAACACTCAATTGACTACTGCACAACAATATTTACTGTTGAATGTGCTACAAGCACAATAAATTTTTTTGCATGGGATTATCATGACATGATGGGAATAAAACATAGCTTATGCATGCACATAATTTACATAAATGAAGGATATAAACTAGTGAGGAAACCTTGAAGAAGAATGATCCCAATGGTACATGACATAGTTAAGGCAAAATTACAAAAGTTACTTGATGCAGGGTTTATCTATGCAATCTGTGATAGTCATTGGGTGTCTCCATTAGTAATTGTACCCAAGAAGAGATGGAAATGGAGAGTATGTGTTAATTGTCAAGTATTAAATGTAGCAACCAAAAGAGGCCCCTTCCCTCTTCCATTCATTAATAGTGTGTTGGATTTATTAGCAAGAAAATAATATTTTTCCTTCTTGGATGGGTTTAGTGGATATAACTAGATAAAAATAGGTGCAGAGAACCAATACATGATAAAATTTATGTGCCCTTTGGGTACATATTCCTATGTTTTCTTGCCATTTAGGCTATGCAATGCCCCTGCCACATTCTAAAGGGTAGTATTGAGTATATTCTCAGATTTTGCTCATGATTCTATGGAATTGTACATGGATGACTTTACAACCTATGGGAATACTTATGAGGAATCACTTTCTAACTTGAAGAAAGTGCTATAAATAATGCTAGGACCACCACCTATTCCCAAGCCATGAAATTTTTTTCATGATGATGACTGAAGGAGTAGTCTTGGGACACTTTGTGTCCAACACAGCGATGCAAGTAGATCCAAACAAAACTGAGATAATCCCCACACTACCTATTAGTCAAAAAAAATAATGTAAAAGTCTTTCTTGGTCATGCATGATACTATAGGAGATTTATGGAAGACTTCAACATCATTATTTATTGTTTTATCAAAAGATGTAGAATTTAAATGGACACATACTTGCCAAAGTTCCTTTGAAATTCTTAAAGTAGCACTTACTAAGACTCTAGTTTTGAGAGGACTAAACTAGACCATACCTTTTCATATTCACACAGATGCATCTAATTTTGCAATGGGAGTTGTTTAGAATATAAATAAGGAAACAAAAAAAATAATATCTACTATATCAACAAAAATCTTCAAGGTGCAGGGCTCAACTAAATAGTCATTGAAAAGTAGATGTTAGAAGTGGTCTATGCTATTAATAGATACTTGCACTACATCACAAGCTACTCTATATTCATTCTTACAGACCATACAACAATCAGGTACTTGATGAATAAACTAGTGTTTGGGGGAAGACTTGTGACATGGTTATTACTACTTCAAAAGTTTGATATTACAATAGTAGAAAAATCAACATAGGCTAATGTAGTAACAAAATTTCTCTCAAGAGTGCCAAAAAAATTACAAGAAGATATTATGGATGATTCATTTCTTGATGAAAACTTGTTTTCCCTCTCTTTGCATACAAATTAGTGTGCAAACATGGATAATTAACTAGTAGTAGGGAAAACACCACCACATCTCTCACCAAGGGAAAACAAACAATTAGTTGAGATAATTTTTCCTTATTCATGGGTATTTGGATATCTATTATGCACATCACCTGATAATATAATAAGGAGGTATATCAAGGAAGATGAATTATTTGGCATACTCAAAGCATGCCATTGTGAACCTTTTGGAGGAAATTTAATAGAAAAAAATAACTTTAAAAATCTTGAACATTGGCTATTATTGGCCAACACTTCATAAGGATGTATTCAGATACACAATAAGGTATTATATATGTCAAAGGATGGGATGACCAACTAAAATAGATGAAATTCCTCTTCATCCACAACTAGTCATAGCACCATTTGAAAAGTAGGGGATATATTTATTGGTGCTATATCTCCAACATCAAACAATAATAAATATATATTACTATGTACTAATTATCTTAAAAAATGGGTGGAGGTCAAAGCCTTGTGATTTGTAAGGGATGGAAATGTTGCTAAATTTCTCTATGAAGATATCTTGACAAGATATGGTGTACTTCCTAATGAAATAGTGACAGACCAAGTTCCTTAATTTACATTTGATCTAATCGATAAATTAGTGCAAGAATATGAAATAAGACATATGAAATCTACTCCTTACCACCCTCAAGCTAATGGAAAAGTGGAGGTTACAAGCAGAGAAATACAAAATATTTTGACAAAAAAGTACAACTCCATAGGAAGAATTATGCAGCAAGGTTACTTGAATTAGTTTGGGCTTACATCACAACCTAAAAAGCAACAACAGGGTTCACACCATATGAGTTAGTGTATGGGAAAAAGGAAGTCCTTCCAATTGAATTTGAATATAAAACTCTTAGAACAACAATATGATTAAGGATGGATATATCAGTGACACAAAAGGAGAGGTTGTACAACTTAAATGCTTTAGATGAGATATACATGGGATAAATTCACCACACTAAGATTGTACAAAAATAGAGGATGTGGTGGTATGATCAGTTTATCAAGAAAAAATAGTTAAACACAAGTGACTGGTCGCTACTTTATGAGTCTAGGTACAAATATCATAAGGGAAAATTAAAAAAAATATGGCTCATTCCATATGAAATTTATAATTTTTTTTGAAAGAGAGCAGTTCAACTGACAACTATTAACGCAGTAAGGTTTTCACTTTTAGTCAATGGCCATCAACTAAAGCTTTATAAAAAGGCCACTACAAAAGGATGATTTCTTGCAATCTCTTCAAAATCAATTTGAAATTGAGTTACATGAATAATCAATAGATAAAAGCATGACATCAAATGAAGTATCAAAAAACAAGCCACCAAACTTTCCTCTTTCTATTTTTGAGGTATAATTCTACAACAATTACCACATGCACAGGTGACACACAACAAGCTTCATTTTATGGACCTATAACAAAGTTCACAAGACGTAAAATATCACATCTCAAGGCATATTAATCAAAAGGGACTTGTTTATTCAGAGGCTTGTATCACATGCATTTCCATCAGTTCATATGTGCCCATAGAAACCATCATTTTCTTTCATCTATTGTAGCTTATTCATTCAATAAAATGTAGCAGTCACATCCAATTTTTATATTACCCATTCATTGTATTAAATTCCACTATTCACTTTCATCTCATGTACTTTCAACAACCCTTTTCTCACCACTTCCACTTCCTTGCCACATGCTATGTTCATGTTGAGTTACTTTTTAAAACATAGTCACCAATAGTACTTCATTATCCTCTCATGTCATTTCAAAATATTTTCTCATGTTGCATGGAGGCATTCACTAAACTTCACACATTCCAACCTTCAATTTACAACATGAAAAGAGGTCTTTCTCATATTAACTATCATAATTGATATTTAAGCTTGTTAATTTTGTATAAATTTATTATTCATACATCCATTTAAACTTCTTGTTTCATAATTCCAAAGCTTAAAATTTCTCACCCATGCCCTTTACATACCTGATATTTGAGGATAAATAACATCCTTAGTTGGGGGAGGGGTATTTAAAAGGTTATTATTATTTTCATTATTTTTAACTTTTTTCTTATTATCAAGAAAATGTTAGTTCATAGCAGAGAAAAAGTATCCATAGTTGAATTGGTTGGTCAAATAAACATAGAGAATAACAAAGAAAGTAGTAGAACTAGTTGATCATTAAAATCCAATGAAAAAATAGAATTGATTAAAATAATATGGGAGGTGATATTATAAGAAGAGAGCTTGTATCTCATAATTTGGTGCTAGAAGATAGTCAATGTTTGCCCATCTTCCAAAAGGTAGGCTGGCTAGATTATTTTCTAGACTCATAGAATACAATAAGCTCAAGCCCTAAAAAAAATCTAGTACCTTGCATAATGATGAGGCTATTATGAGGGGATTGAGAGTTGATGCATCAGAGGCAACCATAGAAAATGTATTAGGTTTGCTGAGAGTAGCAGAAGAATTAATATTCAAAGAAGATGTATTTACTGTTAGGAATGATTTTTCATTATGAAGAGAGACATTCTATTCTTTATCACAAGGTACAAATTTTATTTATTTACCTTGGCTTTGGGCCTTAGTCAGTACATATATTGTTAGATACCTGACTTGTGATGGAAGATAGTTATTGTTGTATCCTATACATTCTAATTTCCTTAGCCACCTTTGCCATAAGAGGTTCGTAAATGTACCAATTTTTTTGTATAATTTTTTAAAGAGGATGTCAGCAGAGAATAAGAGGAAAAGGAATCAGTCCACTCTTTCCCATTTCTATTTAATCACTTTGTTAAAAGAAGTCTCGAGAGTCAGTTTCCCAATATATCTTGGGAGGATCTTCTAAAAAACAACAATATTAACAAAATTATTCCAAGACAAAATGTAGAAGAAAGGGGTGAATAAGATGAAATGAAAGAACCTCCTATAGTTGAAACATATGGATACATATCCTCTGGTTCATCTGCTACAACACCTACCCACACCATTGAGGAACCTGGGGAGTAGGGACTAGAGGAAACTCAACTTACAACTTTATCTAAGAAAATCATAGTAGAAGAGGATACACAAACCACAAATTCTTCTAAAATCACTCATAAGTCCAAGAAAATAAAATGTACAACATGTCTACTTCTGAACTAGTGAAGAAGAAATAGGTTACACCATCAATAAGGTGATCACATTGCTGAAAGACAAGAGGGTGTATGAAAAGTAAGGATAAAAAGAAAAAATAAGGTGTTATGATTGAGATTGAAATGGATTATATGGAAAATATTCTTGGTAGTGAGACTAGAACACCAATTATGGAAGCATTGTATATGGGAAGTACTTTTGACTCAGATTCAAAAGATATTTTTATGTCTAAAAGGAAGAAAAGTAAACCTGCAAAGAGCCCTATTTTAGAAGGGTTTGCATAAGAAGAGGAGGTAGGAGAAGATTAGTTTTTGGAGAGAAGAATAATTTATGTTGGAAGAAAGAAATACTAGCAAGGAACTAGAAGAGGCATTACAAAGGATAAAACATTTAGAAGAGAAACTGAAATAATACTAATAGAGGGATAGTAAAAGGGATGCAAAGAATTGTTGAATGTAGAAGATAATTGAGAGGGAGGGTAAATAAATTATATATTAAAACATCAAAAACCTCATTAAAATTTAGATTTGTATTAGTTATTAAACCCTTAGAAACCATTAATCCATTATCATGCATTAGCATAATGTAAACATGAGAATTAGTAATGCAAACACATCCAAACACATGAGAACATCGGGTTTACATGGAATACCCAAGAAGGGGAAACCATGGTGAGGGTTGTCTCACAATATAAAGTAATTGAAACACCAAATAAAATTGGCTCACTACCAAAGGGATCACTTCCCAAAAGAAAAGAAGGGCTCACTACCAAATTAGAAAGAAGAAAGAAGATTGTTACAATGAGAAATCCATCATAGAACAATAGAAAGATCCACCGCGGCTTCACTAGAACATTCACACTCTCTTTGTAGAATGTAGAAACCTTATGCCCATTACCTCTAGTAGTCTTAGGAATTAAATCACATTTAAATTCTCACTTTTTTCACTTCACATCTCTGCACTTCGCATTAAAATTTACTCTATATAATTATCCATCAACTCAACACTTATTTATACCATATTCAACCTTGAATTTTTTTGACAAGGTCAGCTATGCAGCTCAACCATGCAAATTAAAATTAGGTTGGAACCACAACATTATTGCAATGGAAAGGAATTAAGGTGCACCACAACACACCTTAACTTGGACCCAAATCTACTCATACATGCCACATCATGCTTCTGTAAACACCAAAGCATATATGTAATTATTGTAAACACCCAAGGTCGACCAAACCTATTTTGACACCATTAAACAATTAAGTACACACTTATTATGATCCAAATATGACTCATTGACTACATACACCACTTCAACACTAGATGGAATATTCGATCAACACCTTGACATCCAATAATTCCTTCAGAACATCATACATTAGAAGAACATATTCATTTTGCACAACTAGTTAACCTTCCACACATAGCAACAACTAAATCTAATATTGTTGAGCACCAAAAGAAAAAAAACTCAAAGTAAAGATAGATATGAGCAATATAAGTGCACCCTCAAATTTTCAAGACCAAAAACCAAATTGTGAAGAAATGTAGAGAAAAACCATTTCTCCCATACAACACTACTTTCACATTTCACACACTGATGAACAAAACTTTCTATGCATAATGATCTAGGAAAAAAATCTGGATATAACAGTTATGAACACCTCTGATAAACATATCCAAACCACATAGACAAATCGTCAATGACGAAGAAATACATAGAAAATCACTAAACACCACTCTGCTATACTAAACATCTCTCAACCACACTGTTTCCTCTTTTATTTAAATTTTCTTGGAAGCACTTAGAAACCAAGCACCACAAACACAAAATAATAATCTGGAAAATTTCTACAACATCTCAACCATATAAGAGGTTGAACATTACCAATACATGCTCATCAAAGCAACACTAGAGGTTGATATTAGTGATACTACTAATGAGAACTGTAGAAGTTGTCAAAACCAACTTTAGACTCCAAGATCACCTACATGCAAATGGATACCTATCACAAGGAAGAGAATGGATGGAAAAAACAAACAAGGGTTTGAAGAAATATTCAACCACAAAGAAAGTATTGATTGATTGATAGATGGATGATTACAAAGAGTACATATGCCTGATTATATAGGCAAGTGTTAAACCTAAAATGCAAAGGATGTTGCCAAGTGTTCAAATCACACTTCATATGACAACAAAAAACCCTAACCAACTACCTAGGGAATGATAACAGAATGGAGATAAGTTCTAGAAAAAAAAACTCATCTTCTAGAAGGGAATCTTATCTCAACAACTTTATTAAATGATTAAATGCAACTTAGGACTAATATGATTAATTAAAACCTAAGTTAACTTATGCTAGTGTAATAATTAATTAATTAATTACACTAACACCCCCCCATAAGTGCAACTTAGGGAGGAAATGAAAAACGCAATGATTATGCATGATGATGATGGGTCCCGACTGATGGCCATTTTAGGTACCCAAGTACAAATGCAATGTAAACTAAACTAACCGGGGTAAAGGAGAAAATCTAGTGGAAACAAAACTCCTCCCCAAAATAGAATGCAAAGAGAAACTAAGTAATGAAGGATGGAGGACTCCATAAGACCCCCGAAGGACACCATCCATCACAAAGATACATGAAATACCCCCCCCAGAAGAGAGGAAGAAAGAGACCACAGACCCCCCTTAGAATGAAGTAGCCCCAAAAGAACTGGAGAAACTACATCTCCTGAAAGAAGTGAGAGGGAAGAGGCCGAATGAAAGCAATCTTTGAAGGTGAAGTAGGTGTAGCCCATGATGTCTCCACAAAAGTAGGTGTGACCTCAACAAATGAAGAAGTCAAAGTGGGTGATGACTGAATAGGAACCTCCAAAGATGGATGATCAACTAGATCCTGCTGCATTGAAATAGAAGAAACCACATTTGTAGTCATAGAAGTATCAACAACTGCAACAGTAGGTGAAGGAGATGGAATGGATGGCTCAAGAGCAGGATCTGAAGTGAGAACTCCAATGTTCTAGTAGCCAAATGTCTCCTCTAAATGATGATTCACACTAGAAGTGTGATGAACAATTGTAGGAATAGAAGCACCATTAGTAGCAAAATCTGCAGAGGAATACAATCGAGATGAGTGATCCACCACCCCAGTAGCAATAACTGCTCTACTCTCCAAGTCTTTGATGATAACTGAATCAGGTGTGAACTCCACAGACCTCCCATTACCTCCATGTGTGATCTGATATATATAAAGAAGGTTGTTTGTCAAATGAGGAACACACAAGATATCCTGAAAAGTGTTGTCCCCAAAACTAATAGACCCCTTCCCTGTAACACTCATGTAGGTATTGTTTCCCATCAAAATAGGAGACATAGTGTGAGACTCAAAGGAAGTGAACATAGACTGTGTAGAAGCCATATGATGAGATGCTCTTGAATCTAGAAGCCATCTCCCTGATCCAAGACTCGAAGAAGCAAAAAGAGCATGCCCCTTCATATCTAGTGAAGTATGTAAACCAGCTGTGCCCCTGTCATGTTGAACTGAAGAAGAAGAAGAAGAAGAAGGAGGAGGAGGAGGGAAAGGAGATGATGCAGAAATCCTAGAAGGCAAATCAATCTGATGTTTCTGAAGAAGATTCTTCAGCTCATCAATGTCATTCTTGTAGCAATTATGTTCTGCATGTCCTTCTCTCTTGCAATATGCACATGGGCCCTTCTCCTTCCTAAATGATTTCCCCTTAGAAGAGGATGATGAATCTGAAGACTCCTTCTGCTACTCATAAGATTTGGAATCCTTTTGTTTTTGTTTCATTCCTTTTCCTGTAGAAGCCTTTTGATCTCTGAGCTCCTGTGATGCAATAAGTGCTTGTGATGAAGAGGGCTTCAACTTGCCCATATTGGCCAACTTGGCTTGCTCTCGAGTGAGAGAAGATGAAAAATCATCAAAAGAAGGCATAGTAAATCTAGTACCAAGGGCATCCCTAGTAGCAGAAAAGGTGGAAACAAAAACTGAATAATCTGGTCCAAGCTTAGAAAGAATGAACAATATCAACTGAGAGTCTTCCTTCTGAACGCCACACTGTGACAAATGCAATCTACGAGACTTGAGTTTTGTGAAAAACTCTTGGATGCTGTCAAAATCCCTAGGATTTAAGCCAATAAGCTCATTCTCTAACTGAAACCCGCTCATAGTATCTTGCTTCCCAAACAAAGACTACAAAGTAGTCCAAACCGCATGGGGTGTAGCACAAGACTCAATGTGAAAAAGAAGGTAAGAAAAAAGATATAGACATAATGTACCATAAACTTCATCACACCTATTAAACCACTTTCTCTTTTCAGCAGCACCTGTAGGTTCAATTTCTGTACCCATGGTTACCCTGTACAACCCTTTATGTTTCAAGTGAATCTCCATTTATTTTTTCCAACCAAAATAGTTGAATGGAGTAAGGGGTGCAATATTATGTGTATCCATGACATAAAACAACAATATATACTCTCAAATAAAATAAAATAAAAACTGAATTTAGCCTGCAGGAAACAGGTTTTCTAGCAAAAAACGTTTATTTCTAATTTGATTTCTGGAAAATCTACTCATTGTTTGTAGACAAAAATAAAAACCCATAAATATTTTGATGCTAGAAATAAAACACAGAAATTGTTTCTTGATCCAACAAGCAGAAGATGAAAAATTATTCTTTTAACCTTCAGCTAAGAGAAAAATGACGTCTGACATTTTTTAAACTGCAATTTTCTCTAGATTTGTGTAAGATATACAAAATCTAAAAGATACCCAGTTCAGATTTCGACGCTGGCTACACAACCCAGAAATCATTTTTCCTGCAAATGAGTGAAAATTGGATTTTTAAAGCAAATATGATGACGGCTCCAATAAAAAATGGCATGCAACAAACCCTTGTAGCTCCAAATAACTCCAAACTCTTTAAACAAGAACATACATGCAGCAAGAAAGCTCTGATACCATGTAGAAGTTGTCAAAACCAGCTTCAGACTCCAAGATCACCTACATGCAAATAGATACCTGTCACAAGGAAGAGAATGGATGGAGAAAACAAACAAGGGTTTGAAAAAATATTCAACCACAAAGAAAATATTGATTGATTGATAGATGGATGATTAGAAAGAGTACATATGCCTGATTATATAGGCAAGTGTTAAACCTAAAATGCAAAGGATGTTGCCAAGTGTTCAAATCACACTTCATGTGAAAACAAGAAACCCTAACCAACTACTTAGGGAATGATAACAAGATAGAGATAAGTTCTAGAAAAAACAACTCATCTTCTAGAAGAGAATCTTATCTCAACAACTTTATTAAATGATTAAATGCAACTTAGGACTAATATGATTAATTAAAACCTAAGTTAACTTATGCTAGTGTAATAATTAATTAATTAATTACACTAACAACAACATAATGCAACCAATAAAAAAATCTCCATACACCTTTGAAATCAATGAAACAACTTAGAACTATTGACATCAATGAAAACACACAAGCTACTCATACTTTCAACAAGCTCCCCCTTTTTCATTGATGACAAAAAAAACCACCAACACAAAAATAAAAAATCTAACTACATATATTGCACATTCGTACACACTACCCTCCTTACTTAGTAAGGTTTTTCAGTTAACTCTCTCCCCCTTTGACATCAATGGAAAAGGGAAAAACATTTGTATCTCTCTGCCTTTGACATCAACCAAACATACTCTGTCTCCTTCAAGGGCAACACCTATAAGGGACAACAACTGTTTTGCAACTACCTTTTCTTTTGTTTCACTTTGTTTTATTCACACCTTCTCTGCAACACACTTCACCAACTAGAAACAATTGCACATATCCACACAATGACAACACTTAATCATCTTGACTATAACAACCTACAAAATTACTACCTATTGATGCAAGAGCATCCCTTGTTGTAAACCAATCCTCTATCAACAAAAAAACATTTATTTTCTTACATTTCATTGAGTAGAAATTTCAATATTGCATTTTGCATTCTACCACATTATCATCTCTCAACTCATAGAGAAAGATATAACATATACACATCAACATCCATCACATATCTAGATTTCTGATCATTTGCATTTGTCTACCAAAATTTATCTCTCAGAATTTCACTATAATTACCAATTAGAGCATTTGGGGCTAACATAGTCCTTATTTCCTAGTGTGAACCTATTCCAGATTATGAGGAGCCTAATGGGACATAATACAAACATTTTGGGTCCAATGGGATCTATCTTAGAGATTCACAAGTCATATCATTTTGTGAAGGATTATCTTTTGATATTTTGTTTTTGACCTTCATAGCTATTCATTCACCAGTTTATGAATCCTTGTGGCCAAAACAAACCTTTGTTGGAGATTGAGAAGCATATTTTAGAACATTTTAATTCATTGTAGATCATCAGTTAGTAGTTCATGATTAGCTAGACTTCACATTTTTGCATCAACACTTCAAGGACTGTAATAAGGCCTTTGGCTAGTTGTAATGTTGAATTCCCTTGTATCATGCTTGTGAGGCATATGTTGCATGTAATATTTCCAATTCAATAAACAATCTTATTTTTAGATCATTTTCTTGTGTTATTTCTGTTGTGTTGACTTTAAGCTGCACGGTTTGGACTATTCTTTCTGAACGCTCCATCTGCGACTGCACCAAGTGGTATTAGAGAAATTTTTTGAGCCCTAAAGGAATTCCTTGAGATGAAAAGATCGCCAACTTGAGGTAGAATGTATGTGTTTTCAATCGATCACCGATTGTGAGGCAGTTGAAACTCTTGTAGCCAAATCACCAAATTGAGGTAGTTGCACCGAATTTGAGGGGAGAGATGCTACCAAGGAGAGCACTTGTTGTGGCGAATTTTGTTGGATGGATGGATGAAATGTTAGAAATGATGCACAGGATGTGAGTCCGATTATATGCAATAGAAGAATACTGAAGGTGAGGCCTGAACCCTAGGAATGAGGATGAAAGTGATGATTAAGTAGATCATGTTGTGAATCAAATTGTAGAAGCCCTAGGTGAAGAAGAAGAATTAGACTAGATGAAGATGTTGAAGGAGATTTCAAATATTGGAAAAAGACCTAGAGTTGAAATTCAAAACTACATAGGAAATTTGAATCCTGAAGAATTGATTGATTGGATCAATGAAATGGAAGAATACTTTGAGTATGAGGAAATTTAAGATCTAGAAAGAGTCAAATTTATGATTTTTTTTTTGAAAGTTCATGTTGCTTTATGGTTGAAATAAGTTCAATTGGACATAAATAGAAGAGGAAAGGAGAAAATCATGAAATGGGATAGAATGGTGACAAAGTTCAAGAATCAATTCATAACAACTGACTATGAACTTGAACTATTGAAGAGATTGTAGAAAATAGGACAAAAGGAAAGATCTATGAAGGAGTATACTGAAGAATTCTACAAGATGATAATTAGAATCAATCATAGTGAAGAAAGAAAAGGAAAGGTTGCAAGATATATGAATGGATTGAGAACAAGTATTCAAGAAGAATTGAGCCTACTAAAGATGACACTAATTGAAGAAGAATATCAGTTTGCATTGAAGGTGGAAGAGAACTTGAAAAAGAAGTTTGAAAAAAGTCTAATAAGTGCAAGAGGAAGATTCTAGAAGAACAAACCACAATCCAAAGTAAGAAGACCTTATACTGAGTAGAACAAAGATGTAAAGCCCTACCATAGTGAAGAAAAGGATAGCAATTCATACCATAGAAGAAAAGATATAAATTTATACCGCAGTGACAAAGGAGGTCATAATTTTTATTGCAATGATGGATTTCAGAGAGATGAAGGGAGATTTGAGAGAAGACCATTCAGAGGAACCAATTTTAAGTGTGGATGTGGACATAGAGCATTTTACTATCATTAAGGAAGCACTAGAAAAAAAACTTGAGCATACTAGAAGAGCAGCCTCTATGGAAGATGAAACTATTGAATCCCTTCATTCAATTGGGAAAAAAAAGAAAGGCGAATCATTGGTGATGAGTAGAGATTTGATGCATGAGGAAAAGAATAAGGAACCACTCCAAAGGAAGAGTCTATTCAGAACCAGATGTAATTTCAGAGCAAAGGTATGTAAAGTTATCATTGATAGTGGATATGGTAACCAAGTTGAATTTGGAGAGATTGAAACATCTGAACCCCTATAGGATAGCATGGATTCAAGATGAGCATAAGATATCTGTGAATGAGCAATTTTTGGTAAATTTTCATATAGGATCATATAGGGATGAATTATTGTGTGATATTATTCCTATGGATGCATTTAATTTACTGTTAGGAAGACCATGATAATATGATAAGAAATAAATTCATGGTGGAAAAATTAATACTTATACTGTGACTTCAAATGGAAGGAGAATTAAGTTGATACCTTTAGAGGAAGAGGAGAAGATTGGAGTTTGTGGCTCTGTTAGGCTATGTTTGGTAGATGGAAGTAATTTTTTGGATGGAATCATACATGAGAATATGTGTTTTTCATTGATTCCAAGGAAAAGTAATGGTCCAAAGGTAGATAACCCTACCACAAAGAATGGAGAAGTAGCATAAATATTAGCAGAATATAAAGACATCATGTCAGATAATGTACCTGATGGATTACCACCAATCTGGAGTATCAATCGTCATACAAATCTAATATCAGAAGAAAGTTTTCCAAACAACGCAGGACATAAAATGACGCTGATAGAGAATGCAGAGTTGAATTGGAAGATATAAGAGTTGTTGAGGGAAGGATTGATCAAAGAAAGTTTAAGCCCATGTGTAGTACCTTCTTTACTTACACCAAAGAAAGATGGAGAATGAAGAATGTGTATAGATTAAAGAGAAATCAATAGGATCATTGTCAAGTATAGATTTACATTGCCAAAGAAGGATGACATTATGGACTGTTTAATTGGAGAAAGTTATTTCACAAAGATTGACCTAAAGAGTGGTTATCATCAGATCGGAATCAAAGAAGGAGATGAATGGCAGATTGCATTTAAAACTAATGAAGGAATGCATGAGTGGTTATTAATGCCTTTTAGATTGACCAATTAACCAAGAACTCTCATGAGATTTATGAATGAGGTAGTAAAGAAATTCTTGGGAAATTTTGTCATTGTTTACTTGGATCATATTTGTATTTTCAATAAAACTATAGAAGAACATTTGTGGCACATCAAACAAGTATTGTAGAGGTTGAGAGAGGATAAGTTGTTGATTAATTTCAAGAAGTGTAGCTTCATGAAGATAGATTTGGTATATTTTGGTTTTGTTGTTTCTATTGAATGATTGAAGATGGACCTTGAGAAGGTTAAGGCAATAGTTGAGTGCCCTACATCGGTGAACATTGGAGAGGTGAGATCATTCCATGGATTAGAAAGTTTCTATTGGAAGTTTATCAGGAGCTTTAGTAGCATTTGTAACCCCATGACAAAGACAATGAGATGAGACAAGGACTTTAAGTGGAGATCCAAAGCACAAAGGAGTTTTGAATTGCTGAATAAAAAGGTAAAAAAATAGCCAATGTTAGCATTACTAGATTTTGAAAAAGTATTTCAAGTTGATTATGATGCAAATGGAAATGCAATAGGAGAAGTGTTGAGTAAAGAAGGGAGACCTATAGCTTGTTTAAGTGAGAATTTAAATGATTTGTAAGAAGATACTCAATTTATGACCAAGAATTCTATGTCTTAATTCAAGCCTTGAAGAAGTGGAGACATTACATGTTTCCTAAGGAGTTGATGTATACTCATCATCAAGCTTTGTAGTATTTGAGTAGTCAAGGGAAGATGAATTAGAGACGTATGAGATGGGTTGAGTTCTTACAGAGTTACACATTTGTGTAGAAGCATAGGAGTAGTAAGTCAAACAAAGTTGTAGATGCATTGAGCAGAAGGAATTTTCTGACATAGATGAGGATATAAGTATTGGGTTTTGAAGAACTGAAGCACATGTATGAGGATGATGCAGATTTTTTTGAAGCATGGAGAGAATGTAAAGAACCAATAGTGATAGACCAAAGATAATGGTTGGACTATTTCATTCAAGAAGGTATGTTATTCAACGGAAACTAGTTATGTATTACAAGGAGTTCAATGAGGGAGAATTTGATCAAGGAGAGATTTAGTGGAGGACTAGTAGGAATTTTGCAGTGGATAAGATAGTATCTTTAGTGAGTGAACATTAATTTTAGCCACAAATATATATGGATGTTAGGAAGTATGTTCAAAATTATAGAATTTATCATGTAGCAAAAGGGAGTAGTTAGAATACTGGATTGTACCAAACTTTGATAGTACCGAAGATACCTTGGGAAGATATAAGCATGGATTTCATATCAGGATTTCTAAGAAGACAGGGAGGATATGATTTAATTATGGTAGTAGTGGGTAGTTTTTCTAAAATGGCACATTTCATTCCTTGCAAAAAGACCAATGATGTTGTTCATGTTGCTGACTTATTTTTCAATGATTGGGTCCATAAGCATTTGGAAGATGTGAGTAGTAAGTATAAGGAGAAGGAAGATGAGCACTAGAGACATAAGGAATTTACTATTGGAGATGAATTAATGGTATATCTTTGGAAGGAGAGATTTATAGTGGGAGCATATAATAAGTTGAGGATGAGGAAGTTTGGATCGTGTAAGATTCTTAGGAAGTTTGATTTAGGAAATGCATATGAAGTAGAGTTACTAGAGAAATTGGGTATATCACCTATTTTTAATGTTGGAAAAATATATGAGTATCATGAAGGACAATCAAGTGGCAGTAGTAGTGAATTTTATTTGAAGGAGCAGTTACCACATCAAGAACTAGAGGAGATTAAGTAGATTTTGGATACTAGAACCTGTAAGGAAAGATTAAGGTGTGGAACAAAATCTCCTAATTTCAAACCTTAGAGAAGAATGCAGATATGTCTTTAATTTTGGAATTATAGTTCATTAAGATGCACATGAAAGGAATAATAGAATAGTGAAATAAAAACACACACACAATTGAACACTAGATTTACATGGGAAACCCTTATGGGAGAAAAAACCCACCACACCAAAGGAAAATCTATTGTATTATAGTAATTGAAATACATACAAGTTACAAACTCTCCTTTCAGATAATCAAACTCACAGTAGCAACATTTCCCTGATCAACCTTGTACAAAAATAAATTATGATCAAACTTTGTTGTGTCTCATTGTTACAATGCATATACAACATACAATGTAGAACACTTATTGATAATTCAACCATCTAACCTATAAAAATTACTATACATTGCAATGTATAGCAAAAACCATTTTCAAAATGTTATCTAGGTTGGTGTTTTTTCTTGTAAACTAGGTTTATCTCCTAATCTACCTATGGACTTGCCAATTCCAATCAAGGGCAGCTTGGAGGACTTGGACCAACTGATGAGGATTTCAATAATAACCTCCTACACTTTGGGATTTGCAAGACCTAGGAGGGTGATCCCAGTAATGAGTTTACAACTTCTGCAACAAAAATCATAAACAATCATTAACTTTGAAAAATAGATAATCTCACTTAATAGCTCAATAGAATGGGATAGAACTGAAATGAATTGGCTGTTGATCAGTAATATCAACCACTTGGAGTGTGAGATGGTTACAATACAATAGTTTCATGGTGAAAGATAAATCATTATGTTTTAAAATGGTGGTAGCAAGCCCCAAGTGAAGACAAACAAAACACTGCATCACAAAGAACAGATGCAACTCAGACCAGTGCCATATCCATTAGAGGAGTCAAATTCACCAATACCTAATGGTTCATAGCAGATTTTAACACATAACATGTAATATATTTGATCATATTGCCTTACAGTATCACCAATTTGTATCTCAACTCAATACTTCTTACCCAATCCTTGTACAAAACATATCAATCTGCAATCTCATTTAAGCAGTTTAATTAATTCTTTGAATTCAAAGCTAAAACCAAAATGCACACACCACAACAGTGAGAAGAATAGAATAACCCTTGATTACTTCATTCAAAATTTGAATACATTTGCACACAGGAGAGACATGAGCCTAGATTTGTCAGTTAAAATCAAATGCCAATACTGTTATGAAACACTAAATCCTAATAAACCTAAATCCTACAGAAAAATGACACAAAACCCACTTGTATTGCCTCTGTAACTATAGAATTTATAATTTGATATGCAGCTCCACACCAGAATTTTGGCTAGGTTACTTGCTAACCTAACTTGCCAACTTGCCCACCCTTTCTTTTCAACCTTTTTACAATGAGAAGAGAAGAGAATACGAAGAGGAGAAGAGACTCCAGAAGAAACCCTAAATCCGAACAGGAACAACCATCTGGAAACATCTCCACCGTTGAACAGTGATCTACAAAATATCCTCTCCATTTCCCTGTAACAAACTTGATTCTGTTTTCAAAACAGCATGTGCTCAATTCGTTTCTCAACAGAAAAATGTCCATGTGTCCATCTGTAATCATCACTTGCAGCTGAAAGAAAACTCCACTCCCGTGAAAATCATTTTTTTTTCTCTATTTTCTATTTTTCCCTTTGCTGCATTTGACTCTATATGTTTACTTACTGCTGTTTTTTATTTTACTTACCATTAGTAAATAAAATATTACAATTGTATGCAAAGTCTTTTAAATACTTTACCCATCAGCAAAGTAATTACCACTTTACATTTTCACTTTAAATCAAAATGAAAAAAACTTACAATTTATTTCCCCATGCTTCAAAAATGTTTTTCACATTTCATTTAAAATATTTACTCATTTTGCACTTTTCAATTTAAAAATTTTTCCCCACTCTTCACAGATAAAACAAACTCAAGTGATTTAATTTTTCCTCACATTTAGCTCTCCAGATAAAAACATCTTTAAAGTTTTCCTCATAACCTTTTATCCCGTTTTAATTAATTCATTCTCATTTAATTCAAAAAATTTGAAACCTCGCTTGAGAAAATGAAAATGGGCCCCACCCCCATTTAAAAAACATTTGACATAAGCCTTGGGGAAAACATTTAATTAAATGTTTTAATTTTGCCTCTTCCTCCTCGCGATCCCGCAATCAACATCAACCGGGCAACCTCTGATCACGACATGGCGAGGAACGGTCATTAATGCTCATTCACTCTCTTTTTACTTAAAAAAATTAACTTAACACTTGAGGGAAAACGAATGGGCCCCTCCATTTAATAAATTTTTGACCAAACATTGGGGAAATATTTTAAATGTTTATTACTCCTTCCCTTCACATCTTCCCTACCATCCCGCAATGCATATACCGTGATCAACTCCCGATCATGATATGGCGGGTGACGACTCAGATTTGGCTGCGTTCACCCCGAAATTTCCTCCGTTTGATTTTTCTCTTGCTTCTATTGTTGCCCTAATCCTTTTTTGTTTGCTCACTCTTGAGCTCTGCACATGGCTGCCATTGCTCCTTCTTGCTTGGCGTGGGGATCTCCTTTGGTTTATGCTTCAAGGGATGTCCATTCCCCTCCATCGGTTTATTTGCTAGCCTGTGCCTCTTCTTGCAGCTCGTGGGCCTCCATGCGCTGGTCTCCATTTACTGGGTAGCCACTCATTGGCCGCGTAGGCCTCCTTCGGTTTATGCCCTAAGGGATGTCCATTAATTTGCTAGTGCCATCTTCCCAATCTTCCAGACGCGCATGAAAGTTCCCAAAGCCCAGTATAATAAAATACACTCGTGTGTAACTTGCCCTAGGCCGTGCCACTTCATTTGCTCCAAAAATTTTGATAAATGAGCATACACCCTCATCCACTGGCCTCTCTAGTGCGAGCTCCCTCCATTACATTTTCTCGAAGGTTCCCAAATTTTTTTCAATGAATCCATCAAGTATGCCATTTTTCATTTATGCTTTACTGTTGGCATGGGTTTTCCCCTATCAATTTGCAGCCTACCAGTTTCTATTGCCTTTTCAACATACATTTGTTGTGCTGGCATCATCCAACCTTATGGTTGCGCCTCCTCCCATAGTGTTCTCTTGGTTCGAGCCTCCCCTAGCAAAACATGGGTCCTGCTCAACTATTGGTCGCGCCATATATTTTCCTGGCGGAAGATTCCCATGCCCTCTACTGGCCGCAGGCCTCTACTCTCCTCCTGGTATGTCCTCTTCCCTGCGTGTCTCCTTCTCACCGCAGGTCTCCATTCACATTGCAGGTCGCATCCCTGTCAATTGTATCAATGGAAACTCACACCGAGCATATAGTCCACTGGCTCGCGGCAAAGTTCCACCGACATGGCCATCGAGCTTCCTCAAGTCACGCCCCTTATCTATTTGCAAGAAATTTCTTAAAGCCCCTTTCAAAATTTCCATTGTTAATGCATTGGAAATCATGGCACCTTGTGAGATCACACTTATTGAGACATCACAAACAGTTCATACGCCTTCTTCAGTGAATCCCTTCAAGCATTTTCTTTAATGTTTACAAAGCATTTTCACCAATTTCATTTTGTGCATGCTCCATCGAGCTTCCTGCCTGGTCATGCCTCCTTCCTAAGTGCTGGCCCCTCTGTTCTTCACATTGGCTTCTTCATTCTTTGACTTGATGGATGTATTTACCTTGCTCCCGATTGATTCCTAGCCATGCTTAATGGATATCCATTTAATGAACTCATTTTGTGTGCAATTCACAATTCTGGTATGCACGAGACCACATTCAAAATTTATAGGAAGGCAAGAAGAGATACTTTTCTTGCTTATGAACTAATTCATAAATCTTGTTCATCATACATATTTTTTGACCGAGAAGACCACAAATAATAGTAGTATGATCTCGTTAATAGCAAGATGCATAACTCCATCACTCAATCAAATCCCACATGTATACCACATTCAAAGAAACTTGGAGAAATATTAGCACCTTAAGATGAGTTTCCCCTTATGATATGTCTATGTCCAAGTTCACATTGTTGGCTTTGAAAACATATTTTCAATATGAGCCCCTTGCATGCTGATAACTTTGTGAAGCATGTCAGGTCCCCATGTGGGCTCGACTTAAAAAAAATTTCGTTTTCAAACAAGTTTTATGCTCAACATGACCTGACACTACTATTGAATGCACGTGAAGTGAAAACATGAATTGGGTCACGATTCAAAACTGTTTTTGGCCCCTTTTGGAAAATGGTCAAAATAGGCCAAGTTCCCTAAGGAATTGTCTTGGGAAACTGATCAAACGACCTCATGAAACCATAAAAACTTGCAAGCACATATTCTTTTGATCCATCAGTACAGTGCAAAAGACGGATCTGAGAAAAAATTCATGTGGAGCCGGATATTAATCGGTGAAGTTGCTTGATTAAACTTTTCTGAAACAACTGTTCTAAAACAATTAAAACACACTTGATTGCCAATTTGTAAAAATAGCAAATCAACCCCTGACGAGCTGCCATCAGACACAGTGGAACATTAAGGTATCCTGAGCATGTGTGCAAAAGGAATTACTTTGAAACATCACCGATCGAAAGATATTGATGATCGAAATTGACCACTCAGAAGGGTTGTCAGGAATGTAGATGTGAAACTGAGCAAACAACATTTGGTTTCGATCTACTAAAAATAGCGAATCATATCATGAAGCTCTACAAACTGACATCTGAGATCATTTAGGCATGGAGAACACAGAACAACATTCATTTTGACATAACAGTCAACTGGTTTCGAAGTCCAAGCTCAAAAAGGAAGCTATTTCACAAACTGACAAATCTGCAAACAACAGAACAGTGCAAAAACCATCCAACTTCACTTTTCAAAACCCTAACAGAACTTATCATGGGAAGCTGAAAATTGATACACACGCTCACATATGTCAATCAAATACGTCTGCAAAAGGGTTTTGCTTGGAAAACAACATGCCTCAAGTTATGATTCTCCAAAGTGGGTCACTCAAACTGACCCCTCAAGTGCACTTCTGAAAATGCAGAGGCAATATTCTCGAAATGGGCACCTCAAATTTTGAAATTTTGAGGGTGCTAACAATCTATACAAATGGTTCAATTCCATTTCCTCTATTAAGCAACTGTTGAACTTCCCAGTCATCAAACAACCATCTCCAAGTTAGGAACGACCTCTACTATTTGATGTACACCTCACGAGTCAATCAAGTCCACACTTGTTCACCCATGGTCCGCTTCACCACACTATCGCTAGCCAGATAGAAGGCTCATGTGGTTTGGCAATATACACTACACTATCACTAGCCAGTGAAGAGACTTCCATAGGATGGCAGTATACCGCACTACCGCTAGACAATTAGGAGGCTTCTGCGGTATGGCAGTAGACATCGCACTACCACACCTCTCTCACAATCACCTAGCAGTATAGAGGTACAAGCATGAAAGTAACACTTATGCAATTCTGAGTTGATTGGTGACAAAATTAGGGCTATACCAGTGAGTTTGAGACACATTTTCTCAACAATCTCCCACTTGACGAAGAACTCACTGAACCCTTTTTAATACATGAAGTAACTGAATATTCTGGACCCCAAGTCCCATCAAATCTACACACCATCTGAACTTATCCATGCTCACTGGCTTTGTCAATGCATCAAAAAAATTCTTCAGAGTATCCAACTTTTCCAAACAAATCTTTCCATCCTCCACCATATCACATACAAAGTGGTATTGCACATCAATATGTTTCAACCTGGCATGGAAAGTTGGATTTTTTTCTAGACAAATGGCACTCTGACTATCACAACAAATAATAATCTGCCCTGCATCAAAACCAATATCATTACACAATCTCCTAAGATAAATGTCTTCCTTATAGGCATGATTTGTTGCCATGTACTCAGCCTATGTAGCGGATAAAGTGACTACATCCTACCGCTTGCTCATCCAACTAACTGCACCACCATTCACCATGAAAATATATCCACTGGTGGAATTTCTACTATGAATATCCCCTACCCAATCAGAATCCACATATCCACGAATGATGAGAGTCCTCTATGATTCAACCAAATTTGCATGATAACAAAAAGCATATTCTGAAGTTCACTTCAGATATCTAAACACTCTTTTCACAACATCTCAATGCAACCTTCCTAGATTAGCCATAAACTGACTAGGTACTTCCACTGCTTGGGAAATGTCTGACCTAGTACAAACCATTGCATACATTAAACTACCAACTACACTTGCATAAGGAACTCTGGTGATGTCCTCCATCTTAGTAGGATATTTTGGACAATCTTCAACAAATAGCTTCATTCCTTGCAAAACTGGAACAACTAGCTACCTATAATTAGTCATACTAAATATCCCCAGAACAGTGTTAATATATTTACTCTGGCTAAGCCAAAGCTTTCTGCTCTTTCTATCCTTGGTTATTCCCATTCGTAGAATATACCTTGCTACACCAAGATCCTTCATTTCAAATTTTATGGACATCTAAGATTTTAGATCAGAAATCATAGACTTAATATTCCCTATGAACAACATATCATCTACATAGAGTGCAATAATAAGAACTCAATGATTTTTAGTTTTGAAGTACACACAATGATCTAATTTTGATCTTACAAAACCCAATGACAAAACAAACGTATCAAATTTCTAGTACCACATACTAGGAGACTGTTTCAAACCATATAGATATTTATTTAATTTGCAAACAAGATTTCCTTTACCTTTTTCCACAAAGTGCTTAGGATGGGACATATAAATTTCTTCTTCAAGATCGCCATAAAATTTTTTTGTCTTCAGATCCATTTGCTCAATCTCCAAGTCATATGTTGCTGCAAGTGACAAAAGAAATATGATAGATGCCATCTTTGCTACCAAAGAAAAAAATTCCCCATAATCAATTCCCTCTACCTGAGAATATCCCTTTGCAACCAACCTCACTTTATACTTTTCAACACAGCCATCTAGACCAATTTTATTTTTAAATACCCATTTGCAACCCACATGCTTTCTACCTTTGGGAAATGGAACCATATCCTAAGTATCATTTTTCTTTAATGATGCCATTTCTTCATTCATGGCTTCCAACCAAGAATCTGAATCACAAATTTTAGTTGCCTCTTTTATAGTCCTAGGCTGATCAATATTAGTAATCAAAGCATAGGAACAAGTAGAATCTAACATAGAGAACCCATACATATCATGTTGCCTCTTCTCATGTGTAGATCTCATCACAAGCTAAGCCTAAGGTCGTGGTTCTTCTTCAGAACTCTCAGAGCTACTCGAACTCTCCTCAGTTTCAAGTATACTATCAATGTATTATTCCTCTTTTTCTAGAGTTAGAGGTGTTAGTGTAATTAATTATTTATTACACTAGCATAAGTTAACTTAGGTCTTAATTTAATTAATTAAGTCCTAGGTTGCATTATTAGATAAATCATAAATAATATTGTGGAGATAAGATTCCTTCTAGAAGATGAGTTGTCTTTTCTAGAACTTATGTCAATCATGTCATAATTCCCTAGGTAGGTTGTTGGGGTGTATATGTTTCCACATGTTATTAGATCAAGACACATGGCAACATATTAATGCATCTTGTGTCTCACCCTTTCCTATATAAGGAGGATTATTATATCATTTGTATTATACTTTATACATTATACCTCATTATTTGAGAGATCTTAATATCAAGCAAGGTCATTATCTTGCATATCCTCTTGTGGAAGGTTTATCATTGTTTTTTCAGGTGTTCCTAGGTGTCAAGCTAATATCTTCAGCTCTTACAAGAGGTATTTCAACAACATCATTTTCCTCTTTATTTTCCTTTATCCCTGATTGCATATCCACTTGTTGGAACCTTCAAATTTTGCAAAATTGGAAGGTGTCATGTCAAAAACAAGACTCAGAAACCCAGTTAAAAAAGTAGCCCAAGGAGCACATTTTGAAAAATCATAACTTTGAATCTGGTCATTTCCATGCAATGCCATCTTGCAGGTATGTTCATCTAACATATGTGAGTGTGCACGTCAGTTTTCAACTTCATATTATCAAATTTGACAAAGTTTCAAAATGACAAGTTGAAGGGTTCTTGAGAAAATCTACTGTTAGTACAGTGAAAATTTTGTTGAAATGATCAACTTTGGGGCTAAATATTAGGCAATTAAAAAGATATCATGAAAAATCAATTGGTGCTTCAAATTCTTCCCACCTTAATGTGCTTGCATGTAAATATTTAGAGCCTTAACAGTTTGTTTGATATTTTTAACAATATAAAACCAAATGGGTTTTATAGTTTGATGACTGCATTTCTAGACAGATACAGAGTGGTCAAGTTTGATGTTTAATATCTTGTAAAGGAAGAAGATTGAAGAGAAATCATCATGCGCACATATTAACCATACCTAAAAGAATAAATCCCCAAATTTATGGATTCACAGGAAGTGATTTGATATTTCCAAAAAATAGCAAGTTGGTGAGTTTCAGTTGAGTTGGACAAGTGCAATTTTCAAAAAATGTTGAATAAACAACTTTGGGAATTTATAGTTTTCAATTTCAACAACTTCATGCCAAATCATTTGATTGGAATTTTCTCCTATCACAACTCAACATGTATGTTCATTTTCATGGTCGTCAAAAGAGTCCTGATATGCTTTTTAATTGTTTTGCAACTACTCCCGTGTTATATTTGGCACTCCAAAAAAGTTACAAATTTTGAAATTCTAAGGATGACCCGGTTGGTTTTTTGGCCTCAAGTGCCTCCAATTTCAATTTCATTGAATTCCAAGGTCATTTGGTGCATTGATTTAAAAATTCAATTTCCTCACTACATGCTTGAGCAGGGCTAGTTTACAAAGGAAGTACCTCGATTTGGCGAGCTGTTAAAAATTTGTCAGAAATCCACTTCCAAAATAATTGATCAAAGTCCCTTACAAATTTTCATAACTTCAGGATGTTCTGTGTTGCCACAGTGAAATTACTTTGTTTACTCTCCAACTGGAATTAAAATTTTCCTATGTGCTAAAGTTTGAGTGGCATAATTTTTTAAAAACATTTGATATGTTTTAAAATGAATTTAGCACCCTCCAATTACATGTTACTCTTTTATGTTGGCATAGAAATACAAAGGTTTTTGACTTCACTCTTCAAAAGCAAAATGCATTGCTGATGAGCTTTGCCAGGCAATATTAGAATCGAGGAATAAACATTACGGTATCACATTCCCAAATCCCGTGGACAAAGGATTTTTGTAGCGGCTGATTACCTAAAAAAGCACACAGGTACATGGATGGATCTGCACGATGAAGGAATTCTTACAAATGCAAGTGTGAACAATTTTATGTGATGTATGCTTTGAACCTGCATATTGCTACTTAAATATCTGTATAAATGCATACATATACATGTTTCTATTGAAGTCTCTGATATTGAACAAAATTGATGAAAGGAGAGAATGGATTTCAAGTGCCAAAAGGAGTGGCAAGATGAAAATCAAGCTGAGACCCAACATCAAAGGAAGGCTTTTAAAAAATTAATTCACACCAGTGATTGCATATATTGACAGTGATGGTGCTATTGAGTTCTTGATCTTGATACAAGATGAATGAGATGAACTAGACAGTTGGATCTTAAAAAATATTGTGCCCATACCTGTTTGTCTTTTACAATGGTTCTAATGGCTCATGGAATTTAAAGAGGAAGTATTTGAGAAGCATGAAACAAATGCACAAATAACTCCAGGTATTTCCCACACACCCACAAACAGCTCAACAAAAAACCCTAAAATAAATAATGCATCAGCGAGAGCAAGGTGATCGGAGTGAGTTATTTAATATCATATCGAGTGTGTTTTTCACGCCGATGGAAACTTCATCGGGGAGACATATACTATTGGGATAAAAAAATAATGTCTCTTCCATGGTGCATGTTAGGCCGAAAATTAGAAGGTGGAAATAAAAATTAAAACAAATGGTATTGGTGCGATATGGGTAAAGATTAAAAATATATTCAGATATAAAATTTCCGGAGAAATAAAGCAAAGACTTGTTTAATAGAGGTGAATGTGAGTATTTTCTTCATAAAGTAAAATATTTTCACTGAAATGTGAAATATTTTAACAAAGGGAGTTATAAGATGAGTAATTATTTTACTCACAAATGTACAAAGGGCAAAATTTATAAAATATTTACATTAGGAGGTGGAATACTTTTCACCTAAGAAGTTACGAGAGAAGGTGATGGGTAATTACTCAAAGGAGATATTTGTTTGGTGAAAATATAAATGCAAACCTGGGAAATATTATTATTTTCACAAGAAACATAAAGTCATAATAGAAAGAAAAGAGTGAATAAAGAATGACTATAGTAAAAAGGGGATGCCATTTTTTTAAAGATACAAATTCACATTTTTACCAAGGTAAGTCATGGCGAAGGGTTAAAAGGTGGATATGAATATTAGAAAGGATACTAATGATATGGGTAAAAATAAAAGAGATTCAAATATGAAATTGTGAGAGTAATAGTAAAAGAGGATTTATTGAATAAAAATGAAGGTGGAGATATATTTTCTTTATAAAGTAAAATATTTTTCCGAAATATGAAATATTTGATTAAATATAGTATGGGTGAAAGGAAGAATGGTAACAAATCAGAATTAAAATTCACGAGGAGGTAAATACAAAGGGGATATTTTTTTTTACCCCAAGAAGCATTGAAAATACATTTCGGGTAAAATATAAAATGAAGATTAAAATATTTAATTTTCCAAAGAGGCAATTAATTAAAATATTTTTTTTGAAAACCAGTAAATGAAGAGTTGCACCAAAGAGAAGAGTTGCACCAGATAGATGTCATGAAGGGTTGTAACCCTAAAAAATGTATATATGCTAGTTGAAATCAAGGAAAAAAGGGGGCAATGGTAGAAATTAGGAGATAGAAGACAATTAGTAGGAAATATAGTACTTTCAGAATGTTTCAAAGAACTATGATGCATGTATAAATTTTGAAGGATCAATGAAATAACTCTGATTTCGTGGCGCATTTCTAGTATCAATTATTTGTTGAATTAATTGAAAATATTATCAAGTTGTCTCCAAGGTTGATATTTCTTTGTTATTTAAATTGACATATCAATTATATTCTCAGTTTATCGATACACATTTGCTATATTTGTGTGACGTGATTGGTTGGTTCTTTCAAGTAGAGATTAAATCCTTCAAGTCATTCACAGTAATCTGGAAGTATCATTTGGATCACTAAGAAATGCTTATACAAGTTATAGACTAATATTCATATGCCAAATAATTAGAGTCTCTGTCAGATTGAAGTCCTTCATCTAGAGCTTTCATTTGACTCCATTTTACCCAACAAGGCATTGGTCTTATTCATCCTTTTAGGTTTTATCCATCCTATTTACATATTTTAAATTAAACATATTAATTTATACCAAATCTAGGCCATATCTCTCCACTGTTAAAATTTCCATTATGGATAGTTAGGTCAAGTAGGAAACATAATTCAAAATTCAAGATCTGTGTCATTCATACAGGTGCACCCGCCTAGGTTTAGCAGAGCCTTAAGAGCAGAAGGTTCAACTATATTGGTTGACCTTGTTAGTTGGCCAATAATGTAGTGAGAGTGTGGCAACCTCTCATGGTTCATTCAAACCAACGTTTTTGAGACCTAACACCACTAAAGAAAGTTTCAGCTCTCAAAAGATTACATTTCTATTGCATACAACCTTTTCAGTCATAGGATTCCAAAGCTTGTATCATTTCACACAAATTTCATAGCTAATGAAGATAAATATAATAGCTTTGTTCTCCAATTTATACCTCTCCACATTTGGCACATAAACATGTGCTTTGCAACCAAAGACACAAATATGTCTTAGAGAGGGCTTCTTACCAGACCAATCTTCCATAGGAATTTTATCAACAAGTGATGACGAAGGAGATCGATTCAACAAGTAACATGTTATAGCCACAACCTCAGCCCAAAAATTTTTCTCTAGATCAACATTGATCAACATACTTCTTGTCTTCTCCATCTGTGTCATGTTTAACCTTTCAACAACTCCATTTTTTTGTGGAGTGTAAGGTGTGGTTTTATGCCTCTTAATTTCATGGTCTTTGTAGTACCTTTCAAAATCTCGAGAATAAAATTCACCACTGTTATTTATCCTTAAGCATTTAATTTTTCTTCTAGTTTGATTTTCTACCAAGTTCTTAAACTCTTTAAACCGACTAAACACTTTTCATTTATTTTTCAAAAAATATAAAAATTCCCTCCTCGAATAATCATCAATAAAAGATACATAATATTTTGAGTTCAACAATGAAGGAACATTTACTGGACCAAAAAAATCAGAGTGAATATAATATAGAATACCAAAAGATTTGTGAGGACTAGAGTAAAAAGAAACACGATGATACTTACCATATATATGTAGAGAAGGGGGATTCACTACTCATGAAGTCTCTTCAATAAGAGACCCTCATGGGGTGAATTTCCCTAAACTACCTAAAACAACAACGATGAGAGTTCTAGAACCAGAAAGAGCAGGTCACAAAGATTCTTTGGACAAGATGACAAGCTCTCATCCAAACGATGTCAGTGCAAAACATAGACGATAGTGTGGTACGCTGGCGTCTCTGAGGTGCACTCACATCCCATATGAAATAGAGAGCCAAAATGTCATAGAAAATAGCTAAGTGACAAACTACACTCCGATTACTAAGAACTTGTAGAAAGTGATAAAGAAATATAATGTAATAAAGCTGAAATAAACTCAAATAGAAATGATAAAGACAAGGAGAAGAAGAGAAAGAAAATTATTACGACCATGTGAATGATGAAGCTTCTAGCACATGAATGTCTTCAATACCTACACACAAGAAAGAGAGAAATTATTGGGGCTATATTGGGGTTTGCCTTAGTCAAACCCCCATTTTGGTGGTCCCACCTCCACGGACAACCAAATAGATAGAGAGAAAAGTAGGAAATGAAGTTAAGTACACAAAGACACTACAAAATAGTGCTATGCTACTCAACCAAATAATAGAGGAGAGGAGTGAAATCTTACCGCCTCCACCCAAAGTGCTCAAAGCTAGTGGGGGAGAAAAATGAGAGGAACTCAAGCCTCTGCTATCATGGTGTTTCATTCTAGACTTTCTCTACTGAAGTGACAAAGTGTTGATTTTGCTACTATGAAGTGTAAAGTGTTTCTTGTGATTGAAGAGATGGTGGAGAAGTTGCTTGGAGCTTGTGAAGATATGTGAAGGAAGAGGAGATTCAAGAAGAGCACGAAGGGATAGGAGATAGCTAAAATGAATGAAAGAGAGGTGAACTTGAAGGGAAGACTAAAGAAAATGGTCATATTCAGGCCGATCAGCCAAAGAGGGCATTACAAATCAACCCCCAATGGGAAGTGTAACGCCTCTGTAGGGTCCAAACATGAGAATCTATCAGGGATATAATCACACCGCATAGATGTCTATGCATCATGTTCGAATCCTTGATTGTAACTCCTTTGTCGACACATAAAATGGATGCCAAGTGGAATAAAGGTAGTGGGCTTATGTGGAATTTTGCCTTCGATTTTGGTTTTCCAAAGTGGAGAAGGGTGAAAGGGGAATTTACATTAGGGGTGAAAATTTGCTCCTATACAATATACAATGTTCAAGGAATTCAAATTCTAGATTAGAATCATCAAGTCCCTCAACTAGGTTTTTATTTTTCAAGGCTTTTAAACCTTTTTCACCAATGTGACTAAGCCTTTGATGCCAGAGCCTAGTCTTCTCTGCTAGAAGTTTAACTTCCAAATAATTTTCCCCTGTAGGGACTTTAGTCTTCTTTACACGAACAACCTTCTATGACTTTGCAGAGACACTATTACATTAAACAACAAGTATGTCCAACTTATACAAAGTACTTATTCAGGAACCCCTAGCCAACACCATCGAGCCTCTAGTCATTTTATAGCCATTGCTTGAGAACAAGACTTGCACTCCAACATCATTTAGCTTACTTACATAAAGTAAATTTTGAGCCAGACCTAGTATATGCATTATGCCATCAATTCCCTTAATTCTTCCATCGGGAAACTGAATTTTGACTCTTCTATGGCCAACAATTTCCATAGATGAATCACTTGCTTAATACACCTTTCCACCATCATATTTTTCATACTTTGTGAACCGGTTTCTATGAGATTTCATGTGGAAAGATGATCCAGAATCAATTAGGCAGACATCATCTGATGCCTGATTTTCCAAGGTTGCAATAAAGGCATCTGCTTCACTCTAAGAAGAATCATTATCAGAATAGTTCTTCTTCTTCTTCTTATTTTTCTCCTCTTTTCAATCCTTTCAGACATGACCAGGATTCCCATAGTTCCAACACTTCACCTTGGACTTTTTTCCAAGAGACTTTGATCTCCCTTCTGATTTCAATTTACTTTCTATCCTTCTTCTTGCCTTTTTCTTTCGATCTACCATGAACAACTAGAGCCTCCTTTGCCATCTCAGAAGATTTCCTTCTCATTTCTTCTAATAGAAAAGAAGCAACCAAATATTCGATCTTAAAATTGGTTGTCGTGCTACTAATCGCCATCACTAAATGATCCCAAGAATCGGGAAAAGAATACAAAAAAAGCATACAACCATCTTCATCATCAATTTTCGCACTCACAGATGTTAACTAAGCAATCAACGTGTTAAATGTATTCATATGATCAGTCACAGATGCCCCTTCCTCCATATTTAAAGAGTATAACTTCTTCCTTAAGAACAACTTATTCACCAAGGACTTTCCCTAGGTGATAAATGTCTCTAAGCTTCTTCCAAAAGGAAGACGCGGATTTCTCTTCGTGAATGTTCAGGAGAACAGAGTATGCCAAAAAATGTCTTATCAACCCTTTTTCTTTTCTGACTGCAAGGTCCCAATCTTCTTGCTTCATGCCAAAAGGTTTCATTCTAGACACATCAAGCCAAAGATCATGATCCACCAATAGGTCTTCCATTTTGAGTTTCCACAACTCAAAATTGCTACCATTGAATTTCTCAGTTTCAATCTTTCCTGATGTGCTTGCAATCTTAATATACAATCAAGATTATCAAACTTCTACAAAAAACTCCCACTAAACAGGATTGACACAAAAACCCAACCTACCCACAAGGATAACACAAATGGCCAGGCTCTGATACCACTTGTAAGGAAAGATTAAGGTGCAAAACAAACTCTCCTAATGTCAAACCTCAGAGAAGAATGCATATATGTCTTTAATTTTGGAATTATAGTTCATTAAGATGCACATGAAAGGAATAACATAATAGTGAAATAAACACACACAATTGAACACCAAATTTACGCGAGAAAACCATTACGAGAGAAAAAATCCACCACACCAAAGAAAAATCTCTTGTATTACAGTAATTGAAATACATACAAGTTACAGACTCTTCTTTCAGATAATCAATCTCATAGTAGCAACATTTCTTTGATCAAACTTGTACATAAATAAATTCTTATCACACTTCATTGTGTCTCACTCTTACAATGCATATACAACATACAATGTAGAAAACTTACTAATCATTTGACCGTCTAACCCATAGTAGTTACCATACATTGCAATGTATAGCAACAACCATTTTCAAAATGTTCTCTATACAAATGGTTCAGTTTAGTTTCCTCTGCTGGGCAATTGTCGAACTTCCCAATCATCGAACAACCATCTCCAAGTCAGCAATGACCTCCACTATTCAGTATACACCTCAAAAGTCAACCAAGTTCATGCTCATTCACCCACGGTCTGCTTCACCGCACTACCGCTAGCCAGATAGAAGGTTGTCGCGGTATGGTGGTATACACCGCACTATCGCTAGCCAATGAAGAGACTTCTACGAGATGGAAATATACTGCATTACTGCTAGAAAGTTAGGATTCTTCTATGGTATGGTGGTATACACCGCACTAAAACACCTCTCACACAATCACCTAGCAATATAAAGGTACAAGCATGAAAGTAACACGTATGCAATTATGAGTTGATTGGTGATAGAACCAGGGTTATACTAGTGAGTTTGAGACACATTTTCTCAACAAAATTGAAAGGAGCACTAGGAACATATTTGGTGAAATGGAAAGGCAGGCCACTGGAGGATTCATCATGGAATTCTTAGGTTGAGGTGAACCATTTTGGGTTTCCTCTTATGCTTGGAAAGTAACTAATTAAGGTTTCTTCCAACCCTAGGTGTCAGATGTAGGAGTATGCTTGGTTGTAAAGCAACCCTATATCAACCAAAAAACATTTCTTTTCTTCCATTTCATTTAGTAGTAGTTTTATTATTTCTTTCCAAATTCTACCATATTATCATTTCTCAGCCCATAGAGCAAGATATAGGATCTACACATAGACATCCATCACATATCCATATTTCATCTCATTTTCATTTGTCTACCAAAAGTTATAGCTCTCACAATTTCCCTATAATTACTAGTCAGAGCATTTGGGGCCAGTCTGGTCCTTATTTCTAGTGCAGACCTATTCCAAATTATGTAGAGCCTAATGGGACATCATACAAACATTTTGGGTCCAATGGGATCTATCTTGGAGATTCACAAGTCAGTATTTCATGAAGGATTATCTTTACATATTTTAAGGCCCCTTCACAACTATTCATTCATCGGGTTATGAACCCTTGACGCTAATGAAAAACTTTTTTGGATCTTGAGAAGCATGTTTAAGAACATCGTAATTAATTTTAGATCATTAGTTAGTAGTTCATGATTATATAGAATTCATATTTTTGCATCAACCCTTCAAGGACTGCAATAAGGCCTTTGGCCAATTGTAATGTTGAATGCCCTTGTGGAAGGCCTATGAGCCTGGATATTCACCCATGAGGCATATGTTGCATGTAAGATTTCCAGATTAAATAAACATTCTTATTCGTAGATAATTTTCTTGTGTTATTTCCACTATTTTGACTCTAAGCTGCATGGTTCAGATTGTTCTTTCTGAACCCTCCATCCATGACTGCACCACCTAATCCCACTGAGAGGTAGCCACCAACACCAATCTATAAAAATAAATGAATCTTGAGATCCACTAGAATGATGCATATTCTTATGCATCTAAATTAAATAAGGAGAGGCAATAACCTCTAGCTTCTCCAGGAGATACTCAAAAGTATCCTTAGGAAGAGCCTTCATGAAGATGTCTGCAACTTGTTCCTTAGTAGGAACATACTCCAGCTTCAGCTCATTCTCTACATTCTTGTCTCTTAAAAAGGTCATACCAAATTGAAATATGTTTTTTCCTTGAATGCATTATTGGATTCTTTGAAATATTAATAACACTTGTATTATCACATAAGATAGAAATTGGTTCATCATATACCACTCTGATATCCTTCAAAATTTGATTCATCCATAACACCTATGTGCAACATGATGCTACAACAATGTATCCTACCTCTATAGTAGATAATGACATAAAATACTACTTCTTTCTTAGCCAAGACACCAACCTATTTCCAAGAAAGAATGCACCACCACTTTTACTTTTTCTATCATCCAATTAAAACCTACCCAATCTGCATTTGTGCAAGAACTAAGAGAGAAATCAATATCCTTTGAATACCACAAACCATGTTCTGGAGTGTCATTCAAATATTTGAATATCCTCTTCACTATTGCCACATGTGACTCTTTGGGATCTTCTTGAAATCTATCCAAAAGACAAATTGCATGCATGATATCTAATCTAGTAGGAATTAGATACAAGAGTCTCCAATCTTTGATATGCACTTTCTCTAATTATCCTTACGATATTCATCATTATTGCTCATTTTGCAACCAATAACCATAGGAGTACATATTGGTTTAGATTCTTCCATCCCAAACTTCTTCAACATTTCCCTAACATACTTAGATTGTGAAATAAATACCCCTTTCCTTGTCTAATTGATTTGTAGTTCAAGGAAGAAATTTGTTGAAAATTGAGCTGATTTCTTAGCTTAATACTTTGTAAAATTTTAATATTGCTGATCTAAATATGGTTTTTATTTGTTAAAGATTCTTTGTGGGTGATTATCTGATTAATCCATTTTACTATTTGTAGAATGAAGACAAATTTTGATAGAAGTAGACCGGATATTAGAAATGTTACACAAGCATATATCGTGGAAAAACCCTTTTGAGAAAAAAATCCACCAAGAATTAATCTATTATTCAATCTTTGAAGTATATTACAATAGCTCCAATTCTTTCTTGAGAATGCCTCTTTTTCCTTCACCAAAAATTCTTCACAACTTGCAATAAAACTAATAATCACTCTCTTCAACTTGCTTGAGATAAATAGGCAATAATCAACCTTCTAAACTCCAAAGAGTTACAACTTCAAAGCTCAATTCTTATCTCAAAAAACCTATGCCTATCTCTTGCAAGTAGAGTTATACCATGAAGAACAATGTCAACTCATCTCCTTCATCCATTTGGGCATCCCAAACTGAATTCAGAAGTCAACCTTTATTTTGTAAATATATTCAAATCTTATCCTCAAAGTTGATGCCCAGAAGAGGGCCCACTTAACTCAACCTTCTGAAATATCTCAACATGCAAAGGAGTTAATTCCAAGAAGGAAACTTGGGTGCCCAAGGTAGGTCCAAGTCAATTCTTATTAACTAAAACATTTCTCGACACCATTCATGCAAGAATGGCCATCCCTTGTTAACTGAAATAGTCCATTTTATTTGTCATATAACTCAAGTCATTAGCCATGCATTCCAAGTTAACTAAAGTCAACTAGCATTCAACTAAAAATATCTGAAGATAATTGAACCATAATTGAACTAAACTTCAATGAACAAAACCTCATACACACACCCCCTATTTTATTGGACCTCAACATGCATAAAATAAAATCCCTATTTTGTAGGAACCTAGGATACATTTCTGAAGTATACTCAATTCACTTACCAGTCAACTGAACCAAGGTGGATCCCACCTTCCATGTGTGCACCCATGTGCTCCTATTTTGTAGGAGATAACTCCAAGGCATCCCCACTTGCTCCTAACACTTAGAATTGATTACAAATTTCAATTAAGATGATTATTTCATTAAATATTATTCTCTCCCTAATCCTAGTGTTGTTGACCACATTCGAAGGACTTAGGAGATATATGAAATAAATAATGTTTAGGATTGCAATTGAATGGCATCCTATTTTCAACAAAATTCATCTCCCCAAACATAGACATCTCAAACACTTTCTACATCTCTTTTGCAAATGTTTTTCACAATTCTTCATTACCTCCCAGGATTATGTCATCAACATACACAACCACAATCAAGATTTGATCTTTTTCAACTTTAAATTAAAGATTACTATCGACAATACCTTTATTGAATCCTTGTTGCAACACGTACCTATCCAATATTGCTTACCAAGCTCTATGAGCTTGCTTGAGTCCATATAATGTCTTCTTCAATTTACATACCATATTGGGATTATCTAATAATTGAAAGCCTTTTCATTGTTCAATGTAAAAATCTTCTTCCAATTCACCATTCAATCATGCAAACTTCACATCCATCTGATATACTTTGAAATCTTTATGTGTTGTAAAATCCAAAACTATCCTACTACCTTGCATTCTTTCCACTAAAGAAAATTTCCCATCAAAATATATTCCTTCTACTTGTGAGTAACCTTTACACACAAGTATTTCCTTGTTTCTTACCACTTTTGCACTCTCATTCAACTTGTTTCAGAATAACCACTTAGTTCCAATCACATTCTTGTTTGCTAGTCATGGGACAAGTTTCCAAGTCTGATTCTTTTGAATCTACATCACTTCTTCTTTCGTAGTTGTCGGCCTCCTACAATGATCTTAACAACTAATCGTTTACAACCATGATATAGAGATTAGACATTTTACCTAAATAGCCATCTTAACCATCATGAAGGTACATTTAAATTGTCAACGTAGGGACGTGAACTTGAAATGGGTCAGCAAAGTATGTGCACTAGGGACTTCAAAGTAGTCAATTTCATTCTACAACTAGGAAAGACTTAATATTGAAAGTAAATTGCATGAAAGGAAATAAAGAAAATACAGAACATCACTTAATCAAACTTAAACTAAGCATGCATAACAGGAATGAAAATTTAAGTAGAAAATAGGAAACTACTCTGCCCTCCTTGGCTATAGGAATAGTCACATAATGGAATTTTAGTGGTTGCACAAACAGTCAATGCCATATTCCTACTAAGTACTAAATAGAAGCTAAATATAATTTATCTAAGCTAAAGGATTACTAACCAAGTGGCCCCCCTTGGATGAGTATCCTCTAAGATCAATGCAACCTTAGATTAAACTCAGATACTCAATCCAGGATCAAGTCCCTCTTTTTCAGAAGGAGGATCCAAACCTTATTTATCAACTAACAGGGCAGTCAAATCTCACTAATTGAGAGGAATCCATTTAAGGAGAGCAAGAAAGAGAGTGGAGGAGCAGTTATACATGTAGGGGAATCCGTTCAAACATGTAGGTCCAAATGTGGAATCGACCACTGTAGTAACACCTGCATCTGCTCAATGCCATTAAATATTGACATAAGGTGGTTATATGCGGCTGACAAGGAATCTTCCATTGTTGTCCTCCAGTTGACCATCACATGCATCCTTTGCATGAGCAGCTGGTGGCTACATTCTTTAACTGGGCATTTCCAATCATGTCTGTATGGAAATGTCAGTATGCATAATAACTACATACTTAAAGTTATCTAAAGAGCATCCATCAATCACATGCAAGATAATATAGATAGCTCACATATCAAGTAAAATATCATTAAAATTGGCAGAGAGGGAATTAATCCCAAATTTCAAAAGGTTTGAAAGAAACTATAAAAAGTATCAACATGCAATGTCAAAGTTAATGATAACTTCAAAAAATAGACCATGGAATCTACCCATAATTAACCCAAAAGATAGACTCATCACTCCCCCAACCTAAATTTTTGTCGGTCCTCCAGCAGGGGAAGAGTTATGCTTCTGCTTAGTCATGGCTTTGAAATCTGCGATAGATAGCTATCCAATGTTGGTGTCTACAATGGGTGAATCAGGGTTCCAGTAGAAACCTCCCATTCGGTCAAGTCTTCTGTCTTTGGTTTTCCTTTGCAATGTCATATCAGAAGAATCTACAATTTGGCCTAGGCCACATGAGAATAGGTGGCTAGAAAGTTAGGGGAAGCCATTCTCACCCCTGTGTTCTTCCGATCTGAATATAATTTTTAATTATCATCAATGCAGTAACATAGTTGTGGATGGAATGTGGATCAACTTGCTTTAGCTCATCAATTATTGTGTTCCATCTTAGAGATAAGTATCTCCTCATATTATCCTCTTTTGTTGCTGTTTTGACCTCATATTCACTGTATGCTACCTCAATCCAAGGCATAATCCTATTTCCATAGTTTTTTCTGAAGAGTATTTTGTTCTAGTCTATATAAATGCCTTTGGGATTCCTAGATTAAGCTCTAACAGCCAAAGGAGTACTGGATTCCTTTCCCTTATAAGCATTGTATTGGTCACCCCAACTAATTTCATTTTGTACCCATGACATGAATGCTCTCAATTGTACATCTCCCACATAAAGAAGTGGGTTACAATCTTGGTCCTTACTAATAGAAAAATTGTGCAAATAAAGTTCACATAGAAATTTTTTCATTTCAAGGGAGGCAATTCTATAAGCATTGAAAAATTCCATAGGAGTTTCAATTGAAGGATTCAACCCTGAAATGTGTCTAGATAGTTTAAATGAGAGATACTTCTATTTTAAGTCCAGGGAATAAAATCTTGGTGGTATTTTACATGCTACAATTTGTGGCACCAAGGTTGCAACATTTTCCATCCTCTCTTTTAGAGAGGCAATCTCCTGATTCTTTCCTTTGATTATCTCATCCTTTTCCTCAATTTCCTTCTTCAATCTCTTCTTCTCTTCCTCCATTCTTCCTCCTGTCTTTCTATCTCTTTCCACAAATTCAAAAATCCTGCATGTACAGTAAAACCAGAGGGATTATTGGTTCCTACCAGTATCTTTGTTGACACTCCATATAGTACCAATTTCATTGATTGAGGCAGTCCAAGAGGTTTTGAACGTGGGGGTACACTTTCTTCTTCCTCTTCTTGCAACATGGCTTCTTTGTCCTATTCCTGCAGTTGTTGCAGGAACTCTTGTTCTTGCTACAAGAGCTCCTGATTTTTTTGCAGGAGTTCAAAAATTTCCTCATGTTCTCAGGTCTCTACTTCTTCTGCAATGGCAGCAAGGTCTGCCATGGTCATTTTTGCTGCTTCTTCAAACACATCCATTTCTTTAATAGTTTCTTGCCCCATTGGGGCCTCCGCACTCTCATGTGATGTCCTAGGGATTTTTCTTGAAGGTATATCAACAATAGGTTTTGATTTCTTAGAAGGGCTCCCATGTTTTTCTTAAGTTGCAGGATGAATAGTGCCAACCTTTCTCTTTCTAGTGCCCAACACCTTCCTATCTTTAGGCTAGGTTTTGACTTTTCTTTTTCCTTTTTATTCCTATGTTCTTCTCTGGGCCCTAGTTCTCAACAAGGTCCCAAGTGGGACATCATCTTCAGAATTTGAGGAAGAACTTCTTCTTCCAGAGTGCTCAATTTCAGAGGAACTGATTTCTATAGTTCCTTCTGCTATAGGAGGAGTCATATCAGCACAAGAGATCGAAGCACTAAGAGTGGCTTCGACCGTGCTCAATTTCCTGCTAGACCTATGTGCTCAAGATGAAACCCTAGGTTGCAACTATTCAATTTTGAATTGATCAATGTTTAAAAAATCCTCCTAGGACATTCTAGGTGTAGCATCATGCAAATATTTTAAAACTAATAATTTAATTAGACAATGATGTGAAATATATTTATCCCTACCTTTTTGGGTTTCTGTTGCCATGATGGAGATAAGGTTGTACATGATATTGGGTACATTCATCCTTCTTCCATGTATCATATGAATCAACAATTTGAAATGCATTGAATGGAGGTTCAACAATCGACCCTCACAACTGATATATCTGATCATGTATAGAATTTCCTACTTCCATGGTTCAGGCAAAGAGAGTCTCTTAGCACCATGTTTGTCAATAGTGATCAGGGGATCACCATGCACTATGAATATAGCATTGGCTGACCTAGCATCTCTCTAAAAAAGGTAACGTTCTTCATCAGCTGGCAACCTTGTTACCTTTGCAACTTGTTTCTCTATTGTGCCAAACTCGAGCCCTTTCACAATGGATTTTCCATCTGAGAATGTTTGGGAAAACTCCAATGGAATCCCCTCGTCGAACCCATCTAGTTTCAAGAAATAATCCATCCAACCACAAATTTGAAATGTTGCAAGACACTGCACATCTTGCAAAAAAGTGTCATGAATTGAGGGCTCATTTTGGATGAGTCCATCTCCCATTGTCTATCACCAACCTATTACTTCACAATATTTCCTTCTATGATTCTCGTTTGTGAGAAAATTCCTTCCTGGAAACTAGTTTAATTGTCCACAAAATTCCTTTACTCTATTTTTAGCAATTACCATTTGCATTTGAAGATTATGACGGGGCAAGAAATGGTAATAAAGGAATTTATCATGAAAGGAAATGGCGGCGACATTTTAGTGTCACATCGGGTCATATATGAAATTTCAAATTAGCTCCACAAAGTCATGGACTGACATATGGTAATAAATTCGCATCGTTCGTATCCCTCCCCCCAACCTAAATTTGGACATGTGCCCACACATGTGAAATGGAAGCAATGACATGATAGGGCAAGTATGTGTATGTCTACACTAACATACAATAATTAAATGAAACACTCTAAAAGATAATTAAAGATACAATTAATGTGCACATACCTAAGGGTGTATAAACATGATGGCATAGAGGATTCATTGCAACGATCTTGGAGAAAGTATCGCTTTCCTTTTTTAAGTAATAATTGAGCAATTAATGATGAGATGAAATGGAACTAGGTGGAATTAAGGGATGGAAGAGAGAGAAAGGTGGTACAGATGGACGAATGGGTGGATGGGTGGAGAAATGGACTTTTACAAAAGTATAAGTCTTTATTATGATAAGTACATACCTCAATCAATTGGAGAGAGGGACACTAGGTCCACTGCCTTTAGTTGCAGGAGCTTCTTTGTTGTAGGAATTATGTTCAAGTGTTGCATGTTGGATAAACTGTTGCAGGAACTCTTCTTTGGAAGCTGGCTTATGATATAATCTCAAATGGTGTCCATTGACTATTAGTTTGAATTTGACAGGGTCAATGGTGGTGAGTTGTATGGCTCCATTAGGAAATACCTTAGCAATTTCATATGGCCCTAGCCATCTTGTCTGCAATTTTCCCACATTATCCTAATACTGTGAGTCATAAAGAAATGCCTAGTCACGTGGCTGATTTTTTTTTTCTTTGATAAATTTATCATGCCATTTAACTCTTTGATTTTGCACTACTTCAGTATGGTGGAGGGATGCTTTCCTCATATCATCCAATGCATTCAGCTGTATGAACCTTTCTTTTCGTGCCTCAGAAATTTCCATGCCTAATTCAACTGTAGTTTTGAGAGTCTTGTGTTCAAACTCAATGGGTATCATGGTTGTCTTCCCATACGATAGCTCAAATGGGGTGAAGCTTGCGGTTGTGTTCCAAGTGGTTTTGTAAGTCCAAATTGCTTTTGATAATATATTTTCCCAATCCCTTCTGTGAACATGCACTGTTTTGGTTAGGATGGCCTCAATCTCTCTATTTGTCGCCTCAACTTGTCCATTTGCTTGAGGGTGGTATGGAGTTGACTTTTTGTGTCTTATATTGTATTCATTAACTAATGTTGTAACAAGTGTTGAGGTAAACTGAGCTCCTTGATTAGTTACTATTTCTCTAGGCACTCCATATCATGTAAATATTTCTTCATAAAGAAATTCTACAACTTTGTTGTCTCTAGCATGTTTCATGGCTTTGACTTCTACCCATTTAGTTACATAATTAGAGCATACGAGAATATAAGACTTACCATTAGATGGAGGATCAATGGGTCCCACAATATCCAATCCACATTTGTCAAAGGGAGTGACTACTACTTGGGGTCAAAGTGGAATTTCATCAAACTTTATTGGCCTGCCCATCCTTTGGCATATGTCGCATTTCCTTGTATATCTTCCTGCATCTTTATGGAGTGTAGGTCAATAGTATCCTATGTTCAAGATTTTCATTGTTGTCCTCTTGGCTGCAAAGTGTCCTCCACAGGGTTCATCATGGCATGAATGTAGAATATCATAGGTCTCATCTTCCCTCACACATCTTCCCATCACATGATCTGGTCCAATATAAAATAGGCATCCAGCTATCCATGAAAAAGGAAAATATTTTTCAATCAACACTGTTCTCTCTCTTGGAGAGAAGTGAGGGGGAACTCTCCCCGTCACAAAATAATTGGCTATGTCAGCATACTAGGGTTTTTACACTATAATGGAGAATATATGCTCATCAGGGAAGGAGTCATCTATGGTTTGACTATTTGCTGATTTGGTCAGCCTTGAAAGAAAATCTACAACAACGTTGGTCTTCCCTGGTTTATCCACAATAGTTATGTCAAATTCATGCATCAAAAAAGCCATCTAGCTAACCTTCCTGAGGTTAGGGGTTTGTTCATGAGTTATCTAGTGGCTGCATGATCAACGTGCACAAAGATCTAGTAACCTATTATATAGTGCCTGAATTTATTCAAGGTGTAGATTACTACCAACATCTCTTTCTCTATTACCGTGTAATTGAATTCAGCCCCTTGCAAGTTTTTGATGATAAAATAAACCACATGTTCAATGACTCCTTCTTGTCCTAGGACTGCTCCTATGGCATAATTGTTGGTATGTGGTGACTGATCATTCTATATTGTACACTCTTCATGTATCCTCGCCGGGGTCCGGGGCCGGGCCGGGACCCGGGCGGGGGTTCGGGGGCGGTAGCCCCCGAGAAAAATTTTTGGCCTGCTTTTTCGCGAAATTACTGAAAAAGGGAAAAATCACAAAAAAGGGAAAAATCCCCGATTTTGTATAACCCTAATTTATAAAGGGTTTAGGATAGAGTTACAGTATGATAAGAAACAAGCGATTATTCGCGATATTGTAATGGGGTTTTACACTGGTTAATGAAATCATTGGATGGCTGCGGTTTGGTGGATGTAGCCCACATTGGGTGAACCACGTTAAATTCTCTGTGTTATTTTTCTGTGTGTTTTACTTCTGGTTTATTTGATAAAATCTACATTTAGCTTTTAGATATCTGCCATTGAAAACCTAACAAGTGGTATCAGAGCGAGTTGTTTTCAATTATCATTTGCAGGAAAGTCTCACGGTTGAGTGGGAGTCTCACGGTTAAGTGGGAGCAATGGCAGACGAGGGTAAGATGAAGGTTGATAAGTTCAATGGGCAGAACTATCAGTTATGGAAGATGCAGATGGAGGACTATCTCTATCAGAAGGATTTATGGCGGCCATTGGAAGGGAAAACCAAGAAACCCACAGCAATGATGGATGAGGACTCGGATATTTTGGACAAAAAGGCACTTGGCAGTATTCGCTTATGCCTGGCACAATCGGTGGCGTTCAATATTACAACAGCAAAGACAACTCTAGAGTTGATGGAAACCCTAGCAAAGTTATATGAAAAGCCTTCCGCTTCGAATAAGGTATTTCTTATGAAGCGCTTATTTAATATGAAAATGGTAGAAGGTGGATCAGTTACTGATCATTTGAATGAATTTAATACGGTTACCAGTCAATTAACTTCCGTAAAAGTTAACTTTGATGAAGAAGTTAGGGCTCTTTTGATTTTGTGTTCTTTGCCTGAAAGCTGGAATAGCTTGGTAATGGCGGTTAGCAATTCTGTTTCTGGTTCAAATACATTGAAATTTGATGATGTTATTGGTGTTATTTTGAGCGAGGAAATTCGTAGGAAAAGCTCAGGTGGAACATCCACATCAGGCAGTGTTTTGAATGCAGAAAGCAGGGGCAAAACAAATGAGAGATGAAACAATTTTGGGAATCGTGGGAAGTCACGAGGAAAATCAAGGGACAGAAGGTCCCAATCTAGAGACAAGAGGGATTGTTGGTACTGTGGTAAGTCAGGGCATGTAAAGAAAGATTGTTGGTCTCAAAAAATAAAGAAGGAGACAAACAGGAAGGAAATAAAGAGGCAAATGTGGTAAGTAATAAATCTGATGAGGATGCTTTGATTCTTTCTCTTGATAATGTTGATGATTCTTGGGTGTTAGATTCAGGGGCTTCATTTCATGCTACGCCCCATAGAAATTATTTTCTTGATTATGTCCAAGGGGATTTTGGGCTAGTTTATTTGGGAGATAATGAACCTTGTCAGATTGTTGGAAAGGGAAGAATCAAGATCAAGTTGCAGAATGGGAATCATTGGCTACTACATGAGGTAAGGCACGTTCCAAAGCTAAAAAGAAATTTAATTTCTGCAGGGCAACTAGATGATGAAGGTTGTGTTGTTACATTTAGTGATAAAAAGTGGAAGGTTACAAAAGGTGCCTTAGTAGTAGCAAAAGGTGCGAAAGTAGGCACCTTATATCTTTGTACAGGTCATACTGTTCCTTCTACTTTAGCTATTGCAGATAAAAATCAATGTTCAGGAACAGTTGCTGCAGTTCAGCAGGAAGAAAATCAGATAGTTGCTGCAAATTCTGAATCAGTACTATGGCATAACAGACTTGGTCACATGAGTGCAAAAGGTATGAAAGTACTTCATTCAAAGAATGCTTTACCAGGTCTAAAATGTGTTAACATGGATTTCTGTGAAAGTTGTGTGTATGGCAAACAAAAGAGAGTTAGTTTTCTCAAGGATGGGAAACAAAAGAAAGATGAGAAATTGGAGCTTGTGCATACGGATGTATGGGGACCAGCTCAGGTATCTTCTCTCGGTGGCTCTCATTATTATGTCACATTCATCGATGATGCAACTAGGAAGGTATGGATTTATTTCATTAGGCAGAAATCTGATGTATTTGAAACTTTTAAAAAATGGGGAAGCTTGGTTGAGAATGAGACAGGTAAAAAGTTGAAATGTCTCAGATCTGATAATGGTGGTGAGTATTGCAGCAAAGAGTTTGAAGATTATTGTTCCTCTAATGGTATTCGTAGGCAGAAAACGGTTCCAAGGACTCCACAGGAAAATGGAGTGGCTGAGCGCATGAATAGAACAATAATGGAGCGTGCACGGACTATGAGATTGCATGTTGGGTTGCCTTTAAACATGTGGGAGAGGCTGTAAACACTGCTGTTTATTTAATTAATAGAGGTCCATCTAATCCTTTGGGTTGTGGTATTCCAGAGGAAGCATGGAAAGGTAAGAAGGTGAGTTATTCTTTTCTGAAAACCTTCGGTTGTGAAGCATTTACACATGTAGATTCTGAAAATAGAACCAAGCTTGATGCAAAATCAAAGAAATGTATATTTGTTGGATATGGCATAGATGAATTTGGTTATAGGCTTTGGGATTTTGAAAATAAGAAAATTGTGAGAAGCGGGGATGTCATATTCAATGAGAAAATGTTGTACAAAGATCTATTGCAGCAGCATGAGAAGAAAGAACAGGATTATGCAGTGTTGGATGATATTACAAACACCAATGTTCCAGTGGTTCCTCATGCTCCACAACAACAACAACAAGAAATACCACAAACTCCAGTGAATGTTAGGCGATCTTCAAGGTTAAGTAGACCTCCAGAAAGATTTTCTCCCTCTTTGTACTCTATTCTATTAACTGATGCTGGTGAACCAGAATGTTATCATGAAGCTATGCAGGTGGATACCAAGGTTCAGTGGGAGCATGGGATGGAAGAAGAAATGGACTCCTTGCTGAAAAATCAAACTTGGGAATTATGCAAGTTGCTTGCAGGTAAAAAGGCTTTAGCAAACAAATGGGTTTATAGGATGAAAGAGGAGGATGGAGGTAAGAAAAGATTTAAATCCAGATTAGTTGTAAAGGGATTTGCACAGAAACAAGGTATTGATTTTGATGAAATATTTTCGCCAGTTGTTAAAATGACCTCTATTCGTACTGTGTTAAGTATTGTGGCTATTGAAGATTTACATTTAGAACAGCTTGATGTTAAAACTGCCTTTCTCCATGGTGATTTGGAAGAGGAAATTTATATGGAACAACCACAAGGATTTGAGGTCAAAGGTAAGGAGAAACTAGTGTGCAGATTGAAGAAAAGCTTATATGGCTTGAAGCAAGCACCTCGACAATGGTATCTTAAATTTGATAGTTTTATGGCTGAGCAAGGCTACACCAGGTGCAATTCAGACCATTGTGTTTATTTTAAGATACTAGGTGAAGATAGCTACATTATTTTATGTTTATATGTTGATGATATGCTTGTAGCGGGGTCTAACATGGATCACATAAAGGAGTTAAAATAACAGTTAGCAAATTCATTTGCTATGAAGGATTTGGGGGCAGCAAAACAAATCCTTGGTATGAAGATTACAAGAGATAGGAAAAATAGGAAATTGTTTTTATCTCAGGTTGATTATGTTAAAAAGGTGTTGCAGAGATTTCATATGGAGAATGCAAAAGCTGTCAGCACACCTTTGCCCAGTCATGTAAAATTGACTAAGGATATGTCTCCAAAGACACAAGAGGAGGAAGAAAAAATGTCCAAGGTACCATATGCTTCAGCTGTAGGTAGTTTAATGTATGCCATGGTATGCACGAGACTAGATATTGCACATGCTGTAGGAGTTGTTAGCCGGTATATGAGTAATCCAGGAATTGAGCATTGGAATGCAGTGAAATGGATTCTCAGGTATTTGAGAGGTACACCAAATAAACATTTATGTTTTGAGGGATCTAATACAGATTTAAAAGGCTATGTTGACTCAGATCTAGCAGGGGATATTGATACCAGGCGGAGTACCACAGGTTATGTATTTACCGTTGGTGGGACAGCAGTAAGTTGGATATCTCGATTGCAAAAGGTGGTTGCTTTATCCACCACAGAGGCAGAGTATGTGGCTGCAACAGAGGCAGCAAAAGAGATGATATGGATACAACTTTTCATGGAAGAGTTGGGAAAACAACAGGCTGAAAATTACTTGTTTACAGACAGCCAGAGTGCTATACATCTTGCAAAGAATTCTGCTTTGCACTCTAAAACCAAACACATACAGTTGAGGTATCATTTCATTCGGTCAGTGATGGAGGATGGACAGGTAAAGCTGGCAAAGATACATACAGATGTAAATCTAGCAGATATGTTTACTAAGGTGGTGATAAGGGAGAAGCTAAGCTCCTCTTCAGCTTCGGTTGGCCTTCAAGGTTGAATTAAAGTATAAGAAA
>CM021108.1:125704195-125725570 GCA_007115665.2 Sequoiadendron giganteum | reverse complement strand
AGATAGAGAGAGAAAGATGAAATTTGACCTCCTGATTACTAAAATTTGACCTCCTGATTACTCAAATTTGACATGTTGATTACTGAAATTTGACTAAGTCTAAAATTTTTAAGATCTTCCAAAAACTAGAATTTGCATTATAACTCCTAGAGATTTGAAACCACTCTCAAACATCCTGCCTATATACATGAAATATAAATTGAAGTATAAGAAAGTAAATGTCCATATGTAAATGTTTATTTCATGTATATAGTTTCCCTGATAGAGAAAGCAAAAATCAAAGAGTTTACAAAAATGTATTCCAAAAGTCATGAATGACATTTGGAGAGTGCCAAATTTGGCGCTAGCCAAATGAAGCGGCCCATTTGGAAAGCACCAAATTTGGCATGCACCAAATAGGTTGCATTGGGAAATACCAACCCAATGGTTTGGATTTTGCATTCGGCATCCGACCGAAAGGTTTGGACAACCATTTCATGAAAAATACATGATTTTTTGAAAGGGTTCCAAATTTCCTCATATTTTTCGTTTGTGCTCCCCATCTCATTTGCATGTCTTTCAATGCAATTTTATTAAAAAACCATGATATTATTAAGCTCTCTCTTAGCTATCTAAATATATATATAAAAAATCATTTTGATTTAGTTAAGGTTTTGATCCATGGCTTCTATTGTAAATTCCTCTATTTTTGGTCAAAAAGCAACATGTGCTAGTTTTATGATGGATTTTTACTCGTTCATCGAAATGTGAAACAAATTATTTTTTTTGAAACTAGACTCCATTCTACACATGATGAAAAAAAATCAATTTTTGATTTGTTTGAAAAACATTTAGGGGGGAGCACACTCAAATTCGCGCTTTTCAAGATATGTCAACTTTGAAAATTCATAAAATATTATATATTCATTAAAAAAATTATCCAAAAGAACAAGGATAAACTACATGGTGTTAGCTAATTTCTCACCATTGAGATTTTTGAAATTCTAAAAAAAAATTAATCAAAAAGGGGGGAGCCCTCAGGCACTATGCTATTTTTTTGTATAAAAACAAGACCTGTTTTGGGTCCCCCCCCTTTTTTGAGACCCTCAATCTTCATTAATTTCAAAAAAAAATAGTAGCTTAGAAACTAGACTCAGAGCACTTCAACTTTTTTTCTTGCCGCATCTTGAAATTTTGAGCATAACTATCTTCATTTTCTTGTGCAAACCACATTTTGCTGATTTCAGAAAAAATGTGGCTCTTAAGAGCCAAAATTATGTCACAGATTGGTGCACTTACCCAACAAGTAAACTTATGTTTACTTTCCAAGTTTGAACCTAAAATAATGATTGAGGCATGAAAAGATGAATATTGGATCAAGACTACTGATGAGTCAAACTTTTGGGTTAATTATGGGTAGATTCCATGGTCTATTTACTGAAGTTATCATGAACTTTGACATTGCATGTTGATACTTTTTATATTTTATTTCAAACCTTCTGACGTTTGGGATTAATTCCCTCTCTGCCAATTTTAATTATATTTGACTTGATATCTGAACTATCTATATTTTCTTGCATGTGATTGATGGATTCTCTTTAGATAATTTTAGCTATGTAGTTATTATGTGTACTAACATTGTCATGTAGACATGATTGGAAATTCCAAACTAAGGAATGTAGTCGCCAACTGCTCATGCAAAGGATGCACGTGATGGTCAACTAGAGGACACCAACAAAAGATTCCTTGTTAGCTGCATGAAACCACCCTATGCTGACCTTTAACGACATTGAGTAGATGTGGTATTACTGTAGTGGTTGAGTCCACATTTGGACCTACGTGTCTGAATGGATTCCCCTGCATGCATAACCGCTCCTCCACTCTCTTTCCTGCTTTCCCTAAATGGTGTGCTCTCAATTAGTGAGAGTTGACTGCCCTATTAGCTAATAAATAAGGTTCAGATCCTCCTTTTGAAAAAGAGGGAGTTGATTGCCAAGTTATTGTACAAGCTGAGAATACTAGACACACTCTTTTGTATTTACATTTTCCAATGAATTAAATGAGATCTTGAATTGAGTATTTGAGTTTAATCTAAGTTTGCATTTGTCTTAGAGGATACTCATCCAAGGGGGCCCACTTGGTGAGTAATTTGCTAGCTTAGATAGATTAGCTTTAGCTTCTATTTAGTACTCAGTAGGAATATGGAATTGACTATTCTTGCAACCACTAGAAGTCCATTTTGTGACTGTTCCTATAGCTAAGGCGGGCAAAGTAGTTTCATGTTTGTTGCTCAAATTTTCATTCTTGTTATGCATGTTCAGTTTAAGTTTGATTAAGTGTTGTTCAGTATTTGATTTATTTCCTTTCATGTAATTTACTTTTAGTATTAAGTCGTTCCTCGTTGTAGAATGAAGGTGACTACTTTGAAGTCCCTAGTGCACATATTGTGCTGACCCATTTCAAGTTCATGTCCCTGGTTGACAATTTAAATGTACCTTCATGATGGTTAAGATGTCTATTTAGGTCAGATGGCCAATCTCTGAATCATGGTTGTAAAGGCTTAGTTGTTAAGATCATTATAGGAAGCTGACATTTTTGGCATCATTTTCAGGGATGGTGTCAAACTAGGGAGTCCTTTGGAGTCATTGATAGTTTTTCTATTGTAGTATTTCTGGAGTTTCCCCTTAGTGTTATAAGTTATGATCCACTATTCTTTTTCACCCATTAATTATGTGAGTTGGTTGATACTACATGCATTAAAGAAGAAGAGATGTTTATGAGAGATTTCTTCCTAATAACCCAGAGCCATTTCAGCTAGTAGAGCTTCCAAATCTACCCAAAATTGACAAAGAAGAAGAGTCACACCCCTTTGCTGATATATTCCCTAACTTGACCAATTTTGAAGTTTTCGTTGAAGATCAAAATCCTATTGAACAACCTTTTCTAGAATTCCATCAAGCATGCATGGCTAATGCAAATGGAAACAGGCCTAACAGGTAGAACCAGCCAACTTTTCCTTTTCCCATTGCTAAATAGGATGAAGTAGACAACCTCAAGGATATCCCTGCTTCAGTCCTTCCTAAGTTCTATGTACTTGTCATAGAAGACCCTAATACATTCTTGTTTGAATTTGACATACTCTGCAGAAGTTATGACTATACCACTCATGCCCACATACTTAATCTATTTCCTACCACCTTGACGAAAGATGCATTAAGATGGTTTATGGACCTTGGCAGAAACACCGTGCAAACTTGGGAAGATATGAAGACAAAGTTCCTTGAAAAATACGAGTATTGTAGGGGTAGTGATATGAGAGGAGGTAGCATTTTCAGAATGCAACACAAAGAAGATGAGAGCCTAGAAGATATCATTTCAAGGTTTTTGTTCTGTCTGCAGAAATCTCCACATCATACACTCAATGAAGACTCGCAAAATTTTCTTTTCCTAAGAGGAATTAGTGAAATTTGCATTGATGCCTTGGACCTGATGGTAGGAGGAGATATCACTCAAGTCCCTTGGGAGGATATCAAGAAGATATGCAAGAAATACTCTAGGTTAGCTTCAAAGAAAGGAAGAGCCTACCAGTCCTCTATGGGTAAGTCATCTAGTAGTGGAGTTTCAAGAATGGATATTACTAATTTATTGGAAGATTTCAAGCAGGATATCATCAAAAATATAGCTACTTAGCTAGATACAATCCAAGCTAAGAAGAAACATGAGGAGGCAAAGGCAACATTGACAAAATATTGTCCCCATTGTAGGCAAAAGAAGAGAGACTGTAGATGTAAGGTGATAGCTAACATTGACAGTAAGCAAATTCTACCTGAATTCAAACCAATCTAGACTAAGGAAGAACAAGTCTACTTTGTTTTACATAAAAGATCACGGGCTTCAAGACAAGGTATTCCACCAGATCCATTATATTTTACTGGACCATATTTTAATTCTTATTCATCTAGTAACTAGTGGCAGCCACCCTATCCATCCAACTATGGAGGATATCCACTGTAATCTTGGAGTAACCCTCCAAATACTTGGTCCAACTATCAAAGTTACTCACCTCAGTGGTAGCAACCTTAGGGGATTTGGTAGCAGTTCTAGGGACCTTCGAAAACACCTTCTAGAAACTAGCAACAAACATCTCAATGGAGAGGTGGACAACAATGGCCAAATCAGACAACCAACTACATGCAACCCTCTTCTCAAACTCAACAACCTGCTATAATGCCTCCTTCTGCTAATTCAAACACAAATAAGTCCAAATCTACTCAGTTACCAATTCAACCTACACTCAATCCTAGAATCTCTGACTGATCCCATCCAACCTTATGCACCTCAAAATCTTGAACTAGCTCCGACCAAGCAAACAACACAAGAGCCACCATTCCCCCAGAGATTGGAAGTGGCCAAGCCAAAAGAAGATAAGGAGGAAACCACTTTTGATATTCTAGATTAGCTAAGGCACAAATGTGTCCAGATACCCCTATTTCAGGCCATAAAATATATCCCTATCTATGGAAAGGTGATTAAAGAAGTATGCCTTAAGAACCTAGGCAAGAAAAAGAGTGACCCAACTACAGTTCATGTAGTGGGGTAGCTTGTTGACATCATGCTTGGAAAAGTAATTTTCCCCAAGTACAATGATCCAGGTAGTCCTGTGGTTGAAGTCATTATAAACAGGATAAACATAAAGAATTCTTTTATTGACTTAGGTGCAATAATCAATGTGATGACTAAAGACATCCTACAATAGCTAAATATTACAAGCATGAGATCCACTCCTACCATCCTACAACTTACTGATAGTTCCATAGTTAAGTCGGATGGCATGGTAGAAGACATTGTGGTGACTTTAGACTCTTGGGAGTATCCAATTGATTTCATGGTGCTTTCTCCCAAAGGTACACTTGGCGGATATCCCATTATCCTTGGTCGGCCATGGCTAGCAACTACAAACGCTTATATTGGATGTTGGTCAAGTGATATGACCATTTCCAATGGTAGGAACACTAAAAATATTGTTCTTTATCCCCCTGCCTAGCCGCCCCATGATGAATATATCTCTATATGGCCACATATTGGTGAAGAGGCTAAAGATGTTAACTCTACGACATAGCTTATGATGCTAGTAAGAAGTCCTTTCCTGCAACTTCAAGATGAAGATGAGGTGTTATCTAATATCATTCAAAACCATTGTCAGATAGAGGAGGCATCACCCACTCATTTTTCTGACTCTGAAGACCTTGTACAAACACTTATGTTAGTTATGCATGATCCTCTTGCAGCCACTATTCCCAAAGATAGACTTTCTACAGCCATTGTCTCTATGGATGGACTTCCTGTAGTAATAGGTATGTTTCACCCAATGCTACCACATGAACTTAAGGTACCATGCATTAATGAAGCAACTATGATCAAGCTAGTTACACAAGTACAAATGTCCAAAGGAAAGTGTTTGAATATCAACAGTAAATTGAGTGAAGGATGATAGTTGACATTGGAAAATTTGATGAAAGCCCAGGAAAAAGCATTTGCCTAGGATTACAATGATACGAATGGACTCAATCCAAAGGTCTACACTCATAGGATATATATCAAAGATGATGGTACACCTATAAGGCAGCTGCAAAGAAGAATCAACCCTGCATTAAGAGAGATTGTTAAAATAGAGCTACAAAAGCTATTAGACATAGGAATTATTTAGCCAAGTTTAGACAGCCAATGGGTGTCTCCATTGGTGGTTGTGCCCAAGAAGGGAGGAAAATGGAGAGTTTGTGTCAAATATAGGGAGCTCAATTCTGCTACTAAGAAGGACCATTTTCCCTTGCCTTTTGTAGATAAAGTCTTAGACTCTCTTGTAGGTAAGCAGTACTTTGCTTTCCTTGATGGATTCAGTGGTTACAATCAAATTCAAATTGCACCAGAAGACAACCTTCACATGTCCATGGGGGACATATGCCTATTCAGTACTTCCCTTTGGATTATGCAATGCACCAACAACTTTTCAAAGAGCAATAATTAGCATATTTTCATACATATCCTCTGACTGCATGGAGATCTATATGGACTATTTTACTACTTATGGTGCAAATTTTGAAGAAGCATTGAAAAATTTGAAGAAATTTCTATAGAGATGTGAAGACTAGAATGTATCTCTAAATAGTGAGAAATGCTTCATGATGATGCAAGAGGGAGTAGTACTTGGCCACTACATTTCACACCACCGTATTTAGGTTGACCATGTGAAAATGAGGTAATTTTTAATCTATCCACACCTACAAAACAAAAATATGTTATGAATTTTCTAGGCCATGTAGGACATTATAGGCATTTTATCAAATATTTCAGCAAGATAACAACACCACTATATAGTCTCCTAACTAAAGATGTCGAGTTTCAATGGAAAAAAGGCTTTGATAAAGAATTTTTTGATTTAAAGACAACCCTGACTCATGCTCCTGTACTTAAAGGACCTAATTGGGAAATCCCATTTCACATCCATATTGATGCCTCAGATTATGCCATAGGAGCAGTCCTAGGACAAGAAGGAGTCATTGAACATGTGGTTTATTTTATCATCAAAAACTTGCAAGGGGCTGAATTCAATTACACGGTAATAGAGAAAGAGATGTTGGTAGTAATCTACACCTTGAATAAATTCAGGCACTATATAATAGGTTACTAGATCTTTGTGCACGTTGATCATGCAGCCACTAGATAACTCATGAACAAACCCCTAACCTCAGGAAGGTTAGCTAGATGGCTTTTTTGATGCATGAATTTGACATAACTATTGTGGATAAACCAGGGAAGACCAACGTTGTTGTAGATTTTCTTTCAAGGCTGACCAAATCAGCAAATAGTCAAACCATAGATGACTCCTTCCCTGATGAGCATATATTCTCCATTATAGTGTAAAAACCCTAGTATGCTGACATAGCCAATTATTTTGTGACGGGGAGAGTTCCCCCTCACTTCTCTCCAAGAGAGAGAACAGTGTTGATTGAAAAATATTTTCCTTTTTCATGGATAGCTGGATGCCTATTTTATATTGGACCAGATCATGTGATGGGAAGATGTGTGAGGGAAGATGAGACCTATGATATTCTACATTCATGCCATGATGAACCCTGTGGAGGACACTTTGCAGCCAAGAGGACAACAATGAAAATCTTGAACATAGGATACTATTGACCTACACTCCATAAAGATGCAGGAAGATATACAAGGAAATGCGACATATGCCAAAGGATGGGCAGGCCAATAAAGTTTGATGAAATTCCACTTTGACCCCAAGTAGTAGTCACTCCCTTTGACAAATGTGGATTGGATATTGTGGGACCCATTGATCCTCCATCTAATGGTAAGTCTTATATTCTCGTATGCTCTAATTATGTAACTAAATGGGTAGAAGTCAAAGCCATGAAACATGCTAGAGACAACAAAGTTGTAGAATTTCTTTATGAAGAAATATTTACATGATATGGAGTGCCTAGAGAAATAGTAACTAATCAAGGAGCTCAGTTTACCTCAACACTTGTTACAACATTAGTTAATGAATACAATATAAGACACAAAAAGTCAACTCCATACCACCCTCAAGCAAATGGACAAGTTGAGGCGACAAATAGAGAGATTGAGGCCATCCTAACCAAAACAGTGCATGTTCACAGAAGGGATTGGGAAAATATATTATCAAAAGCAATTTGGACTTACAAAACCACTTGGAACACAACCGCAAGCTTCACCCCATTTGAGCTATCGTATGGGAAGACAACCATGATACCCATTGAGTTTGAACACAAGACTCTCAAAACTACAGTTGAATTAGGCATGGAAATTTCTGAGGCACGAAAAGAAAGGTTCATACAGCTGAATGCATTGGATGATATGAGGAAAGCATCCCTCCACCATACTGAAGTAGTGCAAAATCAAAGAGTTAAATGGCATGATAAATTTATCAAAGAAAAAAAAAATCAGCCACGTGACTAGGCATTTCTTTATGACTCACAGTATTAGGATAATGTGGGAAAATTGCAGACAAGATGGCTAGGGCCATATGAAATTGCTAAGGTATTTCCTAATGGAGCCATACAACTCACCACCATTGACCCTGTCAAATTCAAACTAATAGTCAATGGACACCATTTGAGATTATATCATAAGCCAGCTTCCAAAGAAGAGTTCCTGCAACAGTTTATCCAACATGCAACACTTGAACATAATTCCTACAACAAAGAAGCTCCTGCAACTAAAGGCAGTGGACCTAGTGTCCCTCTCTCCAATTGATTGAGGTATGTACTTATCATAATAAAGACTTATACTTTTGTAAAAGTCCATTTCTCCACCCATCCACCCATTCGTCCATCTGTACCACCTTTCTCTCTCTTCCATCCCTTAATTCCACCTAGTTCCATTTCATCTCATCATTAATTGCTCAATTATTACTTAAAAAAGGAAAGCGATACTTTCTCCAAGATCGTTGCAATGAATCCTCTATGCCATCATGTTTATACACCCTTAGGTATGTGCACATTAATTGTATCTTTAATTATCTTTTAGAGTGTTTCATTTAATTATTGTATGTTAGTGTAGACATACACATACTTGCCCTATCATGTCATTGCTTCCATTTCACATGTGTGGGCACATGTCCAAATTTAGGTTGGGGGGAGGGATACGAACGATGCGAATTTATTACCATATGTCAGTCCATGACTTTGTGGAGCTAATTTGAAATTTCATATATGACCCGATGTGACACTAAAATGTCGCCGCCATTTCCTTTCATGATAAATTCCTTTATTACCATTTCTTGCCCCGTCATAATCTTCAAATGCAAATGGTAATTGCTAAAAATAGAGTAAAGGAATTTTGTGGACAATTAAACTAGTTTCCAGGAAGGAATTTTCTCACAAACGAGAATCATAGAAGGAAATATTGTGAAGTAATAGGTTGGTGATAGACAATGGGAGATGGACTCATCCAAAATGAGCCCTCAATTCATGACACTTTTTTGCAAGATGTGCAGTGTCTTGCAACATTTCAAATTTGTGGTTGGATGGATTATTTCTTGAAACTAGATGGGTTCGACGAGGGGATTCCATTGGAGTTTTCCCAAACATTCTCAGATGGAAAATCCATTGTGAAAGGGCTCGAGTTTGGCACAATAGAGAAACAAGTTGCAAAGGTAACAAGGTTGCCAGCTGATGAAGAACGTTACCTTTTTTAGAGAGATGCTAGGTCAGCCAATGCTATATTCATAGTGCATGGTGATCCCCTGATCACTATTGACAAACATGGTGCTAAGAGACTCTCTTTGCCTGAACCATGGAAGTAGGAAATTCTATACATGATCAGATATATCAGTTGTGAGGGTCGATTGTTGAACCTCCATTCAATGCATTTCAAATTGTTGATTCATATGATACATGGAAGAAGGATGAATGTACCCAATATCATGTACAACCTTATCTCCATCATGGCAACAGAAACCCAAAAAGGTAGGGATAAATATATTTCACATCATTGTCTAATTAAATTATTAGTTTTAAAATATTTGCATGATGCTACACCTAGAATGTCCTAGGAGGATTTTTTAAACATTGATCAATTCAAAATTGAATAGTTGCAACCTAGGGTTTCATCTTGAGCACATAGGTCTAGCAGGAAATTGAGCACGGTCGAAGCCACTCTTAGTGCTTCGATCTCTTGTGCTGATATGACTCCTCCTATAGCAGAAGGAACTATAGAAATCAGTTCCTCTGAAATTGAGCACTCTGGAAGAAGAAGTTCTTCCTCAAATTCTGAAGATGATGTCCCACTTGGGACCTTGTTGAGAACTAGGGCCCAGAGAAGAACATAGGAATAAAAAGGAAAAAGAAAAGTCAAAACCTAGCCTAAAGATAGGAAGGTGTTGGGCACTAGAAAGAGAAAGGTTGGCACTATTCATCCTGCAACTTAAGAAAAACATGGGAGCCCTTCTAAGAAATCAAAACCTATTGTTGATATACCTTCAAGAAAAATCCCTAGGACATCACATGAGAGTGCGGAGGCCCCAATGGGGCAAGAAACTATTAAAGAAATGGATGTGTTTGAAGAAGCAGCAAAAATGACCATGGCAGACCTTGCTGCCATTGCAGAAGAAGTAGAGACCTGAGAACATGAGGAAATTTTTGAACTCCTGCAAAAAAATCAGGAGCTCTTGTAGCAAGAACAAGAGTTCCTGCAACAACTGCAGGAATAGGACAAAGAAGCCATGTTGCAAGAAGAGGAAGAAGAAAGTGTACCCCCACGTTCAAAACCTCTTGGACTGCCTCAATCAATGAAATTGGTACTATATGGAGTGTCAACAAAGATACTGGTAGGAACCAATAATCCCTCTGGTTTTACTGTACATGCAGGATTTTTGAATTTGTGGAAAGAGATAGAAAGACAGGAGGAAGAATGGAGGAAGAGAAGAAGAGATTGAAGAAGGAAATTGAGGAAAAGGATGAGATAATCAAAGGAAAGAATCAGGAGATTGCCTCTCTAAAAGAGAGGATGGAAAATGTTGCAACCTTGGTGCCACAAATTGTAGCATGTAAAATACCACCAAGATTTTATTCCCTGGACTTAAAATAGAAGTATCTCTCATTTAAACTATCTAGACACATTTCAGGGTTGAATCCTTCAATTGAAACTCCTATGGAATTTTTCAATGCTTATAGAATTGCCTCCCTTGAAATGAAAAAATTTCTATGTGAACTTTATTTGCACAATTTTTCTATTAGTAAGGACCAAGATTGTAACCCACTTCTTTATGTGGGAGATGTACAATTGAGAGCATTCATGTCATGGGTACAAAATGAAATTAGTTGGGGTGACCAATACAATGCTTATAAGGGAAAGGAATCCAGTACTCCTTTGGCTGTTAGAGCTTAATCTAGGAATCCCAAAGGCATTTATATAGACTAGAACAAAATACTCTTCAGAAAAAACTATGGAAATAGGATTATGCCTTGGATTGAGGTAGCATACAGTGAATATGAGGTCAAAACAGCAACAAAAGAGGATAATATGAGGAGATACTTATCTCTAAGATGGAACACAATAATTGATGAGCTAAAGCAAGTTGATCCACATTCCATCCACAACTATGTTACTGCATTGATGATAATTAAAAATTATATTCAGATCGGAAGAACACAGGGGTGAGAATGGCTTCCCCTAACTTTCTAGCCACCTATTCTCATGTGGCCTAGGCCAAATTGTAGATTCTTCTGATATGACATTGCAAAGGAAAACCAAAGACAGAAGACTTGACCGAATGGGAGGTTTCTACTGGAACCCTGATTCACCCATTGTAGACACCAACATTGGATAGCTATCTATCGCAGATTTCAAAGCCATGACTAAGCAGAAGCATAACTCTTCCCCTGCTGGAGGACCGACAAAAATTTAGGTTGGGGGAGTGATGAGTCTATCTTTTGGGTTAATTATGGGTAGATTCCATGGTCTATTTTTTGAAGTTATCATTAACTTTGACATTGCATGTTGATACTTTTTATAGTTTCTTTCAAACCTTTTGAAATTTGGGATTAATTCCCTCTCTGCCAATTTTAATGATATTTTACTTGATATGTGAGCTATCTATATTATCTTGCATGTGATTGATGGATGCTCTTTAGATAACTTTAAGTATGTAGTTATTATGCATACTGACATTTCCATACAGACATGATTGGAAATGCCCAGTTAAAGAATGTAGCCACCAGCTGCTCATGCAAAGGATGCATGTGATGGTCAACTGGAGGACAACAATGGAAGATTCCTTGTCAGCCGCATATAACCACCTTATGTCAATATTTAATGGCATTGAGCAGATGCAGGTGTTACTACAGTGGTCGATTCCACATTTGGACCTACATGTTTGAACGGATTCCCCTACATGTATAACTGCTCCTCCACTCTCTTTCTTGCTCTCCTTAAATGGATTCCTCTCAATTAGTGAGATTTGACTGCCCTGTTAGTTGATAAATAAGGTTTGGATCCTCCTTCTGAAAAAGAGGGACTTGATCCTGGATTGAGTATCTGAGTTTAATCTAAGGTTGCATTGATCTTAGAGGATACTCATCCAAGGGGGGCCACTTGGTTAGTAATCCTTTAGCTTAGATAAATTATATTTAGCTTCTATTTAGTACTTAGTAGGAATATGGCATTGACTGTTTGTGCAACCACTAAAATTCCATTATGTGACTATTCCTATAGCCAAGGAGGGCAGAGTAGTTTCCTATTTTCTACTTAAATTTTCATTCCTGTTATGCATGCTTAGTTTAAGTTTGATTAAGTGATGTTCTGTATTTTCTTTATTTCCTTTCATGCAATTTACTTTCAATATTAAGTCTTTCCTAGTTGTAGAATGAAATTGACTACTTTGAAGTCCCTAGTGCACATACTTTGCTGACCCATTTCAAGTTCACGTCCCTACGTTGACAATTTAAATGTACCTTCATGATGGTTAAGATGGCTATTTAGGTAAAATGTCTAATCTCTATATCATGGTTGTAAACGATTAGTTGTTAAGATCATTGTAGGAGGCCGACAACTACGAAAGAAGAAGTGATGTAGATTCAAAAGAATCAGACTTGGAAACTTGTCCCATGACTAGCAAACAAGAATGTGATTGGAACTAAGTGGTTATTCTGAAACAAGTTGAATGAGAGTGCAAAAGTGGTAAGAAACAAGGAAATACTTGTGTGTAAAGGTTACTCACAAGTAGAAGGAATATATTTTGATGGGAAATTTTCTTTAGTGGAAAGAATGCAAGGTAGTAGGATAGTTTTGGATTTTACAACACATAAAGATTTCAAAGTATATCAGATGGATGTGAAGTTTGCATGATTGAATGGTGAATTGGAAGAAGATTTTTACATTGAACAATGAAAAGGCTTTCAATTATTAGATAATCCCAATATGGTATGTAAATTGAAGAAGACATTATATGGACTCAAGCAAGCTCATAGAGCTTGGTAAGCAATATTGGATAGGTACGTGTTGCAACAAGGATTCAATAAAGGTATTGTCGATAGTAATCTTTAATTTAAAGTTGAAAAAGATCAAATCTTGATTGTGGTTGTGTATGTTGATGACATAATCCTGGGAGGTAATGAAGAATTGTGAAAAACATTTGCAAAAGAGATGTAGAAAGTGTTTGAGATGTCTATGTTTGGGGAGATGAATTTTGTTGAAAATAGGATGCCATTCAATTGCAATCCTAAACATTATTTATTTCATATATCTCCTAAGTCCTTCGAATGTGGTCAACAACACTAGGATTAGGGAGAGAATAATATTTAATGAAATAATCATCTTAATTGAAATTTGTAATCAATTCTAAGTGTTAGGAGCAAGTGGGGATGCCTTGGAGTTATCTCCTACAAAATAGGAGCACATGGGTGCACACATGGAAGGTGGGATCCACCTTGGTTCAGTTGACTGGTAAGTGAATTGAGTATACTTCAGAAATGTATCCTAGGTTCCTACAAAATAGGGATTTTATTTTATGCATGTTGAGGTCCAATAAAATAGGGGGTGTGTGTATGAGGTTTTGTTCATTGAAGTTTAGTTCAATTATGGTTCAATTATCTTCAGATATTTTTAGTTGAATGCTAGTTGACTTTAGTTAACTTGGAATGCATGGCTAATGACTTGAGTTATATGACAAATAAAATGGACTATTTCAGTTAACAAGGGATGGCCATTCTTGCATGAATGGTGTCGAGAAATGTTTTAGTTAATAAGAATTGACTTGGACCTACCTTGGGCACCCAAGTTTCCTTCTTGGAATTAACTCCTTTGCATGTTGAGATATTTCAGAAGGTTGAGTTAAGTGGGCCCTCTTCTGGGCATCAACTTTGAGGATAAGATTTGAATATATTTACAAAATAAAGGTTGACTTCTGAATTCAGTTTGGGATGCCCAAATGGATGAAGGAGATGAGTTGACATTGTTCTTCATGGTATAACTCTACTTGCAAGAGATAGGCATAGGTTTTTTGAGATAAGAATTGAGCTTTGAAGTTGTAACTCTTTGGAGTTTAGAAGGTTGATTATTGCCTATTTATCTCAAGCAAGTTGAAGAGAGTGATTATTAGTTTTATTGCAAGTTGTGAAGAATTTTTGGTGAAGGAAAAAGAGGCATTCTCAAGAAAGAATTGGAGCTATTGTAATATACTTCAAAGATTGAATAATAGATTAATTCTTGGTGGATTTTTTTCTCAAAAGGGTTTTTCCACGATATATGCTTGTGTAACATTTCTAATATCCGGTCTACTTCTATCAAAATTTGTCTTCATTCTACAAATAGTAAAATGGATTAATCAGATAATCACCCACAAAGAATCTTTAACAAATAAAAACCATATTTAGATCAGCAATATTAAAATTTTACAAAGTATTAAGCTAAGAAATCAGCTCAATTTTCAACAAATTTCTTCCTTGAACTACAAATCAATTAGACAAGGAAAGGGGTATTTATTTCACAATCTAAGTATGTTAGGGAAATGTTGAAGAAGTTTGGGATGGAAGAATCTAAACCAATATGTACTCCTATGGTTATTGGTTGCAAAATGAGCAATAATGATGAATATCGTAAGGATAATTAGAGAAAGTGCATATCAAAGATTGGAGACTCTTGTATCTAATTCCTACTAGATTAGATATCATGCATGCAATTTGTCTTTTGGATAGATTTCAAGAAGATCCCAAAGAGTCACATGTGGCAATAGTGAAGAGGATATTCAAATATTTGAATGACACTCCAGAACATGGTTTGTGGTATTCAAAGGATATTGATTTCTCTCTTAGTTCTTGCACAAATGCAGATTGGGTAGGTTTTAATTGGATGATAGAAAAAGTAAAAGTGGTGGTGCATTCTTTCTTGGAAATAGGTTGGTGTCTTGGCTAAGAAAGAAGTAGTATTTTATGTCATTATCTACTATAGAGGTAGGATACATTGTTGTAGCATCATGTTGCACATAGGTGTTATGGATGAATCAAATTTTGAAGGATATCAGAGTGGTATATGATGAACCAATTTCTATCTTATGTGATAATACAAGTGTTATTAATATTTCAAAGAATCCAATAATGCATTCAAGGAAAAAACATATTTCAATTTGGTATGACCTTTTTAAGAGACAAGAATGTAGAGAATGAGCTGAAGCTGGAGTATGTTCCTACTAAGGAACAAGTTGCAGACATCTTCATGAAGGCTCTTCCTAAGGATACTTTTGAGTATCTCCTGGAGAAGCTAGAGGTTATTGCCTCTCCTTATTTAATTTAGATGCATAAGAATATGCATCATTCTAGTGGATCTCAAGATTCATTTATTTTTATAGATTGGTGTTGGTGGCTACCTCTCAGTGGGATTAGGTGGTGCAGTCATGGATGGAGGGTTCAGAAAGAACAATCTGAACCATGCAGCTTAGAGTCAAAATAGTGGAAATAACACAAGAAAATTATCTACGAATAAGAATGTTTATTTAATCTGGAAATCTTACATGCAACATATGCCTCATGGGTGAATATCCAGGCTCATAGGCCTTCCACAAGGGCATTCAACATTACAATTGGCCAAAGGCCTTATTGCAGTCCTTGAAGGGTTGATGCAAAAATATGAATTCTATATAATCATGAACTACTAACTAATGATCTAAAATTAATTACGATGTTCTTAAACATGCTTCTCAAGATCCAAAAAAGTTTTTCATTAGCGTCAAGGGTTCATAACCCGATGAATGAATAGTTGTGAAGGGGCCTTAAAATATGTAAAGATAATCCTTCATGAAATACTGACTTGTGAATCTCCAAGATAGATCCCATTGGACCCAAAATGTTTGTATGATGTCCCATTAGGCTCTACATAATTTGGAATAGGTCTGCACTAGAAATAAGGACCAGACTGGCCCCAAATGCTCTGACTAGTAATTATAGGGAAATTGTGAGAGCTATAACTTTTGGTAGACAAATGAAAATGAGATGAAATATGGATATGTGATGGATGTCTATGTGTAGATCCTATATCTTGCTCTATGGGCTGAGAAATGATAATATGGTAGAATTTGGAAAGAAATAATAAAACTACTACTAAATGAAATGGAAGAAAAGAAATGTTTTTTGGTTGATATAGGGTTGCTTTACAACCAAGCATACTCCTACATCTGACACCTAGGGTTGGAAGAAACCTTAATTAGTTACTTTCCAAGCATAAGAGGAAACCCAAAATGGTTCACCTCAACCTAAGAATTCCATGATGAATCCTCCAGTGGCCTGCCTTTCCATTTCACCAAATATGTTCCTAGTGCTCCTTTCAATTTTGTTGAGAAAATGTGTCTCAAACTCACTAGTATAACCCTGGTTCTATCACCAATCAACTCATAATTGCATACGTGTTACTTTCATGCTTGTACCTTTATATTGCTAGGTGATTGTGTGAGAGGTGTTTTAGTGCGGTGTATACCACCATACCATAGAAGAATCCTAACTTTCTAGCAGTAATGCAGTATATTTCCATCTCGTAGAAGTCTCTTCATTGGCTAGCGATAGTGCGGTGTATACCACCATACCGCGACAACCTTCTATCTGGCTAGCGGTAGTGCGGTGAAGCAGACCGTGGGTGAATGAGCATGAACTTGGTTGACTTTTGAGGTGTATACTGAATAGTGGAGGTCATTGCTGACTTGGAGATGGTTGTTCGATGATTGGGAAGTTCGACAATTGCCCAGCAGAGGAAACTAAACTGAACCATTTGTATAGAGAACATTTTGAAAATGGTTGTTGCTATACATTGCAATGTATGGTAACTACTATGGGTTAGACGGTCAAATGATTAGTAAGTTTTCTACATTGTATGTTGTATATGCATTGTAAGAGTGAGACACAATGAAGTGTGATAAGAATTTATTTATGTACAAGTTTGATCAAAGAAATGTTGCTACTATGAGATTGATTATCTGAAAGAAGAGTCTGTAACTTGTATGTATTTCAATTACTGTAATACAAGAGATTTTTCTTTGGTGTGGTGGATTTTTTCTCTCGTAATGGTTTTCTCGCGTAAATTTGGTGTTCAATTGTGTGTGTTTATTTCACTATTATGTTATTCCTTTCATGTGCATCTTAATGAACTATAATTCCAAAATTAAAGACATATATGCATTCTTCTCTGAGGTTTGACATTAGGAGAGTTTGTTTTGCACCTTAATCTTTCCTTACAAGTGGTATCAGAGCCTGGCCATTTGTGTTATCCTTGTGGGTAGGTTGGGTTTTTGTGTCAATCCTGTTTAGTGGGAGTTTTTTGTAGAAGTTTGATAATCTTGATTGTATATTAAGATTGCAAGCACATCAGGAAAGATTGAAACTGAGAAATTCAATGGTAGCAATTTTGAGTTGTGGAAACTCAAAATGGAAGACCTATTGGTGGATCATGATCTTTGGCTTGATGTGTCTAGAATGAAACCTTTTGGCATGAAGCAAGAAGATTGGGACCTTGCAGTCAGAAAAGAAAAAGGGTTGATAAGACATTTTTTGGCATACTCTGTTCTCCTGAACATTCACGAAGAGAAATCCGCGTCTTCCTTTTGGAAGAAGCTTAGAGACATTTATCACCTAGGGAAAGTCCTTGGTGAATAAGTTGTTCTTAAGGAAGAAGTTATACTCTTTAAATATGGAGGAAGGGGCATCTGTGACTGATCATATGAATACATTTAACACGTTGATTGCTTAGTTAACATCTGTGAGTGCGAAAATTGATGATGAAGATGGTTGTATGCTTTTTTTGTATTCTTTTCCCGATTCTTGGGATCATTTAGTGATGGCGATTAGTAGCACGACAACCAATTTTAAGATCGAATATTTGGTTGCTTCTTTTCTATTAGAAGAAATGAGAAGGAAATCTTCTGAGATGGCAAAGGAGGCTCTAGTTGTTCATGGTAGATCGAAAGAAAAAGGCAAGAAGAAGGATAGAAAGTAAATTGAAATCAGAAGGGAGATCAAAGTCTCTTGGAAAAAAGTCCAAGGTGAAGTGTTGGAACTATGGGAATCCTGGTCATGTCTGAAAGGATTGAAAAGAGGAGAAAAATAAGAAGAAGAAGAAGAACTATTCTGATAATGATTCTTCTTAGAGTGAAGCAGATGCCTTTATTGCAACCTTGGAAAATCAGGCATCAGATGATGTCTGCCTAATTGATTCTGGATCATCTTTCCACATGAAATCTCATAGAAACCGGTTCACAAAGTATGAAAAATATGATGGTGGAAAGGTGTATTAAGCAAGTGATTCATCTATGGAAATTGTTGGCCATAGAAGAGTCAAAATTCAGTTTCCCGATGGAAGAATTAAGGGAATTGATGGCATAATGCATATACTAGGTCTGGCTCAAAATTTACTTTATGTAAGTAAGCTAAATGATGTTGGAGTGCAAGTCTTGTTCTCAAGCAATGGCTATAAAATGACTAGAGGCTCGATGGTGTTGGCTAGGGGTTCCTGAATAAGTACTTTGTATAAGTTGGACATACTTGTTGTTTAATGTAATAGTGTCTCTGCAAAGTCATAGAAGGTTGTTCGTGTAAAGAAGACTAAAGTCCCTACAGGGGAAAATTATTTGGAAGTTAAACTTCTAGCAGAGAAGACTAGGCTCTGGCATCAAAGGCTTAGTCACATTGGTGAAAAAGGTTTAAAAGCCTTGAAAAATAAAAACCTAGTTGAGGGACTTGATGATTCTAATCTAGAATTTGAATTCCTTGAACATTGTATATTGTATAGGAGCAAATTTTCACCCCTAATGTAAATTCCCCTTTCACCCTTCTCCACTTTGGAAAACCAAAATCGAAGGCAAAATTCCACATAAGCCCACTACCTTTATTCCACTTGGCATCCATTTTATGTGTCGACAAAGGAGTTACAATCAAGGATTCGAACATGATGCATAGACATCTATGCGGTGTGATTATATCCCTGATAGATTCTCATGTTTGGACCCTACAGAGGCGTTACACTTCCCATTGGGGGTTGATTTGTAATGCCCTCTTTGGCTGATCGGCCTGAATATGACCATTTTCTTTAGTCTTCCCTTCAAGTTCACCTCTCTTTCATTCATTTTAGCTATCTCCTATCCCTTCGTGCTCTTCTTGAATCTCCTCTTCCTTCACATATCTTCACAAGCTCCAAGCAACTTCTCCACCATCTCTTCAATCACAAGAAACACTTTACACTTCATAGTAGCAAAATCAACACTTTGTCACTTCAGTAGAGAAAGTCTAGAATGAAACACCATGATAGCAGAGGCTTGAGTTCCTCTCATTTTTCTCCCCCACTAGCTTTGAGCACTTTGGGTGGAGGCGGTAAGATTTCACTCCTCTCCTCTATTATTTGGTTGAGTAGCATAGCACTATTTTGTAGTGTCTTTGTGTACTTAACTTCATTTCCTACTTTTCTCTCTATCTATTTGGTTGTCCGTGGAGGTGGGACCACCAAAATGGGGGTTTGACTAAGGCAAACCCCAATATAGCCCCAATAATTTCTCTCTTTCTTGTGTGTAGGTATTGAAGACATTCATGTGCTAGAAGCTTCATCATTCACATGGTCGTAATAATTTTCTTTCTCTTCTTCTCCTTGTCTTTATCATTTCTATTTGAGTTTATTTCAGCTTTATTACATTATATTTCTTTATCACTTTCTACAAGTTCTTAGTAATCGGAGTGTAGTTTGTCACTTAGCTATTTTCTATGACATTTTGGCTCTCTATTTCATATGGGATGTGAGTGCACCTCAGAGACGCCAGCGTACCACACTATCGTCTATGTTTTGCACTGACATCGTTTGGATGAGAGCTTGTCATCTTGTCCAAAGAATCTTTGTGACCTGCTCTTTCTGGTTCTAGAACTCTCATCGTTGTTGTTTTAGGTAGTTTAGGGAAATTCACCCCATGAGGGTCTCTTATTGAAGAGACTTCATGAGTAGTGAATCCCCCTTCTCTACATATATATGGTAAGTATCATCGTGTTTCTTTTTACTCTAGTCCTCACAAATCTTTTGGTATTCTATATTATATTCACTCTGATTTTTTTGGTCCAGTAAATGTTCCTTCATTGTTGAACTCAAAATATTATGTATCTTTTATTGATGATTATTCGAGGAGGGAATTTTTATATTTTTTGAAAAATAAATGAAAAGTGTTTAGTCGGTTTAAAGAGTTTAAGAACTTGGTAGAAAATCAAACTAGAAGAAAAATTAAATGCTTAAGGATAAATAACAGTGGTGAATTTTATTCTCGAGATTTTGAAAGGTACTACAAAGACCATGAAATTAAGAGGCATAAAACCACACCTTACACTCCACAAAAAAATGGAGTTGTTGAAAGGTTAAACATGACACAGATGGAGAAGACAAGAAGTATGTTGATCAATGTTGATCTAGAGAAAAATTTTTGGGCTGAGGTTGTGGCTATAACATGTTACTTGTTGAATCGATCTCCTTCGTCATCACTTGTTGATAAAATTCCTATGGAAGATTGGTCTGGTAAGAAGCCCTCTCTAAGACATATTTGTGTCTTTGGTTGCAAAGCACATGTTTATGTGCCAAATGTGGAGAGGTATAAATTGGAGAACAAAGCTATTATATTTATCTTCATTAGCTATGAAATTTGTGTGAAATGATACAAGCTTTGGAATCCTATGACTGAAAAGGTTGTATGCAATAGAAATGTAATCTTTTGAGAGCTGAAACTTTCTTTAGTGGTGTTAGGTCTCAAAAACGTTGGTTTGAATGAACCATGAGAGGTTGCCACACTCTCACTACATTATTGGCCAACTAACAAGGTCAACCAATATAGTTGAACCTTCTGCTCTTAAGGCTCTGCTAAACCTAGGCGGGTGCACCTGTATGAATGACACAGATCTTGAATTTTGAATTATGTTTCCTACTTGACCTAACTATCCATAATGGAAATTTTAACAGTGGAGAGATATGGCCTAGATTTGGTATAAATTAATATGTTTAATTTAAAATATGTAAATAGGATGGATAAAACCTAAAAGGATGAATAAGACCAATGCCTTGTTGGGTAAAATGGAGTCAAATGAAAGCTCTAGATGAAGGACTTCAATCTGACAGAGACTCTAATTATTTGGCATATGAATATTAGTCTATAACTTGTATAAGCATTTCTTAGTGATCCAAATGATACTTCCAGATTACTGTGAATGACTTGAAGGATTTAATCTCTACTTGAAAGAACCAACCAATCACGTCACACAAATATAGCAAATGTGTATCGATAAACTGAGAATATAATTGATATGTCAATTTAAATAACAAAGAAATATCAACCTTGGAGACAACTTGATAATATTTTCA
>CM021108.1:125616754-125704095 GCA_007115665.2 Sequoiadendron giganteum | reverse complement strand
TCTCACTCTCCCACTCTCCTCCCTCTCTCCCCCTCCCTCTCTCAATCTTCCACTCTCCCTCCCTCTATCTCTCCCTCCCACTCTCTTAATATCCCACTCTCTCTCTCTCTCTCTCTCCTATCCCTCCCTCTCCCACAATCCCTCCCTCTCCCACTCTCACTCTCTCTCTCTCTCTCCCACTCTGCCACTCTCCCTCCCTCTCCTTATCCTCCTCACACACCCATTCCTCTCCCTCTCTCCCCCTCTCTCTCACTCTCCCCTATCCCTCTCTCCCTCCCTCCATCTCTTCCTCTCTCTCTCCTCTCTCTCCCTCCCACTCTCTCTCTCTCTATCTCTCTCCTTTCCCTCTCCCTCCCTCTCCTCCCTCTCCCTCTCCTCTCTCCTCCTCTCTCTCTCCTCTTTTCCTCCCCCTTCACTCTCTCCCTCTGCCTTCTCTCTCCCTCTTCCCCTTCCCTTGTCCTCTCCCTCGCTCTCCCTATCCCTCACTCTCCCTCTCACTTTCTCCCTCTCCCTCTCCCTCTCCTTCCCTCCCTTGCTCCTTCCCTCCCTCCTCCCTCTCTCCCACTCTCTACCATTAACCCTTAGGTCTATGTGTGTAAAAATCTAATATCCGATTTGGGAAACTTCAATGTGTAGAGCCAAATCTTACCATTGCAGAACATGTTTTACAAATCAGATATTCGATTATATCGGATATCGGATTTGTGGATCGTAGAAAAACCCCATGTGGGCCATTTTTGTGCATTCCAACAGACCCTACATTCTGTTTACAGCACTTTGCAGGCGACAAACACGCGGTTTCAGAGAGGAAGAGACAAATATCAACTTTTTGGAGCATCTTGTACTCAAATTTGTCACAAGGAATGATTTTTTAGCATCTTTTATGAGGTATAATGGGGAGCAGCAGTCGTCGGAAGCAAAAGCATAAGAGAAAGCTTACAAAAGAACAAATATCAGAATATAGACAAAGAGATAGAGAAGGTCATAGGAAGAAAAGACAAGGTATGTTAAATATTAGTGAACCTGAGCCCTATGGTCTTTCAAGTGAAGAAGAAATTGAATATGTTCAAGGTGAAAATGTAGAACATGATATTGAAATTGGTAATGAAAATGTTCAAATTGATATTGAAAATTTTCAACGTGAAAATATTGGAATTGAAGATGTTGAACATGGTATTCAAATTGGGAATGAAAATATTGAAATTGATAATGAAAATGTTGGAATTGAAAATGTTGAACATGATATTGAAATTGGGAATGAAATTATTCAAATTGATATTGAAAATGTTCAAGGTGAAAATGTTCGAAATGAAGATGTTGAACATAATATTGAAGCAAGTGTAAATTATGTTTCACCAGATTACACGAGAAATGAAGAACCTTGTGTGGAAGAAAGACATATTCCAAATTCAAGACCTTCAAGGACTCCTAAATTGTTAGTTGAAATTGATGATAACATTATAAACAATTTTGAAGGCAAGAGGTCAACACGAACTGTTTGGTTGTGGGCTAGAATAATTTTCAACCAATATTTTAGTGATAAGACATTGACCGAGTAATGCCAACTTTTTGTACAATTGCTAAAGATGCAAAAGATGAGACCTTTACTAGCCAAATTGAAGATTCGTGTGAACAAGAGGACTGAAAAAAACTCTATTATTGTCAAAACTCTTTTTAATGCTCTCAAGTCTATTGGAAAAAATAACAAGGAAAAAGATAAGAGCGCTTCTCGGAGAGTCATTACAACCGCCCTAGTAAGCCATCAATTGAAAAAGGCTTGCTTTATGAGATAAACTTGTATTGATTTTGACTTAAATTGGAAAACTTTGGATAGAGCACTTGCAAGAAGAGAAAGAATAGATGATCCTCTTCAAAATGATACATGGGATTTTGCCAAGAGGCTTCCATGTGCTGATAAGAAGCTAACTGATAATGTAAAGAAAGCAATTCAACACTTTTGGCATGATAACTCTAGAGTATCACCCAATGCAAAGGATGTTTTAAAGTTAAGAATTGGCAGTCGAGACCGTACATCGCATCCTAAACATTTCTTGGAATCAAGCCAAATAATGTTGTTCAACAAATTTATTCAAACACATCCAAATATGGAAATCTCAAAAAGAAACTTTTGAAGGTTTGAAGCCATTTTATTGTGTGCCTTTTAAGATTCGTAATAATTGTTGTTGCAAATACCATGTGGAGTTTTCAATGTACCATGAACTATTATGCTATATCCGTTCTACTTTGCATACCAATGAAATGTTGCAGGAGTGTGGTGCAATACATCTTCCGAAATCATCAAAGGACTTGCTAGATCTATTTTTATGTTCTAGGGATGATGGTTCCTTTTTCTATAGAAATGATTGTTTAAATGCGAAGTGCTCACAATGTGGTGGCTTGTCAAAGTTTGTTCAATGTTTTCATGAGGGTTCCAAACATGATTTTGGAAAGAATCTTGTTGAGAAAAAGAGATATGAGATAGTCAAATATACTTTGCAGAGTGGAGGTGAAGGTTCTAGATGTGAGTTGGTTACAAAAGAATGCAGTGTTGCTGATTTTATTTCAGATTTTAAGGACAATCTTTTCTACAAATATGCAAGGCATAGTCATAGGTCTCAGTGGTTGGATCAACAATTCAGGATCTGTAAGGACTCTTTTCCGATTGACACTATTATATTAGTTGTCGATTTTTCTGAAAACTACACATTGCAACCACAAAATGAGGTACAATCTCAGTATTACAATTCCATTCAGATTGTTATTTTTGTCCACCTAACGTTTAGACATGCACTTGATAGTACAGAGGAGGATTGAAATATAATCAGAGAGTATCATTTTTATATGAGTGATGATAGATCTCACTCGTCTGAGTATGTCCAATATTGTTTCGAGAATTTTTTTGAGTTCTTGCAGGAGCATGATATAGCACTGGACCGACATCTCATTTGGTCAGATAACTGCACAAATCAATTCAAGAATTCTCGTATGTTTTATTGGTTGAGTAGAATGCATGTAGAAAGGGGTGTACCTAATATTTGGAGTTTTTTTGAAGTTGGGCATGGGAAAGGAGAGCATGATCGAGTAGGAGCATGTGTAAAGAGAGCTCTAGTTAAGGAGCAATTGAATATTTCAGGAGCGAAATTCATTGATGCACATTCTATTGTTGATTGGTGTAGTTCAACATTGTCACAAGGAGGGACACTTGATTCAACAGTGCACAAATGTTTTTGGTTGGTTGAGGAGAGTACAATGGGAGGTAGATAGGATTGTCATACAATCAAATATTCTTCAAAGATGCATTCGTTTTGAAGCTCAGATGCAAGCACATGGTCCATTTGGACACGACAGTTGGCTTTTTTTTGTCAGAGTTGCATTTAGTGCGAGTGGGATCAATGAAATTCAAGTGAGTGGGTGGATACATGGGTTCCACAGTATCTAACTCCTTTGTCTCAAACTATATATCCATGACAAATTACACAATGGAAAGTTCACTTGATTACGACTGGCTTTCAGATGTACTACATCCAGGACATGTTTTTGCAGTTGTTGCACCACAGGGGAATGAAGAGAGATCAAAATATTGGTTGGCTCGATGAGTGCGGGTAAAGCACAAGCTAACACAATCGATGGAATATGATGATGGGTTTGTGTATCCTATAGGTTCAGTTGTGGTTGTAGGAACTTGGTTGCGAACATACATGATTAGAAAGAATGGTATACCTACATTTGAAGACTAAGAGAAACACAAAACCATTCTCATGTATTCACACCTTGTTATAGCAACAAATGTTAAGTTGTTGAAGTATCATGCCAAACAAAAGACAAAACAACTATAGACACTTAGTAATGTTGATCATGAAGCAATATTGGATACTCTTAAGCAAAGAGATGACCCTTCGGGCACACTTGAATAACATATTCAAGAATGGAAGGAACAATGCTTAAGCATCTTTTTTGTTTTGACAATATAGATTTATCATTTGACAAATTTTGTGATATTCCTGGCACGATTGATCATGGACTTGCTACAACAATAGCCATATCTGATCCTTTCAAAGAGGTATGTGACAGATTACAATAATATAGATTGGTTATTCAAAGCATCTTTTATAGTTTGCATTACCAATTCATCATCATTTAGGTTGTTTAGATTAATATAGATTGGTTATTCTAAGCATATTTTCTATTGTATGTAGTTTAATTGCTACCTTGATGGTTTGTAAAGGTGTTTGTCACTCCAAAACACCAACATACTACTCTTGTGGAAGACAAAGCCCTGAATGCCTCAAATAGGAAAATTTTGAAATGTGAAACAATGTAAAAAGGTCATAACAGTGTATAGGCATAATCTATACCAATGATGTTTTTTGAAATATGGGTCAAATGTCTAGCATTGTATAAAGGGTATGTTTAAAATGTAAAAATATTTTTGTATTTAATCAAGCTACAACCGAAGGTTTTCTGTCTGGTTATTTCTTGTTGGTATGCTCATTTGAACCAAATTTTGTAATATATCCTATTTATATATAACAAATTATAGTGGCTTGCCACTTTTCTGAAAAACAAAAATGTAAAATGTTCATGTGAATTTGATTTCCCATGTAATTGATTCAAGTTGATTGGGTAAGAGTTTTCTGATGCAAGAGCTAGGACTTGTAGAATCTTGATCCAACCTTAAATCTTTCTACCCCCACATGTCATTGACATTAGCACTTTGGACTCTTAAGGGAAATCGTCGGTCTAATGTAGATCGAAGTGACTTGGCATATTTGGGTGCAAAAGAGGTCCATACCTAGCGTAAACATACCCATCCATACATGTTAGAACAATGCGTTTGGTCGTATGAGTTCGAGTATGAAAGTTGCACCACTTTGCAACTTTACACCGTTTGCATTTGACAACTTTCCCTCAATTGAAAAACTCATCACCACGGGAAAACGCCTTCGAGATAGTAAAAATTGAGAGACATTATTGTAGATGGTCCCAACACTATTCCATATCATCAGACAAAGAGTTTGTAAGCATCACGGTTTCCGAGGAATAGTTCGTCAAAGATTGCTGCCTTTTAGCACTTTGGATTCTTAAGGGAAATCGTCGGTCCAATGCAGCTTAGAGTGATTCAGCGTATTTGGGTGCAAAAGAGGACCAAAACTAGTGTAAACGTACCAATCCAAATGTGTTGGAATAGTCTGTTTGGTCGTATGATTTTGAGTATGAAAGTTGCACCACTTTGCAACTTTACACTGCTTGCATCTTGCAACTTTTCCCTCAACTGAAAACTCATCAGCACGGGAAAACACCTTCGAGATAGAAAAAATTGAGAGAGGTTATTGTAGATGGTTCCAATGAGATCCCATATAATCAAACAAAGATTTTGTAAGCATCATGATTTCTGAGGAATAGTCTGTCAAAAATTGTTGTCTTTTAGCACTTTGGACTCTTAAGGGAAATCGTTGGTCTAATGCAGTTCAGAGTGATTCAACGTATTTGGGTGCAAAAAATGACCATACCTAGGATAAACGTACCCATCCAAATGTGTTGGAACAGTCCGTTTGGTCGTAGGAGTTCGAGAATGAAAGTTGCACCACTTTGCAACTTTCCACTGTTTGCATCTGGCAACTTTTTCCTCAACTGAAAACTCATCACCACGGGAAAACGCCTTCGAGCTAGGAAAAATCGAGAGAGGTTATTGTAGATGGTCCCAACAAAATCCCATATCATCAGATGAAAATTCCATAAGCATCACGGTTTCTAAGGAATAGTCCATCAAAGATTGCTATCTTTTAGCACTTTGGACTCTTAAGGGAAATCGTCGGTCCAATGCAACTTAGAGTGATTCGGCGTATTTGGGTGCAAAAGAAGACCATACCTAGCGTAAACATACCGATCCGGACGTGTTGGAATAGTCTGTTTGGTCGTACGAGTTCGAGTATGAAAGTTACACCACTTTGCAACTTTACACTGCTTGCATTTGGTAACTTTTCCCTCAACTGAAAACTCATCACCACAGGAAAATGCCTTTGAGATAGCCAAAACCGAGAGAGTCTATTGTAGATCATCCCACCACGATCCCATATCATCAGAGGAAGAGTCTGTAAGCATCAGAAATTCCGAGGAATAGTTTGTCAAAGATTGTTGTCTTTTAGCACTTTGGACTCTTAAGGAAAATCGTCGGTCAAATGCAGCTCAGAGTGATTCAACGTATTTGGGTGCCAACGATGACTATACCTAGCATAAATGTACCCATCTAGATGTGTTGGAACAATCCATTTGGTCATACAAGTTTGAGAATGAAAGTTGCACCACTTTGCAACTTTACACCGTTTGCATTTGACAACTTTTTCCTCAACTGAAAACTCATCACCACAAGAAAACGCCTTCGAGATAGAAAAAACCAAGAGAGGTTATTGTAGATGGTCCCAACAAAATTCCATATCATCAAATGAAGAGTCTGTAAGAATCACGGTTTTCAAGGAATAGTCTATCAAAGATTGCTGCTTTTTAGCACTTTGGACTCTTAAGGGTAATCGTTGGTCCAATGCAGCTCAGAGTGATTCAGAGTATTTGGGTGCAAAAGAGGACCAAACCTAGCATAAAAGTACCCATCCAGACGTGTTGGAATAGTTTGTTTGGTCGTACGAGTTCAAGGATGAAAGTTGCACCACTTTGCAACTTTACACTGCTTGCATTTGACAACTTCTCCCTCAACTGGAAACTCATCACCATAGGAAATCGCCTTCAAGATAGCCAAAACCGAGAGAGGTTATTGTAGATGGTCCCAACACAATCCCATATCATTAGACGAAGAGTCTGTAAGAATCACGGATTCTAATGAATAGTCTGTCAAAGATTGCTGTCTTTTAGCACTTTGGAGTCTTAAGGGAAATCGTCGGTCCAATGTAGCTCAGAGTGATTCGGCGTATTTGGGTGAAACACATGACCATATCTAGCGTAAAAGTACCCATCCAAATGTATTGGAACAATCCATTTGGTCGTACAAGTTTGAGAATGAAAGTTGCACCACTTTGCAACTTTACACCGTTTGCATTTGACAACTTTTCCCTCAACTAAAAACTCATCACCACGGCAAAACGCCTTCGGGATAGAAAAAACCGAGAGAGGTTATTGTAGATAGTCCCAACATGATCTCATATCATCAGATGAAGAGTTTTTAGGAATCACGGTTTCCAAGGAATAGTCCATCAAAGATTGCTACCTTTTAGCACTTTGGACTCTTAAGGGAAATCGTCGGTCCAATGCAGCTCAGAGTGATTCGACGTATTTGGGTGCAAAAGAGAACCATACCTAGCATAAACGTACCCATCCAAATGTGTTCGAACATTCCATTTGGTCGTATGAGTTCACGAATGAAAGTTGCACCACTTTGCAACTTTCCACCGTTTGCATCTAGCAACTTTTCCTTCAACTGAAAACTCATCACCACGGGAAAACACCTTCGAGATAGGAAAAATCGAGAGAGGTTATTGTAGATGGTCCCAAAAAATCCCATATCATCAAATGAAAAGTCTGTAAGCATCACGGTTTTTAAGGAATAGTCCATCAAAGATTGCTATCTTTTAGCACTTTTGACTCTTAAGGGAAATCGTCGGTCCAATGCAACTTAGAGTGATTCGGCGTATTTGGGTGCAAAAGAAGACCATAAATAGCATAAAAATACCCATCCGGACGTGTTGGAACAGTCTGTTTGGTCGTACGAGTTCGAGTATGAAAGTTGCACCACTTTGCAACTTTACACTGCTTGCATTTGACAACTTTTCCCTCAACTGAAAACTCATCACCATAGGAAAATGCCTTCGAGAAAGCCAAAACCGAGAGAGGTTATTGTAGATGGTCCCAACACAATCCCATATCATTAGAGGAAGAGTCTATAAGCATCATGGATTCTGAAGAATAGTTCGTCAAAGATTGCTATCTTTTAGCACTTTGGACTCTTAAGGGAAATCGTCGGTCCAATGCAGCTCAGAGTGATTCGGCGTATTTGGGTGAAAATGATGACCATACCTAGCGTAAACATACCCATCTGGACGTGTTGGAACAATCCGTTTGGTCGTACAAGTTCGAGAATGAAAGTTGCACCACTTTGCAACTTTACACCGTTTGCATTTGACAACTTTTCCCTCAACTGAAAACTCATCACCACGGGAAAACGCCTTCGAGATAGAAAAAATCGAGAGAGGTTATTGTAGATGGTCCCAACACAATTCCATATCATTAGACGAAGAGTTTGTAAGCATCACAATTTTCAAGGAATAGTCTGTCAAAGATTGCTGCCTTTTAGCACTTTGGACTCTTAGGGGAAATCGTTGGTCCAATGCAGCTCAGAGTGATTCAGAGTATTTGGGTGAAAAAGAGGACCAAACTTAGAGTAAATGTACCCATCTAGATATGTTGGAATAGTCTATTTGGTCGTACAAATTCGAGTATGAAAGTTGCAACACTTTGCAACTTTACATTGCTTGCATTTGGCAACTTTTCCCTCAACTGAAAACGCCTTCGAGATAGCCAAAACCAAGAGAGGTTATTGTATATGGTCCCAACACGATCCGATATCATCAGATGAAGAGTCTATATGAATCATGGATTCCGAGGAATAGTCTGTCAAAGATTGTTGTCTTTTAGCACTTTGGAGTCTTAAGGGAAATCGTCGGTCCAATGCAGTTCAGAGTGATTTGATGTATTTGGGTGCAAAAAATGACCATACCTAACGTAAACGTAGCCATCCAGATGTGTTGAAACAATCTGTTTGGTTGTACAAGTTCGAGAATGAAAGTTGCACCACTTTGCAACTTTACACCATTTGCATTTGACAACTTTTCCCTCAACTGAAAACTCATCACCATGGGAAAACGCCTTCGAGATAGAAAAAATTGACAGAGGTTATTGTAGATAGTCTCAACATGATCCTATATCATCAGATAAAGAGTCTGTAAGCATCACGATTTTTGAGGAATAGTCTGTCAAAAATTTATTGCCTTTTAGCGCTTTGGACTCTTAAGGGAAGTCGTCGATCCAATGTAGCTCAGAGTGATTCGACATATTTGGGTGCAAAAGAGGACCATACCTAGCGTAAATGTACCCATCCAAATGTGTTGGAATAGTCATTTTTGGTCGTATGAGTTCGAGAATGAAAGTTGCACCATTTTGCAACTTTCCACCGTTTGCATCTGTCAACTTTTCCCTTAACTGAAAACTCATCACCACGGGAAAACGCCTTCGAGATAGGAAAAACCTAGAGAGGTTATTGTAGATGGTCCCAACACGATCCCATATCATCAGATGAAAATTCTGTAAGCATCACGGTTTCTGAGGAATAGTCCATCAAAGATTGCTATCTTTTAGCACTTTGGACTTTTAAGGGAAATCGTCGGTCCAATGCAGCTTAGAGTGATTCGGCATATTTGGGTGCAAAAGAGAACCATACCTAGCGTAAAAATACCCATCCGGACGTGTTGGAATAGTTTGTTTGGTCGTACGAGTTTGAGTATGAAAGTTGCACCACTTTGCAACTTTACACTGCTTGCATTTGGCAACTTTTCCCTCAACTGAAAACTCATCACCACAGGAAAACGCCTTCGAGATAGCCAAAACCGAGAGAGGTTATTGTAGATGGTCCCAACACAATCCCATACCATCAGAGGAAGAGTCCTTCAAAGATTGCTATCTTTTAGCACTTTGGACTCTTAAGGGAAATCGTCAGTCCAATGCAGCTCAGAGTGATTCAGTGTATTTGGGTGAAAATGATGACCATACCTAGCATAAATGTATCGATCCAGACATTTTGGAACAATCTGTTTGGTCGTACAAGTTCAAAATGAAAGTTGCACCACTTTGCAACTTTACACCATTTTCATTTGACAACTTTTCCCTCAACTGAAAACTCATCACCACGGGAAAACACCTTCGAGATAGAAAAAATCGAGAGAGTTTATTGTAGATGGTCCCAACATGATTCCATATCATCAGATGAAGAGTTTGTAAACATCACATTTTTCAAGGAATAGTCCGTCAAAGATTGCTGCCTTTTAGCACTTTGGACTCTTAAGGGAAATCGTTGGTCCAATGCAGCTCAGAGTGATTCGGAGTATTTGGGTGCAAAAGAGGACCAAACCTAGCGTAAATGTAGCTATCTAGATGTGTTGGAATAGTCTATTTGGTTGTACAAATTCGAGTATGAAAGTTGCACCACTTTGCAACTTTACACTGCTTGCATTTGGCAACTTTTCCCTCAACTGAAAACTCATCACCATAGGAAAACGCCTTCGAGATAGCCAAAACCAAGAGAGGTTATTGTATATGGTCCCAACATGATCCCATATTATCAGATGAATAGTCTGTATGAATCACGGATTCCGAGGAATAGTCTATCAAAGATTGTTGTCTTTTAGCACTTTGGACTATTAAGGGAAATCGTCGGTCCAATGCAGCTCAGAGTGATTCGTCGTATTTGGTTGTAAAAAATGACCATAGCTATCATAAACATACCCATCCGGATGTGTTGAAACAATCCGTTTGATTGTACAAGTTCGAGAATGAAAGTTGCACCACTTTGCAACTTTACACCATTTGCATTTGACAACTTTTTCCTCAACTGAAAACTCATCACCACGGGAAAACGCCTTCGAGATAGAAAAAACTGAGAGAGGTTATTGTAGATGGTCCCGAAATGATCCCATATCATCAGACAAAGAGTCTGTAAGCATCACGATTTCTGAGGAATAGTCCGTCAAAAATTGCTGCCTTTTAGCACTTTGGACTCTTAAGAGAAATCGTCGGTCCAATGCAGCTCAGAGTGATTCGACATATTTGGGTGCAAAAGAGGACCATACCTAACGTAAACGTACCCATCCAAATGTGTTGGAATAGTCCGTTTGGTCATACGAGTTCGAGAATGAAAGCTGCACCACTTTGCAACTTTCCACCATTTGCATCTATCAACTTTTTCTTCAACTGAAAACTCATCACCATGGGAAAACGCCTTTGAGATAGGAAAAACCGAGAGAGGTTATTGTAGATGGTCCCAACACAATCTCATATCATCAGATGAAAAGTCTGTAAGCATCATGGTTTCTGAGGAATAGTCCATCAAAGATTGCTATCTTTTAGCACTTTGGACTCTTAAGGGAAATCATCGGTCCAATGCAGCTTAGAGTGATTCGGCGTATTTGGGTGCAAAAGAGGACCATACCTAGCGTAAACATACCCATCCGGACGTGTTGGAATATTCTTTTTGGTCGTATGAGTTCGAGTATGAAAGTTGCACCACTTTGCAACTTTACACTGCTTGCATTTGGCAATTTTTCCCTCAACTAAAAACCCATCACCACAGGAAAACGCCTTCGAGATAGCCAAAACCGAGAGAAATTATTGTAGATGGTCCCAACACGATCCCATATCATCAGAGGAAGAGTCTATAAGCATCATGGATTTCGAGGAATAGTCCGTCAAAGATTGTTGTCTTTTAGCACTTTGGACTCTTAAGGGAAATCGTCGGTCCAATGCAACTCAGAGTGATTCGGCGTATTTGGGTGAAAATGATGACCATACCTAGCGTAAACATACTCATCTGAACGTGTTGGAAGAGTCCATTTGGTCGTACAAGTTCGAGTATGAAAGTTGCACCACTTTGTAACTTTATACTGCTTGCATTTGACAACATTTCCCTCAACTGAAAACTCATCACCATAGGAAAATGCCTTCGAGATAGCCAAAATCGAGAGAGGTTATTGTAGATCATCCCAACATGATCCCATATCATTAGACGAAGAGTCTGTAAGTATCATGGTTTTTGAGGAATAGTTCATGAAAGATAGCTACCTTTTAGCACTTTGGACTCTTAAGGGAAATTGCTGGTCCAATGCAGCTCGGAGTGATTTGGCGTATTTGGGTGCAAAAGAGGACCATACCTAGCGTAAATGTACCCATCCAGACATGTTGAAATAGTCTGTTTGGTCGTACAAGTTTGAGTATGAAAGTTGCACCACTTTGCAACTTTACACTGCTTGCATCTGACAACTTTTTTCTCAACTGAAAACTCATCACCATGGGAAAAAACTTCGAGATAGAAAAAGCTAAGAGAGGTTATTGTAGATGGTCCCAACATAATCCCATATCATCATACGAAGAGTCGCTAAGCATCACGGTTTCCGAGGAATAGTCTGTCAAAGATTGTTGTCTTTTAGCACTTTGGACTTTTAAGGGAAATCGTCAGTCCAATGCAACTCGGAGTGATTCGGCATATTTGGGTGAAAAAGAGGACCATACCTAGCATAAACGTACCCATCCGGATGTGTTGGAAAATCCATTTGGTCATACGAGTTCAAGAATGAAAGCTGCACCACTTTGCAACTTTACACCTTTGTAGAGATTTAGGGATGTCTTCTTCAGATCACTCTATTTTGAATAGGTTTGTGGAGCTACCAATGTTAAATCCACGTTGAATGACTTCACGAAAAACTGATTCCTTGAATGTAAGACTTCCAAGATGAAGGATGACCATTAAGAGCCAACATTGTCAAATTTTGTCATCAACAATATGACCAATGGTAGAGAGTTGATCTCTCAATTCAGAAATCTTCATGAAGTAGGTGATGAAAAATTCTCCTTCTGCCATCTTAACATGATGAAGTTGTTGCTTCAAGGCTAGAGCACGACTTGTGTTGTTGATCTCATACATCTCCTCCAAAGTCTTAAGCATTTCTCTCACTATCTTCAACTTAGAGATAATAGGAACAATATGGTCCTTCATGGAATCAACTAACATCTTCTTTGTGTTGATATATTTCTTCCTCCATTGAACTTTCTCTTCCTCATTCGTAGGTTTAGAAAATTTTCTCTCCACACTCAACCAATTTGTTTTCCTCCAAAGTGAGCATAATTCTGAATCTCCATGAAGTGAAGTTTGATGCTCCTTCGAGTCTATCCTCAATTTTAAGACCATTCACCATCTTGACTAAGATAGAGATAGACAAAAAAAAAAAAAGGGAATAGAGGTATCGCTTCAATAACTGGTCCCAACACGATCTTTTTCAAACCTGCTTTGATACCATGTTAGTGTTTTAATGATCAGATAATACAACTGAAAGCACTCAAAAAATGCAACACATAAGACAATAAACACATCAAGAAATCTGCTTACAACTCAAGCCCAGCTCATGACTGAATTTGATACAATGAATAATAGCACCTCTCCTAGATGCAAAGATACAATTGAATATGCTTCTCCTTGAAATCGGCCTGCTGCTGCAAGATGAAACGTTGTTGCTCAAGGGAAAACTTTTGCTTGGAATGTGAATTATGCTGAATGAACTTGATTGAGGAAATGAACAAACATCACCTTGTATTTATACAAAATAAGGTGACTCTTCAAGGAGGTCGACCTCTCTTGAAAATAATAAATTACAAAATAATATCAAGGAATGTTGGCCTTATCCATTTAAATAAAATGAGTATAAATTAAATAGCCATAGGCTATCATTTAATTTATTACAACTTAATGTGATCGCTATCATGTATGAAAAATGTGGTAGCATAGACAAGGCAGTGGACTATTTGAAAAAAAACTTCAAAGAAATGTGGTCTCATAGAATTCAATGACAAACAAATGCAATTGCCAATTGCTCATAGTTTTTAGTTATGCAATGTGAAGTAATGATTTGAGTTTGAAAAATGTGTAATGCAATGTAATCAACGATATAAATATAAACTACATAATATAACCATTATTTTTTAGGCTATTGTACATTGATATTTAACCATTGCTCAAGATAAATTTTTCAAAGAGTTTAATCATGCACATGAGGAACAAATTAAATTTCATTTGTCAACTTCTATTTATCAAATTATCCAATAATCAAGTGTATGTCCATATACAAAAATGGCATCGACGCCAATTCAAACAAAGTTTTACAAAATGTGGCATATGCCATCTCAATATGTATTCAAAGTTTACATGCCAAAATGTCTATCTCATCCTAAACTACTGGTGGATCATCAAAATGGAGCCTCTTTGAAGCACTCATTGGCTCTGAAGGTAGCTGCATAAGAAAAATTTGAACCGCAATTGAGATTAGTTATACTATATAATTTAAAATCGAATAATTAACATCAAAATCAATATACATTGAATTTTAATTGAAATCTAAAATTGAAATCTTGATTACCTGAAATATACGTCTCTTCAAAGGGTCAGGAGTCCTAGAATATACCAAACCAACATTTGAAATGCTAATCTATATATGTGAACAAAAACATAAAATTGATCCAAGTTAGCATACGATTATTGGTAATAGGAACATATTTACCAAACACAAAATAAAATAAACACATACCTCTTTAGGTTGATATTTTTTTTATCTCTTTCAGGTGTTTCGACAACTCCTCCTTGAGGTGTTTCAAAACCTACTCTTTGAGGTGTTCCAATACCTACTCCTTTAGGCGTTGTGTCCTTTGTCAACAAATCTGTATAGCTCATAATTGTCTGTACATAAAATTGACAAGTACATATGAAAATACCAATCTATGTCGATGTATGTATAATCAATATAAGATCTTAAAAATCTTAATTCAATCCAATTTGAGTTCATTTACCTTCCCCTTATCTAACTTTGTGCCTCCATAGTCTAGACGAGGCTGCACCTCACTCACACTAGGTATTTGCTACAAGAGAAAAATAAGATAAGCATATAAGTTATTATATAATTTCATTAATGACAATTCAAATGACAAACAAGTATATAATATAAAATGTAAACGAGTGAGTGCAAAAATATATACTGTGAATATTCTATGTGGATGCATCCTCGATAATCTTTAGATGATATACTGGAGGTGGCGGAGGAAGGGGAGGAAGGGGAACATTTGGGCGTGGGACTACTCTAACTACCCCTGGTCTATCTTAGGGCATACCTTCACCAACGCCCTAGAAGGGTTTAATGTCAAAGTAATTGACATGATGCACTAGCACAAACTCATCATATAATATTTTAATAAATTAAAATAGTATATCGGAATTATTGTTCGGTGGTTTATCAAAAACCATACACCAACGATCCCAAAAGTTAGCTACAATGTCCCTATGAATGCACCATTTTATAGAAAGTTTTGTTTTATTCACATTCACTGGCAAACCGGTGTGGGGGTCAATGAATAAAGAGGCTATTTGGGCTTTGGTTATTTGGAGATCTTTCACATCATCGTAAGACAATCCACATCCATAATATTCCCTCATGTCTTCTCGCCACAAATGAAAGGAATTATGTTGGGTGGAGAGGGTTTCTATATTTTTTTATTATTTCTTTCAATGTGTTTGTCATATCTCTCAATCGGGGGATTGTCTTATAAACTTCACAAATGCCTCTCAATTGCCCCAATTTTTCACCAATCAAGTCTTCAATTGGTGTCTGCGGAGGTGGTGGAGTATTTGGCATTTGTGGATTTTCATTCTCAGCCATAATACCTGATTAAAATTAAAAACTAATTAATCTAATTGAAATTACACAATATAAATGAAATTATTGTAAAAAAAGCCAAAAAAATCCTACTTTTTCACATTGATCCATAACAAACTCAATTTTTTGATTAAAATACATCAACAACACTAGTTTTTAATCAAAATCCATTTAAATATGTTAATTTCTAATAAAAATTCAATGTAAACTCTAGTTTTTCATAAAAATCAATAAAAAACCCTATTTTTGATAAAAATCAATAGAAAACCCTATTTTTGATAAAAATTTCATAAAAAATACTTCAAATTAAGAGAATCTACTTGAAAAATCGATTAAAACATTTAAAAAACCAAATACTTACCTTTCAAATCGGATATCTGATAGAAGTGGATATCGGATTTTTCCTTTTTCGCGCTTGCATGCAAACAGTGAAAAATGAAGTTATAAGAGTCAGCCGGCTTTTATATAATGTTTCCATAAATCGGATATCCGATTTGGATTGGATATCCAATTTGTAGAAACTAAGTTTGGGTTTTGGTTCGGCTAAATGTACTGACACTCGAACCTAGAAAAGTCAACTCGGCATTTCCGCGCTTTTGAGTCGATCCAAAACATGATTTTTTTCTCATTGCCACTTTTTGGCCCATCATGATCCTACACATACCCGACACTGAAATTGTGTCACAGATTAGTGCACTTACCCTACTCTTCTATGATAGTAGCCTTTCTTCTGATCAATACACCTATGCTTTTTCACCAATGATATAATATTCAAAATGATTTTTTTGCACATACTTAGGGGTTTTAGGGATCTTTTCTAGAGCTTCTTCCTCTTCAACTTGCACTTTTTCCTTACCTTTATCTTTCTCTTCTTTTCTACAAGAGGACACATCTAACTCATATCCATCTATCATCATTGGAATTTTATGTAAGTCTTCATCCACTTTGACACTTTCACTTTCAACAATCCTTTTCAGCCTCGTGTTGTAGAACCAGTAAGCCTTGATATTTGTAGAATATCCAAGGAACATTCCTTCATCAAATGTTCCTAATATTTCTTCATCTCTTCTAATATAGCATTTTCTTCCAGCCACTTTGAAATATTTCACAGTAGGGTTTTGTCCAAACCACAACTCATAGGGAGTCCTTAAACTACTCATCCTTTCTTGTGCTATGTTAAGTATGTAGGCCATAGTATGAATTGCTTCTCTCCAATAGACATCTAATAGATTTTAGTACTTCATCATTGTCCTTGCTGCTTCTTGAACAATCACATTCTTTCTTTCCACAACTCCATTCTATTGAGGAGTCTTAGGGGTTGAAAAATGGCTCTTTATTCCATGATCTTCAAAAAAAGTGTTAAACTCATTGGAGGTGAACTCTCCACCTCTGTCATATCTCAAAAATTTGATCTTCATATCTATTTCATTCTCAACCATAGCTTTGAATGCCTTAAACTTATCTAGAGACTCTAATTTTTCTTTGAGAAAAGTAACCCAAGTCATTCTAGAATAATCATCAATTAATAACATGAAATACTTGTCACCTTGACACCTTCTGATTCTTGTAGGTCCATAAAGATCTGTATGTACCAACTCCAAAGGATATGGTAGTAGATTGTTCTTTGACTTTTTAATTGTGTGCAGTGTTTTTACCCCATCCGAAATGCAAGAAATAAACTCAAGTAAGAAATAAAAACAAAAAAAAAACACTCAATATTGGGCTAAAGATGAAATTCAAACTTAAAAAATGAAAATAAAGTCAATTTTACTTTGTTTGATCTTGATGAGTTTCTTTTTTCTTTTTTATGGCTTGATATGTGTGCTCCTAGATCGATTTCGATAGCATAAAGACTTGATTTTCCTTGATTTGGATGCAAGGATGGTGGATTTGTCGATGGTGATTGAAGGCTTGATATGAATGCGCTAGATAGTGGTTGCATGTATGAAAGAGTCTTGTTGAGAAAGAAAAATGACTAAGTCTTTTAGTCATTAGCAAGAGAGGAGATGAATGAATGGTTAGGATTAATTATTGGAAGAGGATCAAGGGTTGAGATCAAAGATTGACCAAAGGAATTAAAAATTCCTCAAAAAGACCTTCGGAAGACAAAAATGAATTGAAAATTCCTTGGGGGATGGGGAGAGTTTACCAAGGGGTTGATTAGGTTAGTTAATTAATGATTAGGTTGTGCAAGTGATAGATTAGGAAAATGATTAGGTGGGTAATGAGGGTTAATGATCCACTTGCATATTATGGAGGATGTGACACCTCCCTAATCAAAGATCAGGAATGTGCACATACTCAATCTAAGATTATGAAAATTAATTAGGATTAGAGGAATTTTATGGAGGATGGAACATGTGAGGAATTAAATAAATAGATTATATATTTTAATTTTAGAGGAAAGGGATAAGTGATGGGAGTAAATAGTTAAAGGTAATTATTTACTTTAGGTTAGGATTTATAGATGATGGAAAATATAGATTAGGATGAAGGGTGATAATGAATATTAATTAAATAATAAGGTACTAATTAATTAATATATAGAATATGAAATTGGTTGAGTTAGGGGTAAATTGATCAAATGTAAGTGGTCAATTTTTTAGTGTCTACACTAACATAAAAAACTATGCACTTATGCTTCCTAATTAATTGAATTCCCTATCTTGTGCTAGCTATTAATGACTACTAGTGTTTAAACACACCTAGCGGATATCATCGAATAACATAGATTTCAAATTTTACTAGATCTACCCATGTTATGACTAAATATTTGGTTATTTAATGGGTTAAGGTTGGAATTACTCAAACATGAAGATGATAGAGAAAAATTATATATATTTTAATTTTGTTTAATATATCAAATGAAGAGTTCCTAGAATGTTTTGTCAATAATTGATCAAATAAATATTAGATATGTGTCCACGATGAATGAATATTGAATGTATTTAAACATGAAAAACACAAAAAAATATGCAGGACATGTATCAATTGAATGCATTATAGGAATAAAATGGATAGGAGTCAACAAAACATAAATATATTTTTTAAGAAATAAAGAGTTATATCTGGTAGTGCAAGATTGATGACACACCATAATTGGGACATGGAAGTAGTAATGTTGATGAAAAAATGAACATCTTGATATAGAGGGAAATATTGAGAATAATAAATGTTAATGATATGCAAATATATTTGTGGATATGGACAAGATGGTGCTGAGTGTAGAAGAATATATAAATAGAATGACTACTGATATAGGAGAATCAACCCAAATTTATAGAAGAGTAAACATTTATTGATGTATAATTGTATTATGTATCATTCTAACAAATGAGGTAAAAAAAAAAAAAATAGATGTGAATATATAGTTTTTCACTATTATAATACCATTTTAAAAATTTGTATAATAAATTTCTATAGTGCGCATTAGAAAATAGTATAAGTAAATAATATTTATAATATCATGGTCCCAAGTGTGTATTTAGCTAATTTTATTCAACAATGACTATTGAAACAATTTAGGAGTTATTTTCAGAGTTAGTGGTTCCATGATTTTTCATTTTTCTTCTAATTTAAGTAGTTGTGAAACTTTAAGTTTATTTACCATTTAAATTTTAAAAATATAAATATGTCAAAAATAAGGAAGAAAATGTGTAAAAAATGAGAGAAGAAAATATGTGCGACCATGTAGTACATTTCTTTTATTAAATAGTAGCTACCTAATTTCAACTTTTACTATTTATCCACATCTTAATTCTAATCTCTACACTTTAATAACTCCACCATTACAAAATGAAATTCTCAATTATCTTTTGTATTTAATTATACAACTTAATTAGGATAGATACATGTATTTTAAAATGTCAAGAGGTATCAATTTGAAGTTATTTTCTCTACTACAAATGAATACATAAAATCTATGTGCTGTTTATTTTAAAAATATTATGTTTATTATTAAATATTAATAATTTGACATATAGATTTCTGACAAATTTAAGATAGAAATAAATTTTTTTATTAACACATACTTAATAAAAACCAATATAAACTCAGTAATAAACAATATCTTTGTACAATAAATATTTGACGAAATTGCAACTTCTTCGGTCTTTCTCAACATTCTTGTCATCCACTTCTCTGCGTCCAAATTTAATCCAATCATTGACCTTTCACTAATACAGTGATTTGGATGATAATGTCAACCTGGTGGAGCAAGAACTCAATGACATTTCACAAAATCACCCTGAGCATTTCCAAACTCAAAGCAGATCTTCAATCCAACATTAAAGCTCAAGTACATAATTTAGTTTTTTCCAATACCACCTATAACATTGAGCACCATCTCTTCCCATGGCGATACTAAGCAACTTGTCCATTTTCAACCCCATCGTAAAGCAAATGCATACTACATACCACCAATACTCCCAAAATAATGAATCATCAATAACCAAAAAAAAAGAGGCTAAAAAGAGTAAACCGACAATCAATATTTATTTTATTATGCTGTTCTACAATGACTTTCAGTCGTTGAGTCGTTGAATACTTAAACAAAATAGCTGGTCACAATGTGTGCGTGATGAGCAATTTGTTAAGCTCATGTGAAAGTGGTTTTGTTCCATCTTAGTGAGCAATGAATGCCTCGACTGTCCATTTCAACACTACAAAATCGTTTTAGCCTCACGCCAAAGTGATTTTGTCTTCCTATTAACTAGCACTTGCAGCCGGGGGAGCTGCAAGGAAAATGCCGATAGTTTTATATAATTAGCTGAACTGAAGCATGGTTTATCAATATGTATGTCAAATTAGACAAATAATGCAGTGCAGTTTCAGGTAATGGTTTTTAAGAGGCAGCAGGGTGAATATTACCAAGATATAGAAGGCCACATTAATTTAGGAATCAGAAAAGGATGGAGTGTCAATGTTGCAAATGGTTCTTTCTTGCCATCGATGTATTCTTTCTAAGTATACTACTCACTTTAAAAGCTAAGTGTGCCAAAAAATAATGATAAAATTCATAAAGTCATACTTCCAGTGCATACAGAATATATTAGACGAGACTTGTAGCGATGCAAGGGGGTTGCATTCATTAATATTGTGGAGATTGTCCAGACTGTATCTTCATGGCAATTTCATTCATCTGCAAGGAGATCACAAATAATATTGAGTGAAAGGATAAAAATGAAAATAGTTTGCAGGAAATATATTATGAAATATGTCATACATTTAATGTTCTGAAACATGTTCTGTAACATAATCTGATAGTGAATTCCTCACTGCTATAGATACAAGGAGAGGAATAGAAAAAAAAAGAGGTTTTCGGTTGATTGGAAATATTGTTGGGTATGCAAGTAAATAATAGTTGAAAACTCACAGATATTTGTCTGTAAATATTTAGATTCGCTACCAGAGGATTATTAACTGATTTTTTCAGATTCTGGAATGGAAAGAAGCAAAGATAACTTATGGTGTTTACTCAGAAATTGCAAACTGAAAAGATAAACAACGAATTCCTCTGCACACAACAGTGTCTTTGTAGTCCTTGTCATAGTAGTCTTTTATGTAGTACATATAAATTTATTTTTTTCCCTAATCTATCGAAAGATCAATTAAATTATGAGATTTAGATTTAGTTTTAGCCGTGGACAAAAAATCGAAAATCATGGCCACGTGGCATTACAGTCTTGATCAATCCATCTTTTATGTAGTACATATATTTTTTTTCGTTTCCCTAATCTATCCAAAGATCAATTAAATTATGAGATTTCCATCTTTTATGTAGTACATATATTTTTTTTTCCCTAATCTATCCAAAGATCAATTAAATTATGAGATTTAGTTTTAGCCGTGGACAAGAAATCGAAAATCATGGCCACGTGACATTACAGTCCTGATCAATCCATCTAAAAGCCAGTTCCAGTTTCCTGATTAGTGCAATTATATGAGAAGTTCAATTTTACAAATAAATTATCTTCATTTATTTTTCTAATATGATATTAATCAAACACTCTGTCTAGTATCAGAATCTAATGAAAGCTACTGATTAGTGCCTGTCAGTGTGGATTATGTTATAGAGGCAAAAGTATCTTGGACAGGTAATATCGGACATCTAAAGTATCTTCTAAAGATCAAGTAAGTCACTTGTTTCCCCTGATTCTGTACAGGTTTTTTATATGCTCGTAAGAATTGACGGGAGATTTTTTGTTTTTCTTACTGGTAGTTTATTATGTTAAAAAAACATCTTTGGGTTTCGTTTTTGTACTAGGCACTATGCAGATAAATGAAAGGGATCCTTGATGACAGTCTCTGGGATGCCACTTTTTTCTATTCATAATTCATTTCTACAGTAGTTGTTATTTGTTTCATGCATGATTATGGTACATTAATCTAGAATTCTTCCTTTTTTGTTTTTCCTATATGACATAATCACTGATAAATTCTTCTTTGCAATGATTGATATGCAGCTTGAATGGCCACGGACAAGGGTAGTCTATCCGGTTAAAGTTGGCCCAACAGTGCCTCAAACCTCACCTACGAACATGGTACCTCTAATATGGCCCTGCCTGGAAGAAAACAAACGTCCATCGCTGTGATATTGGGGTTCCTTTGGGAATGCCCTGTGGAAATTTGAAATTTTCTTCAAGATTGGTTCCCTAACAGCCACCGTAGGATGAAATCAATGGAGATGGCTCTCTGGTATTAATTCAGTAATCTATCATATTCTTACTAATGGTTTCTTAAGCTAGACTGTGATGTTGAGCCAAACTTTGAATTAAAGATTCAAAATGAGATCATGTAAATGTGTAAATTTTAAACATAAATGCATCTGCAAGGAGATCCCAAACAATATTGAGTGAAGGAAAAAATGAACACAGTTTGCAGGAAAAATATATTATGAAATATATCAGGGCATGGGACTTACCTCAAGATTTGAACGACGCTGATTGTGTTCCAAATATTATTGCATTCAGTATCCTCACTAACGGTCTATTCAAGGAGGGTAGAGTACATGAATCTTTTCAATTAGTGGCTAAAACAATACAAAATCATTGTTCTTGGGACATTGTTATGTATAGTACCTTAGTTGATTGTCTTTGGAAGACAAAATGATACAAGATGGTTGTTCTCCAAATATTCTAACATACAGTACCCTAATTGATGACCTTTGCAAGTTGAATAGAATGGATATTGCTCTCAGATTAGTAGGTAAACTGAAGCAGTTTGATTGTTCTCTAGACATTATTACATACAATATTCTAATCAATGGTCTCTGCAAAGAGGGAATCTCCTGATATTTCATATACAGTTCCTTAATTAGTGGTTGATGCAGGGTGGGTAAAGACATAATCGAATTTCTCTTGTTTATGAAGTATTGACATGGATTTTACAGAAGACAAATATGGTTTGAAGCTGCCCAAATTGTTCGGGGGATATTTCCATTGCCTATAGGCTATACTGGAACAATTTAATTAGAAGTCGCTATACATGTTCTCACCTGTTGATTTTGGTATGATTTGTTTCTTTTATTTGCTATTTCCTAGGCATAACTGTATCCAATGTCCCATGTTTGATTAATTTCATCGAAAAATATTGAGGTGTGGGCTCTGATAGAGCAGGGCAATTACATTCCAACCTAATATTCATGGTAAAAAATGTAAGTTTAGAAAGAAACATACTACGAACAACCCACTCATCCATGCTGATACGAACAACCCACTCATTTATACGAAAAACATCCCTTTTTACACAACCATCATATGAACGGAGATGTAAAGCAAGGGAAATGATTTAAGTTTGGGCTTAGTTGAAGAATGTGAAACATAGATGTTTGTGGAGAAATGTGAGAGGGGAAAAGAATTAGAAGAAAACACAGTTGACAGACGCTAAAAAAACCCTACTCCACACCTTAGTCGACATGGGTATTCTCACGAGGTAGTCGCACAACAAACAAGTCTTCAACTAGCGTTGTCCGAGCCTGTGCCAAAATGAGAACTTTGGAACAGAGTATTCATAAAAACATGAAGGATATAGGAATTTTGTCAGATGTTCTAGTTAGAAATGCTCTGTTAGATATGTATGGAAAATGCAGATGCAAAGACAAGGCACATGAAGGCTATTGTTTTCTAGAGGAAGTCAACAGAAATTAATTCAACTTGTTCTACTGTAAGGCTTGTCTACAGCAAATCAACACAAAAATATAAAGAGTTCAAAAAAACAAAACCCTACCTTCTCTGGAGAATGATGCGAGATTCAACACAAATTCCCGCCTCCTGTCGACGGTGCCCGTAGAAATTGGCGCCTGCTGACTACAAAACCCAGCAAACCAAAAAAATTCAATAAACCCTACCAAAACATTTCGATACAGAAAAAATGGAAAAACAAAACCCTACCAAATAACTCCAGATTGTGAAGAAACGTTCTCCTGTGAAGGCCACCCTACCAAAGCAAAACCCTAGCAAAGCAGAATATTTTTTCCATTAGACGAAACCAAACCAATCACGCCAGAGCTGGCACCTCAATCAATTCACAGTAAATGATACGTAGGTCAGAAGCACTTTTATAGCAAACCTTGCCTGTGACGAAGCAGCTCCAAGGCGGTCGACAAGCATCAGGGAGCATGAGGTGGATAGGTGAATAAACACAGACGCGTTTACCCCCACGCGGTCACGTTTCCCGGCACTCAAATCCTCCCGACAAATCTTCCCGATAAAGTTTCTTGGCTCAAAAAAATCGGCGTGAGACAACTTCCCGGGCAGATCACGCTTAATATAGCCTATCGGCTAAATTAGGAATGTTGGTACGTGAGCACACATCCACTTAATCCAACAATTTCGAAAGTGTGTTGAATTCTTCTTTATTAAGGAGTTATCTTAATTATTAGGAGAGTCAAAAAAGGTGTAGAAAGAAAATTATTGAGGAAATTTTAATAAATTTTTAATAAGTATTATTTAATTATTAATTATAAAAAAATATTATATATATTGACAAATAAAAGTGTAGATGGGAAAATGTTACATCTTTAAATTTTATATAAAGAAGAATTAGAAATAACAAAAAAAAGGAAGGTTGCTAAACAACAAGATCGAGAATAATAGTTGGAGAGAGAGGAGGGTCCTCATCTTCTAGTTTACCCCTTACATCATAAGGTATGGAGTGACATCAAGGGGCTTCAAACCATGATTACCATCATCATCCTTATTTTATTCATTAGACAACTAAGTGTCACAAGCAAATGATATAGTAAGAATGAGGCAAGGGAATTTTCCAATGTTAGGTCAACATCTAAACTTATGGATAAGATTGTAGGGAGAAGTAAAGAGGTGGTGGGAAAGTTGAGACAACAGTCATTAAGATAGTTCCTTGGCTCTTCTTAGAAAAGGTTACAAAGTATGTGAATGAGTATCTTTTTCTCCACAAGAAGATTGACTTTTCCTCAACAATGATCATGAGGCAAACAATAGCCTTGGCTAGAGGTAGGTGTCAAAGGGACTCTAGCAACAATGCATGTGGCATTGCCCTAATGATCCAAAAACACTTGAATATGTGCCATCTCCAATGCAACCTTGTTAGCTTACACTTGAATTTTTATAATCACATTATAAAAAATCACCGCCCTAATGTAAAGGAGAAATTAGGATCAACTCAATTTTTTAAAAATTAAATAGACTTTTGGTCCTTCCAATATATGTTGAAAAGAATTTCCACCTTGAAAGTATGCCAAATCTAGGTATACTTAAAAGATTTTTTTGGCCAATCCCCTAGTAAAACCATGAGCCATGAGAATAGTTTAGGCTCAAAAGGTTTGAATAAATCATGAATCCAACCCCATATAACTTGAGCTCTACAAAAAATCACAAAAATGATGCTTGAAAGACACCTGATGACCATAAAATTAGCATTAAGGATTCTTGATCCCAATATGATTTAATATGGAAATAATTAGAGGGCACTGAAAGATAATACACTAGACAAAACGAGCAAACTTTAACTCTAAAATACTAACCAAATCATATGAACCTAGGTTGCAAGATAGACAAATAGAATTTTAACATCCATCTCTTGTTCAAAGTAGACACCGTAAATAAGTGTAGAAAGAGCCAAGAGTAGCCCTTAGGAGGCTTGCATTTATGAAATTTTGTGTCTAGAAACCATTTCTAATTTGTCCACTAGGGATTTAAAATAATGAACCCTAATTTTAAGAATAAAATCTAGAGGCATGGAGTTGATAAGAACATGAATTGGAAAAATAAACTTGTGTTTTGATTCAATTCACTCTAGAAATTTTTTGAGAGGGTATATATCCCCTTATGAGGCTTGCATTTATTAAATTTTGTGTCTAGAAACCATTTCTAATCTGTCCACTAGGGATTTCAAATAATGAACCCTAATTTTAAGAATAACATCTAGAGGCATGGAGTCGATAACAACATGAATTGGAAAAATGAAACTTGTGTTTTGATTCAATTCACTCTAGAAAAAAATCTAAAGGGTATATATCCCCTTCTTTAAAAACCTCAAAGAACAAACTTGTGGAGTCCTAGTTAGAGGTCAACCTTGACAAGAGATAATATAGGAATACCATGGGGAATTTCATTAATTGAAATTCTTGTTCAAAATTCAATCAATTCCATACTGACCAAGTTTCGATGGTTTCCCATGCTCTCTAAATATTTTTTTATCACAAATAACTTGAAAAAAAACATATGGAAGAAAATTGTAGATCCTTAATCTACTATAATTTTACAAGTTAATGATGGTTGTAGATAATAAAAAATATTATTTGTAATTATATTTATTAGTAAGAACGTCAACATGAACTTGTACTTATATTTATTATTAGTAAGATTTTATAATTAAGTAAAATTGTAAAACCTTTATCCATGCAAATGGTATGCTTTCAACTCTTCTAATTAATCATGTAAGGAAGTGATTAAAAAATTAATACATATGTTCAATTTTAAAGATAATTATATCCAATATGCACATTAAATCTATAAATGTCTAAAAATAATAATTTATGACACATTTATTAGATAAATATTTGAAGAGAAATAGTAATATTGTATGCACTCTATTAAAAATAAAAGGATCCTATTTTGTGATAATTTTTTTTAATGGAGTTTCTTATTAAATTTATGTAGAACCATAAAATGTATGTTTGTAACTGAAATTATATTTGTATATCATACTTATTATCAATCATAATATTGAAAGCTTTTAAAAAATATCTTATAGTGACATATTAATATGTATTATTTTACGAGGTCAAATATCATTATCTATAGTATTCACCACCATTAATAATGTAGTGAATCCATCATTACCCATGGAAAATCCTCTTACTACCTATTCATTTTGGTTTAGAATGTCTCTTAGCTTTAGTATATTTTACTCCCCTTTTAATTTTTTTGAATGTCTCTTAGCTTTAGTAGATTTTACTTCACTTTTAAAACTTTTGAATTTTGTGGTGCATAGAGAAATTTCACATGCTTCCTAGTTTTTAGTGAGCATGTTTTCTTAAATAGTTACACAATGGATTTGATATAATAATGCTCAAGGTATTCAAATATAGAAAAAATATTTTGAAGTACCAGTTTCTACAGTTAGTCCACATATGCTTAAGGGGGCCATGTGTTTTCATTTGTGCTAAATATTTAATATTAATATTAGCACCCAACTTATCTTACTTCTTTAATTTTGTGCCAAGCTATATCCCATTTAATAGCTTACAGGGTTTATAACTATTCCCTTTTCTATTATTGGTCATGATTGAACTTGATAATTGATTTTTGACAGCTATGTCTTCCCTATGAAGTATTAGGGAAATTTAGCAGAGAAAATTAATTTAGGTGGGGCTATTCTTTGTAAAATTCATATTTATTCCTTGAAAATACTTATAGTATTCAATTCTGGTATCCCCTTTATTCATAACAATTTGCATACCCTTAATTTGGAAGCCATAATTTGAAACTGAACAAAATTAATATCCCTATTCCAAATTAAAGAAATACCTTAGATAAATAAAGGAATACGAAAAAAAATAGAAATCAATAAAATAATACCAAATCAAAATATTAAATGTATTGGCTTCACTCAAATGAAGTGTAGATTTCTCTTTGAATTAATTGCATATACCTACAAATTTATCATTCATGTATATTGAAGGAAGGACGAGGGTTAATTTATAAGATTTTTTGTGACTTTATCTCAAATGAATGGTTAAGATCAAATGAGGAGTGAAGAATAATCATTACTTAAGAATAGTCAACTAGAGTTATGGGGGTTCATTAGTGGATGAGGATAAATAGATCTTTTTAGTTATTCATTTTGGTTAAGCAGTTATGCAAAGGATAAAAATAGATGACAATAATGGTGTCTTATAATGAAATATTTGAATTTTAATTATTTATTTGTGGAGAATAAATGGAAAATGAATTTAATTATTTATTTTCAAATGGGTGAAAAAGGGAAATTTTAGATTATTTAATTTATTAGTGTTGGAAATGAAAAGAGTGAATTATAAGGGGATTACCAAATGGGAATTAGAAAGGGTCATGGTAATGTTAAGTGATGATGATAAATAAGTCTAAATTTTCCCTTGTTTGAGATGGTGTTCTAAAGTAACAATGGTTCACAAAAAATAGATATAAGTACTTGATTAAAAATGGGAAAGATGCCCCAAGGATTTGGATTTTTATTTTATGTCTTATTGAATGATCTATGAATGTTCCATTGATAGAAAAATTAGGGCTAAAATAACATTTTTTTTTCCTCAAAATGGATGAAATAAAAACTAGATGGTTAGGAATGAGTGGAAACAATATATTTGTATAGACTTAGAATTAGTTAAAAGGTGGGTTTTAAGGAAGAAAAGATTAGAAGTGAATGGAAGGGATAAGAATAATGATCAATATGGTTTATGTTATGAATCTTGATTTTTAGAAACCTTATATTTTATATTACATATGGAGATATGCACGATAATATGAAAAAGCATGGTGATATTTTTCCCATGTGTTGTAGGAATCACTTAAAGAAAAAAAATGTCAAAAGAAGGAATTTTATAGATGGAACCATGATATGGAAGGGAATAATGTTGTTTGTCATAAAATTCCTTTAGGACCAAGATAAATGTAAATAAAAAATAAGACACATAAGAAATGAAACATACAATAAGAAAAAAATTGTCAAGTTAAAAGTTGAAGATTGATAAATGATTATGATAGTGTTGTTGATGTGGGAATGTTATATCCTAATAATAATGTAAGGATTATTATCATTATATCATCATAATTATGTAAGGATTTATTTAGAAATGAACAAGGTTTGTAGCACGATGAGGAGTAGTGGTAGGTGGTGGTGTAAATAGGCATTTTACCTATCTAGTTGTCTAATAGGTCATATTTACATCTTAAGTCCACTTAGGTCCTAGGTGTGTTTTTGAGAAGTCTTAGTTGTCTAGATAAGATCTTATCATATCTTATATAGTTTCCTTGAATTTAGTTCTTGTGTCCTAGGCCATTTAACAATGTGGAGGTAGTTGTCTCATTATATAGTATTAAGGCACACACCGAGATCTTATCTAATCTTATCTCACATTCTTACCTTTATAATAAAGGCATCATATTTGAATACTATTCAACTAATTTTGTTCCAATATCATTGCAATCTTGAGTATGAGAAATTATCCATACTCTTTCATCCATTATTGAAAATTTATGTTCTTTATTTCCCCTCTTGTATAAGGTTGTTTTAGGTTTTGAAGTGATCTTAGAAGCTTGAGTCCTTGAGTGACTCTAACATGGTATCAAAGCTTAAAAATTGTATAACCCTTTCTTAGATCTAAGGGTGATTTTATCTTGAGATTTTGTTGTGTGTATATTGGGGTGAAATGGACCTCATGTTTGAGTCTAGAAATTTGAAAACCCCTATTTTCTAATAAAATACTTGATATTTGGGTGAAATTATTTCAACCAATTTTTTGGAGGTTTGACTACATAAAAAATTCAGTATAGTTTGTACACAATCTATATGTTATGAATATATAAAGAGTGTACATCTAGCCAAATGGGTCATGAAATCAATATATAGAAAATTAATTAGAATATTTAGCTTCATATTCTAGTTTTGTGGTATGATCTGTTACAATCTATCACATAAATTTATATGTAGGATCCGTGGAAGGTACACAATCATCATCAATTTTATTAAAATATTATTTAATTATTTAAAAAATGTAGTTTAAATTTTCATTTTCTCCATTGTGTAATTTTTTTGTGGTGCTTGGTTCCCAATTATCTTTATGGGAGGTCCTATGGGGAGCTCCTAGGTCTCACAACCAATTGAAAGGGATCCTAAACCAACACCTTTCCACTAGGGGTTGTCATTTTTTGAGAGAAACTACTACTAATAGTGATGGTATTATATTTTTTTAAACATTTGCATCACTTGATCATATTGGGAACATGTGGCTAGCACCCAAGCCCTTAATATTCCCCCCAAAGCCCTAGAGGGATATTTTTTCAAAATGCCATAACTTTTAGCCAAGGTGTCAAAATAATGAAAATGAGATATTGATGAGAATCTAGTTCTAAGAACTTCATAGTGGTAGAAGCAAGTTTTTTGGATTTTTCCTTAGGTGAATTGTATTGCTAATTAAAGTCAAATTTTACTTTTTGGACCTTTGAGTTCATATTTTGTTTCTAGATTATCCAATTTTTCATAGCATTAGAAAAGGTATTTGAGGATTTCTACATTTCTATTCATGCACCTTTTCCAAATTTAGCCCTATTTATGGTTTATTCATATTTATTCAAATTAGAATTTTGGTTGATTACTTGGACATATTGACACCTAGAGAAGATTTTTCCTCTTGTGAAGGATTAATTTTCAATCTAGATCATATTGGGAAAAAATACTTTTAGTTTGAGGATCTCATTCTAATATAGTGTTCTAATTTTCCATCTTTGATCTATCTTCACATTGTAAACTTTGAAACACAATTCTAGCATTGTAATTGAACTACATATATAAAGTGCCAAATCATATCATGGGGGGATTATTTATTGAGTGTCTCTTGGTGCATTCTTTTGATTTGTTTTTCTTGTGCTCTTCTTTTTTTAGGGATCATTCTAAGATTCATTTTCTAATATAATGTATAATTATTCGACATGGCATCAACATGCACAAAGTATTCTAAAGAATCAAGGTCACTCTCTATCTATTGAAAGTATGGTACCTAAGCCTACAAATGATGAGAAAAAAGATAAAATGGATAATTTAACCTATTAAAGCTCTTGGATGTATTTTTATGCTATTTTATCAAGGTTTATTGTTTCAAATTAAATAATGTAAGAATTCTCATGAGGCTTGGGATAAATTAAAAAATTTATATGATACCACAGATGAAGTTAAAGGCAATCAAATTGATAATGAACTAATGTGACTTGATCCTAAGAAATTCTGCAACATCTAGGACTACGTCACTAAGGCTAATGATTTATTTTGTTTCTAGCTTTCATACTCATAAGTTGACTATAGGGTCTACATATAATATACCTTGATTTGTAATTTTTTTTGAGATGTTGATACTTGAGAAAAAATATTCTATCTATTGTGATTAAGGCATCTCAATCTTAGAGTCCTAATATTGATTAATTTAAATTATTATTCTATTTAATTGCATTATTTAATATCCTATAGTGTCATGTCATAAATTGGGACCCACCGACTAGGTGGTATCCCCATTGCAAGTGATTGGATGACACATCATAATCCCTAGTGGACATAGGCATCCCACTTTGGAATATTTCACTTATGATAGTTTCTATGATGCGTCATAAGGAATATTTTTGCATGGAGAAATTTGGCTCCCAAGTTGGGTTATGATAGGTTGTAAGAAAATAAAATATTTTGATAAGTTATGACATATTCTCTTATAGATTCTATGATGGATCTTATGGTAGATTATATGGAAGATTTATGATACATTTTATGATAGTTGTAAGGTGTCTATCATAGGCTATTATGAGCACATTTTGGGTGCCCAAGCTTGGAGAGAGAATATTGCATTTTATGATGGTTGTAAAGGGTGTAAGGGAATATCATACATATGTCCAAATGCATGTCTATGACATGGGATATTGTGCCATATGTATTTGGATACCAATCCTTTCCTAGATGCTTATCTTGGCTTGCATTCTATATATATTATATTCCTTGTATTATAGAATTCATAGTTTATTTGCAGGTAAGGAAGTATCGCCAGATTCACTCCATAATAGGTGTTTGTTTTGAAGAAATTGTTGAAGAATCTTTGTAATTCAAGTTTCATTGTAGCTTCTATTTGATTTAATATAGTAGAAATATGATTTTGGAGGGTAGGGTTTTTTACCTGAAAGGGTTTTCCCCACATATATCTAGTGTTTGTTGTTTATGTTTTCTTGTTGTTCTATCTCATTCTTGTTGTGTGTTTCTCCTTATTGTAACTATATAAGGTGTTAAAAAGGATTTTTTTTGCAACTCTCCCCTATTTAGATTAGTGTAGGAAGTAATTTTTTCTCACCTAGCTTCCTTTCACTATCAAGGGGTCTCATAAAGCCATTTTAACCTTAAGAATTCTTGGTTAGTTAGGTAAGAGAATTATAAAATAATATTAAGAAATGAAATAAATCTAAGATAAATCTACATTTAGATCAACCAAATAATAAATCCACTTCCAAAGAGAAATCAAATAAGAAGGAGAATCCTACTTTTTCATATTGCAAGAAGCTTGGGCATGACAAAAAAAATTTTTAAAAGAAGGATATTGATGAATTGAAACATCATCTCAAAAAGAATAATATTGATTTTCTTTCTAAAATATTTGAGTCAAATTCTTCTTCTTCTTCTTAAAAACAATATAATATGGATAAAGATCATCCTAGTTTAGTTACTACATCAGGAAGAAAAGGTACAAATCTTTGTGTTTTTTCAAGTCTTAGATCAGGGAGACCCCTTCTAGATTCAAGAGAATCTCATCATATGACATATTCATAGTTTATATTCTCTTATTTTGAGTCTTGTGTTATGTCTCCTATTCTTATGGGAAATAATACATACATGAGTGTACATGGGAAGGGATCTATTGCTTTTGGTGAGGGAAATTTCAATCATGTTTGGTGTGTAGCACATATGGTGAACAATCTTATTTCCATATATTATATTATACATGGTGGATATGGGAGGACTATGGAAATAACTCCTAATTCAATTATCATAACATATATGGAGAGTCGAGAGATTATTTCTATTGGGATGGTTAATCATTAATCTCGGTTGTACACCTCTACAGATCTTTCTTTTGATGATGACTTTATTTCTTTAGCTCTTGATCACACTTCTAGTGTGAAACATGATTTTAAGGATAATTTTGGCTACTTGAAATTTGGTTTTCCCACATTGGATCTCATTCATGATCCTTGAATTTTATCTCCTCCATCTTCTATTTCAATTGATGATGCTCATATTGCCACATTTTCGGCCTCTTGTGATTTAGTGGAGTAGGATATACATCATATTCTAGTAACATCTACTTTGGGATGCATACTTGAAAGGAAATTCTATTTTGTTTTTTGAGCCCCACATTTTAGATTTGGGAGACACTATTTATTGCATACATCTTTTCTTTGATGGAGATTCTCCTTCTTTAGTTGTTGTGAGGGAACACTCTAACCATCTTGTTCATTTTCTACATGATCATTATTTGTATTTTGACATGAGTTCAAATACTTTTGGAAAAAAATACGAGGATTATTTATATTCAAATGAGGTATCTTTTTCTTTGCAGTGTGTTCTAAATTCGTCTTTAGGAGATTTTGGATTGACAATTTTTATAGTGTGGCATAGAATGCTTGTTTAGAGTGTGTCAGATTTTGACATGGACATGGAGACACTTGAGCATAGTTCAGAGATATCACAGATGCTTCTTTTTCTTACATCTTCATTTTAAGAATAGGAAGACATTGTGCATATCATCTTGGTTTTGTTTCTTCCTTAGGGGAGGAATTTTGTTCAACAAGATTAGATCATCTTCAATATTTAATACCAAGCTTACACTATTTCAAGACTCACCATAGAGAGGGGGATGCATGGTCTCTCTTCTTCTCTCTTATGTGGGGTACTCTACTTGTATGTTGTTTTGTCCCTCTCATTCATCATTGAGTGAATTTTTTATTTCAACTCTCTTTTGGGGAGGATTTTTATCCCATTGGGTTTTCTCATTTTCTCCATTTGTACAAGATTAAATTTTCATTTGTAGTTGGGTACTTAACATCGCCTAGCAGCTGGGATCCATCCTTGCATCATTTGGATAATAATTTACTCCCTATGTTACACTTAAGGGGGGTTTTTGGTGTAAATATATGTTTTACCATTCTAGTTGTCTAATAGGTCATATTTACATGTTAAGCTCACTCAGGTCCTAGGTGTGTTTTCAAGAAGTCTTAGTTGTCTACATAAAATCTTATTATATCCTATATATAGTTGAATTTTATTTAATTCTTGTGTCCTAGTTCATTTAATAATGTTGAGGTAGTTGTCTCATTATACAAGTGTCACCAAAAAGTGCATCCTTTGACACTTTTCACTCATTTTGACCTTTGCCTATGGATTTTGGACCTTTTCAGCCACTTTTTTACCTCTTTCCAATCATTTTGCCAAAGTGTTGTAAGGTGTAATACATTTTCACACTTTTCTAGGCTTTTCATCACCAAATCAACCCTTTATTATGCTTAAATGTCCCCTTAATACACATATAAGTCCTATCTTAGTGTGTTTTCATGAGACAATCCTGACAAATATAAATAATCACATTTTTATTTTCCAAAAACCTAATGAATTTTTTCCACATGGAATAGATTGCCACCTTGGGAGACCTAGTCCCATGTGGCATAAAAATCAAAATTAACCTAATTTCTTTCAATATTTTGGTCTCTAAAACCCTAAGGTCAGCCTGTAGGGTGTTATTTCAAGAAAATTAGGGCACAACTTGTATAAATGAGCCTAAAAACCCTAACTAATCATATTATGCATCACTCAACTCACATTCCTCTCATCTCTCATCTCTCCTTCTTATCAAGCAAGCTAGGGTTTGAGGATTCCAAGTTAACAAGACATCTTTTCTGAAGCATCCAAGGGTTGATTTTTGTAACAACATAAGATCTCTCATCATGGCAAGGTAACTTACTCAATTACTCCATTGTTTCATGTCTCATTACATTATTTTTATTCATTTTGGTTTAGTTACCTAAAAGGGGTTTGACCAAGGCAAACCCCTAATCCCTAACAATCAACATTTTTCTCTCTTCTCTCCTTGTGTGTTTGGAGATTTAGGTACATTGAAGATCATTGAAGACTTTTTGAGGACCTCTCCTTGCTTACAAATTCCATACACTCACCAAAAGTCACTTTCAAGCCTGAATATTAGAGTTTCAGAAACAGACAATTGTGAAGAACCAAGGTGTAAACCAGGGGCTTCCTTTTCCCCTTCAAAATTTCCAAAAATCTAGAAGAGGACTAAGTCACCAACAATGGTGACCTAGTCCCACTAGATAGGCCTTTATGTGATTTTCACATTTTCAGACACCCATCTCAAATCTGGGACTAGGTCGCCTAGATTGGCACAAGTGTCCCTTTTGGCTTCTACAACATTTTCATCAGCATTCCAGACCTCCAACAAATCCTTCTTCCAATTTCAGCTGCACAAATTCTATCTCTTTAATTTCTCTTTAGTTTAATGTACATTCTTAGGTAATTTTGTATATGCTTGCATATCATTATGTGTTTTCTAACACTTTGCATTTCAATATTTTAACACTCCTTAATAATTTCATTTTTATTCTATTTCACTTAGTCACATTCACACACACCTCACAACCCCATTAACACACATAATCTTTAAATATAACCCATGTATTTTGGCCCTTCTTTCTCCTTTTAGGTGGAAAACCCTAGAAGTGTTAGAAAGCATTAAGGTTCCAAAATCTTCGTTACATTTTGGTGAACTTGACTTTTGAATCCCCTTGTCTCTAAATTGGAGTACATTCTCATCCTATATTTGCATAGCATTGCATTGTGCATTGTTAAATTTGTATTGTAGGGTTTTAAATTTTTGCATTAGTGAAAAGTGCATTTAGATTGTATTTTTTTGCATATTACATCATTCAAACCCATCAAAATTTTGTATTTTCATTTTATATCTGCATAAACCCATACAAAAACCACCTTTGTCAATCCAAAACATCTAAAAAATATCAAAAAAATCTCCAAGAGGACTAAGTCGCCACCCTGTGTGACCTAGTCCCTTTAGGCTTTTGAAACTGCCCTTTACAGAGTTGAAAAACCTATTTATAAGCTTCTATTTTTTTACATTACCTACCTTTATCAATAGGTTGTGTTTATATTACATGCATTTCATTAACAATAGTTTAATCTAGCTCATTTCATGCATTACACATTTTCAATTTTGTATTTACAAAATTTCATTTTCAAATCATTGAGAGTGTAATCAACAAATTGCCTTCTTTGCAATCTTAGAATTGTATTTCCATTTTAGTCTTTATGTTGCATTGTAAATTATTCAAGCATGTTAGTTTAATTTTTTTCTAAAATTTCAAAGAAAAATTTAGTAAATAAACATGTTAATCATTCATTCAATGCATTCCCTAGTTATGAAAGTCTAGCAAATGAAAATGTTTATAATTGTCTTGAACATAAACTACCTACTATCTCTCCTATTTGTGAGGATGGTGTGTTATAATCACATACAAATATAAACAATCATGATGATCATAATTTTTCCTCTCTTGATGCCTCTCTTGTTAGTGACAAAGGTATCTTGCTAAAATAAGGTACAATCATTGAGTATCATGAAGGTCTTGCTTGTTCTTCTCCTCATCTGCTTTGGGAAGATAGTTTGACACAAGAAAATGACATTATAAACACATTTCTAAACATTACCTTACCTAGTATCCCTAATTATTATGATCAACCTTGCCCTTCTTCTAATGTCCCTTCTCAATGCAAAGAGGACATGTTGGTGTTAGAAGATCCTTCTCCTAAGAGTCATAAGACTCTCGACCCTCCCCACCTATTTGAAAATCATAGTGGCCCTTCTCTTGATGCCTCCTCCCCTTATAGTGAAGCATGTGATGAACCTCTTCCAAGCTCTCCTACTAGAGTCGATAATATGGAACAAGAGAATAAGACCTTTGATAATCTAATAGATCCCTATCCTAATCCTTCTTCTCCTCTTAATCCCATCATTAAAAATTTCCTCAATAATATTATGCCCTTACAAGAAGATGTAGAGCCTATATTAGACTCTCCTTCCCTAGGGGATGTTAATATTATTCAATCTCAACTCATCCCTTACCCTCCTTCACCCAAACCTCAACCCAAATTTACCCTCTACCCACCTACCCATAATGTGTCACAAAAACCGAGTCATAATATTGTTTCTCATACACATTACACCCAAAACAATCTGTGCTCACAAAAAACCCCCTCCACTTCATTACCTTCATCTTCTCCCATCTTACCTACTGCCCTTCGATTGAATTCCCTTCTTAGGGAGTATGACCTTGTTGATCAACTATGGAATACTCCCACTAAAATATCCTTATGAGATCTTATTGAAGTCTCCCCTCACTATCACCACATAATGCATAATTCCCTACAACAAGTTCCTATCCCTTCTAATGATACATCAAATGACATAGAAGCTATTATTCACATAATAAATTTTGATATTTTTTTCACCAAAGTGAGCTTCCTCCTTTGGATGTACAAAAATAAAATTAAGCTTTTGTAATAATATCTCAATTAAAAAAAAAAGGAATCAAGAGAACTCTTATAGATATTGGTTCTGCTCTTAATGTGTGTAGTGTGTGCCTTTTGGATAGGCTTGGCATTGATAAATCCCACATCAAACATGATTCTCTCTCTATTCGAGGATTTGACAACGTCACTAAGAAACTGCTCGGTGTGGTCACTATACCTCTTATAGTTGGAATGGACACATTGGACACTAAAATCCATGTTATGCCTCATGAGATTTCATACAATATTCTCTTAGGCAGGTCATGGATTCATGCAATGAATGGAGTGCCTTCCACTCTTCATCGTAAGATGAAGTACATCTACAAAAACAAAGTGTACACACTTGATGCTGATCTTGAACCTAATAATTGCTTACAAATTGACTAATCCTAAGAGAACCACTTCAACACCTTAACACCAACCACCCAAATGGAACCCTTACAACACCCAAATGAAGAACAACATCTTGAGAAAACCACCAAGCTCTTAGATGATGATTGGGGTTCCTTAGACTTCACCCCTCCCTTAATGGGAGAATCCAAGATCATACACAAAGACTTTGAAAAGGGAAATGTAGTCTTGTCCATGCAAGACTTGGTCAGTCCTTCGCCCGCATCCACCTCAACTACTTCAGGCATTGAAGCACATAATGAACAATCACATGATCCAAAACAGATGAAAAATATTTATGGAAAAGGTTATGATCTCATGAAGCAACTTGGCTATAGTGGAAAAGGTTATGGTGCTAAAGAACAAGGTATATGCACCCCTATAGAGCCTATCAAGTGAACATCACATCATGGTCTTGGTTAGAAACATTTCATTGTGCGATTTTCCTTTTTCTTGCAATTCCTTCTCCTAGAAACATTACACACAATGTTTTTTAGGTTGAGACATTTTAATTTTTCCTCTTTTGCATACAAGATGAGCCCTTGCCTCTCTAGCATACAATAGGAATACATTTGCACTTTTCCTCTCTAGATGACATTACACATAATGTTCCTTAAGATGATACATCGTACTAACAAGAGAAAAATCCCTTTGAAACACCATCGTTTTTAAATATCATTCTCTTGTGTGGTGCCTTATCAAAGTTATCAAGAGGTATAAATTTGATATGGTTTGAGTGGGAATCCCAACAATCGGCAAGACTTTCCCCATACCCACCTTTTGGAACAACTCACCCCGCGAATGACCTAATGTTTTGTAGTCCCAAAGTGAGCACATCATCTTTTTGGACAAACATCCTAGATTTGATCCACAACTAGCTAGACAAAGGGTCAAAGCTTGATCCAACTTCTTACTTTCCTCCTCCAAGTTCTTGTCATTGCATGATCATGTATCTTATCTTGTTGCAATGCATTCACCCTTGATTGAATGCATCTTTTGCAAATTGATATCGATTTGACTTAGAATCTCGAATCCTTGGGGTCCTGAACACCTCATTATTTTTCTCTCATTATTCACCATCTCCATTGGGCTACTTAAGTGTGAGTTTGAAGAAAGTTCATCCTCTCACTAAAGTGGGGGCTAAATGTGTCGCCAAAAACCATAGCCTTTGACACTTTTCACTCATTTGGACCTTTTCCTATAGATTTTGGACCTTTTTCAGCCTCTTTTTTACCTCTTTCCAAGCCTTGTGCCAAAGTGTTGTAAGGTGTTGTAATACATTTTAACACTTTCCTAGGCTTGTTATCTCTAAATCAACCCTTTATTATGCTTAAAGTACCCTTTAATACACATATAAGTCCTATTTTAGTCTGTTTTTGTGAGACAATCCCAAAAAGCATAAATAATCACATTTTAATTCCCCACAACTAATGAAATTTTCCCAGATGGAATAGGTCACCAGCTTGGGCGACCTAGTCCCATGTGGCATAAAAATCAAATTTAACCTAATTTCTTTTAGGAGTTTGGTCTCTAAAACCCTAAGGTCAGTCTTTAGGGTGTTATTTTAGGAAAATTAGGGAAAAAATTGTATAAATGAGCCTAAAAATCCTAATTCATCATATTAGGCATCACTCAACTCACATTCCTCTCATCTATCATCTCCCCTTCTCAAGCCTACTAGGTTTTGAGCATTCCAAGTCAACAAGACATCTTTTGTGAAGCATCCAAGGACTGATTGCTGCAACAACACAATATCACTTATCATGGAAAGGTAACTTACTCCATTAATCCATTTTTTCATGTCTCATTACATTATTTCTATTCATTTTGGTTTAGTTACCTGAAAGCGGTTTGACCAAGGCAAACCCCTAATCCCTAACAATCAACATTTTTCTCTCTTCTCTCCTTATGTGTTTATAGATTTAGGTACATTGAGATCATTTAAGATCTATTGAGAACCTATCCTTGCTTGAAAAGTCCATACACTCACCAAAAGTCACTTTCAAGCCCAAATATTGGAGTTTCAGAAGCGAACACTGTGAAGAACCAAGGTGTAAACTGAGGGATTCCGTTTCCTCTTCGGAATTTCCAGAAATCTAGAAGAGGACTTAGTTGCCAAAAATTGTGACCTAGTCCCACTTGATAGTCCTTTATGTGATTTTCACATTTTTAGACACCCATTTGGCAAAAACAGGCTCCAGACCAATTTTCTCAAATCTAGGATTAGGTCACCTAGATTGGCAGAAGTGTCCCTTTTGGCTTTTGCAACATTTTCATCAGCATTCCAAACCTCCAACAGATCCTTCTTCCAATTCTAGGTGCACACATTCTATCTCTTTCATTTTTGTTTAGTTTAATGTACATTCTTAGGTCATTTTGTATGTGCTTGCATATCATTATGTGTTTTCCATCACTTTGCATTTCAATAGTTTCAACTCATTAATCATTGCATTTTCAGTCTATTGCACTTATATAAATTCACACACACCTCACAACCCCATTAACACACATAATATTTGAATGTAACCCATGCATTTTGGCCCATCTTTCTCCTTTTAGTTGAAAAACCTTAGAAGTGTTATAAAGCATTAAGGTGCCAAAATATTCATTACAACAAGATTAAGACACATGCCCTTCTCTCTTCTAATCACAATGTAAAGACCCTTTCTAATCCTAATTTCAAGATCTCTTCTAATCCTATCACACATTCTTGAATTTATAAGAAAGGAATCATACATGCATCCTATTCAACTAATTGTATTCCAATATTATTGATATATTGAGTATTGTATATTGCCCATAATCTTACATCCCTTATTATAAATTCATGTTCTTTCTTTTCCCTATTGTAGAAGATTGTGTTTTTATTTTTGTAGGTGATCCTAAAGGCTTGAGTCCTTGAGTGACTATAATAGTAGGCTAGTAAATATTTATTTGAATTATTTTTTCTTCACTACTACGTTTGGATGGCTAAGAGATTTTGATTTTTAATTATCCATGTGGATATGATTTTATTACTATTAAATGTATTGGTTTTGGGTATTATGGTACTTTGATTACTATTGCTTGATTATTGTCTTAATGGTATAAGAAATTATAAGATAAAACCAAGAGTGGGGGCAAGGAGGAAGGGGAGATTTGATGGGATGAGTGAAGGATATGGATTTGATATAGATGGATGGGAGATGAAAGAATTAAGGATGTGATTTTAAAGGAATGTACATTACGCATGAGAAACATGCCCCCATTCTAGATATGCAACTCATGATCTACTACATTGAAATTTTTGCTAAAGGGGAGGTATTTACTACAAGAGATGAGATATTCTATAACATCCACCTATTTTGTTTCTTTGAGCTATCTTTATTCTGAAAATTGTTTTGACTATGTATAAGGGAAATCATAGGTCATTCTTGTACTTATTGCAATGAGTTGATGTCATTGTTTCAACTTTTCCATTTTCATTGATAGTCCTTGTTTTTATTATTATTTTGGTTGCATTGATATTCTTGTGTTATAATTTATACATGATGGCAATTGAAGTGGATTTGGTAAATTCAAAGTTTGGGGAAATCAAAAGGTAAAATATTGTGATTCTTTGATAAAATAGGTTATCTATACTTAGGATAGAATATGTTCCTAAGAAGGATAATTTTGATAGCTATACATAGGATAGACTAATTTGCCAAGTGAGAGTTACTTTGGGATGATCTAAGGTTTTGATTTTTGATTTTTATTTTAGTTTGAAGGTGGATGGACTAGGGTTGGTGTTTTTAATGTGGCCTAAGTTTTATCTTCTATTTTTTTTATTATTTAGAATAAGTGGTTTTAGAGATTATGGATTATGTTTTGTATGTTAGGTTTAATATTTATATTTATTTTTATGAATTTAATGGTTTGGGTGTAGATTATAGTTTCAAAGTTTGAGTTAGGTTGAGATGGTTGGATTAGGATTAAAGTTATAATTTTTATGAGAAGGTAATGCTAGATTTATATGAATCCTGGATGTTAACTTGGTCTATGTGGGTTTGGTGTACATGTTTTAACCTTGGCAAGAGGTATGGAATTTGTTGTTGTAAATAGATATATTTCCTATGTATTTACATAGTGGGTCCTATGTACATATTAATTCCACTTAGGTCCTAGGAATATTAAATTTTTTTAGATAAGGTTTTATCTTTTTAGCTTCTACTTCAATCCTAGGGTCATTTAATTTTGGCTCATGTCATTTAATTATAACATAGTCATTTAATGTTGGTAGCACATCACACCTTGTCTATATAAGCAAGTTAATTGTACACACTTTATAAATACCTCTCAGATTATATGTAATAGGTCTTAATATCAAGAAAGATCATACTCTTGGATACTCTCTTGCAGAAGATTGTAATTGGTTTTGTAGGTGATCTTGGGTTAGAACTAAATTTTAGGTCCTACATGGTATTAGAGAAATCCTTGCAAATTATTTCTTAGATTTGAAGGTAGATCTATTTCTAGTGAGAGATCTTAGTGATTTATATAAAGGTTAAGTATACTCTTCCCTTGCACCTGATCATGATCTAGTGAATAAAATTTTTAAAAATAACACTAGTTGTGGAGGATTCCTCTTTGTGGATTTTCACTACATGTGATTTTGAGAGTGCATTGGAGGTATTCTAAGCTCACCATTGAGTCCAAGCCATCTGAGATAGTCAATATTGGCTTTCAGTTTGTCAAAATCCAATATTTTTTGCCAAATCTATGAGGGTTTCATGTTGGGATGTGGTTACTAGATCTAGGAGGTATCTATTTTTTAAGAGCATTTCACACCAAAATTGACCCTTCTATTATTTTTGGAATGCCCAAAAACCCCAAGAATGCCTATCAAATCATCAAAATCAAAGAAATTTTCTTTGTGCCGTTCTAGTTTTTTTATCCTCGTCAACATTTTTGTACTATACAAAACCATATTGTACTGTACAAAACCATATAGTATGGTATCATATGGTCTACAGGTGTAAGAGTAATTATAAGGTTATACAATCGACATATTTTGGAAGAATATTCTACTAGCATGGGGTTTACGTCACCTAGTCTATGAAATATATGACTATAACATAAGAAATAATGTATTTAATAGTACAAAGGTGCATTGGTGTTTTAAAAAATATTTAATTATTTAAAATAAAATTCCAACCAGAGGTTCCAACAAGCAGTCACCTCAGCAAATCCTACAGTTAAATCTAGTGGGCAAGGTGTTAACTCTCGGTGTTGCACGAAGATGGAACCAAATTTCATCACTGAGGCACCAACCCACCATCAACTATGATTGACACCATTTTTAACCATCTACACTAACCATGGTCATGTGGAAGACTGACCACCAACTCCCAAGGGATCATTTTGCCCCCTTTTTGGTCCTTTGGGTGCCCAAATTGGGTTTTTTTTTCTAGAACATAACTTTTTGCCTAGGTATCAAAATTTTGCAAATGAGATATTGATTGGGGGATAGTTTTGTTTACTTCATAGTACTGCAAGTACTTCAAGTACTTCATAGTAATGCAAGTACTTCAAGTACTTCATAGGTACATTTGATTATTGTAGTGTCAAAAAAGGTCGTTAGTGACATTTTCACACGTTTTTGGGCCCTCCTTGTAAAACTAAGTTTAATGGTGCATTGAAATAGAGTTGCAATGTGATTAACACACTCTTATTAGGTCTTGGGACCTTGTGAATTAAATAAACCTAATCTTTCCTTATTTGGAATTTTTTAAAGTGTTTTAACACACTTTTACACTTTTCTAGGGTTGCGATTAATAATTGGGCTTCCTTTTGCTTTAATTGGACTTATTTTGCATCCATAGACCTCATTCAATGCATATTTTTGAGGATGATCCCGACAAAAATAAAAATCGAGTCATAATTCAAGTGTTTTCAAGTTGTGTGGCCTATATTTAGTGGTTTGGGACTCATTCCCCACCCTGGGTGAGTGAGTCACACTTAGTTCTTTGGGTCATGAACCTAGTTTCACACCTTTCTTTAATCATTATTTAAAATGGTCCCATAAATTATTCCTAATGGGACTCATTCACCACCTTGGGAGAATGAGTCTCGTGTGGCCTAAAATTAAAATTAATTCAAATTTTTGGTGGGATTTTATCCTCCTAGATCTGATGTCACCTTGTAGTGTTGTAATTTCAAAAATGATTGCATAATTAAGTATAAATACAAGTTTCTTTCACTCATTTTCACCCCAAGCATTTAATTATTCATCCTTATAGAAAGTTTGAGTTCACAAGAGCATTCAAGAATTCACAAGAGCATTCAAGATTCTTCAAAAGTTGATTACCAAGAATTTAAGATCATTATTCAAGCATCGAGCATCATGTCAAGGTCTTCATGCATCATGTTTATTTTTGAGCTAACAATTGTGACGTAGGGTTTCATGATTCAAGATAGCATTTCATTCATGATCTATCATATTCAAGCTAGATTTAAGATCTACATCCATTGGAGCCATCTCATGCATGTTTGCAACCACGTATTGCTAGGTTTTGGTGAGTTGCAACATCATATTTTTTCATTCATCATTCTCCATTTCTATTTCATTTCATTTCAAGGTTTGATTACCAAAAAGGGGTTTGACCAATGCAAACCCCTATCCACTAACAAAACAAAATTTTCCCCTCTCTTTAGTGTGTGATTTTAAATGTTTAGATTGAAGAAATATTGAAGAGAAAGTTTGGAGAAAGTTTTCGAAGTTCCTAAAGTTGTCAAAGTTGTAACCTTACATCAGAGATACTTGGAGAACTTGTATATGTTGCAAATCTGGGATTTAGATTCATAAATAAATTAGGAAGCACAAAGCAAACCTTGAAGACTAGATTTAGACCTTTAAGTTTCAAAAAACCCTAATTGGATTGATTTTATAGTTTTGGTGAATGAGTCCCGGTTTAGGTCAAAATTCATATTTTTATAGATTCAGATACCCATTTGCTAGATTCATATTTCAACATAGAAACCCACATCTAGAATTGATTCACCTAGCTTTGTGTATGATTCCTAGTCAACATTAAATTTAGAATTTCCAAATTTTTAGAGTCTCATCTAGTCATGTTTAGATTTCTAGGTGCACACATTCCATCTTGTAGCTTTCTTTTCTATTTTGCATAATCTTTTAGGTCATTTAGTGAAGGATTGCATTAAATTAGGGTTAACTATTTTGATTTGAATTTCATGTATTTCCAAGTCTTAACTTGGTGGTGAACCCCTGATTATTTTACATTCAACCCCTAGAACAATCCTATTGCAAGATCTCTTTTTCCTTTGCATTGGATCTCTAGGGTGTGTTCTTGAATGAGACAGAGTGAAGCTTATTATTCTATCTACCAAGCATAGAAACCAAAAAATTTCAACCTTTTATTTTGGTGAGCCTACATTTAGAACATCATAATTTTTATTTTGAGTCCATCATCATCCCAAATCTTTCTTGCATTAACATTGCATTAGGGTTTGCATTAATTAATTGGCACTCTATGGTTTCCAGATTTTGCATTAGTGAAAGTGCATATAGTTTGCATTTTTGCATCTCAAATCATTAAAATTCATACAAAATTTATTATTTCACTTAGGTTATGAATCATACAACATAAAATACAAAATCAATTGAATTTTTTGGAAAATCTTGAAAAATATCCTCATTGGGACACATACGCCCCTCTAGGTGAATAAGTCCCAATGCAAATTCTGTGGAACATTTTCTTGAATTTAAAGCTTTGTTTCTATGATCCTCTTTGTTGTTGTTACCTTTCTATTCCACTTTATATACTTTTCATTACATCCAATTCATTGGATCTAGTTTAAATTAGTTCATCTTGTGCATTGCTTAAAATTCAAAATTGCATCTAGAACATTTCATTTCACATTGTTGCATAGTTTATAATCTAAAATTTTCATTATATTTTATCATGGATATGCTCTTTGGTAATATTTGGATGTTCTTGAAGTCCTTAGTGGATGTGTCAAGTTCTGATTTTGGAAATGACCCTAATGAAATTGAACTTACTCATGCTCACTCAACTCCTAATGCATGTTTGCATGATGTTGACATCATTGTAGAAGATGATGACAACATTAATAGGTTGCTAAATGATTTCCATAACAACCTTGAAGCTAATGTATCCTTTTATCCATCAATGAGACAACCAACACCCCATATAATACCACAGGCTGAGATGTTTGGTTTCTTACATCTTGAAACTAAGACAAGATTTGAACCTAACTTCCCTATAATAGGTGAACCTAGTTCCTCTAAGCAAGAAAATACCTAATAATTCTATGTTAACAAAGTGTTAGATACTCCCATTAACCTAGAAGAGACATGCTAAAGGATTTACAATCTTGAGTAAACAAGGATGTGATACAATAAGTGAACGTGAAACTCATCAACTCTTAGAGAAAATACTATTTGAAAACACAATTGGGTTAGGATATCAAGATCCTCCTCCTGATATGAGTGTCCTCCTTTGTAAAGAACAACCAAAGATTCCTAACGGTGATAAGGATGAAAGGATCATCTTAGGTCCTCCTCCTCAACATTCAATTTGAGAAGTTGGTAAATTTAGTAAACCCTTCCACCTTCCTTGCCCTATATCTGAAAATGATAAATCATTGCGAATTCTTCTTTGCCATGGTCTCATAAAATTATCACCCCGTACTAGAATCAAATTTCCCATAGATAAAATGAAGTATTGTGCATACCATAAAACTCTTGGGAATAGTACTAATGACTATCATGCCTTATAGAGTATATTGGAAAGATATGATCCTAAAAAAATGACTTCATTTCAAGAATATAAATTATAGGAATTATGCCCCTTGTCATGTAATAGTTGTAGAGTCTTGTATTATCACTATTGCATGATCTTCCCCATCACTTAACTCAACTCATTGTTGTCCTACATATAGTGGGGGAAAGAAATAGATAGCCTTGTTCTAGTAGCGCATTTGTCATTGTCCCTTTAGGTAGGTTGAATTGCATGTTCCCTACTAGTGTTTTACATTAGTTATTTTTTCCTTTTTGTGATTGTATGTGTGTAATCTGATCCCTCGTGATGTTTTCTTTGATGTATCTCCCTCTCTTTGTGGAATTCCTTTATTTGTACCTTCATTCTTCCTTATGTCACACATATTTTCACTTTTCCTTTTACTTGTCCTATTTTTTCCTTTTGGGGATGACACAAGGTGTTGAGACATTAATGTGTCTTCCATGTTGACCCAAAAGCTTTGCATTTACTATTTTCTTATCTTTTTCATTTGTCTTGTGTTTTACTTTTGAGGATGATGCAAGGTGTTGAGACATTCGTGTCTCTTCTATGTTGACCCAAAATATTTTCCTTTATTCTTTATTTATTTTTCTCGTGTTTTCTTTTTGGGGATGATGCAAGGCATCAGACACTCATGTCTCTTCCATGTTGACCCAAAAGATTTTTCTTTGATTTTCTTTATTTATGTTATTTGTCTTGTGTTTTCCTTTTGGGGATGATGCAAGGCATCAAGAAATTCATGTGTCTTTCATGTTGATCCAAACGGCCTTTTATTTTTCTTCACTCTCTTTGTGTCATTCTTCTAGTTCTATGTGTATTTGAGGAACAATGATAGTTTCGAGCTCTCTAAAAAATTGTACCAAGAATATAATCACCCGAAATCCAAAGATCCCTTTTATGTTTGGTGTTTTTTATTTTTGGGGCAACTCCTCTCTTTTTTCTTTCACATGACATACCCTTACTTAGAAACATATGACTTGGCATAGGGATTTCCAAGTTAGCTCTCATGTATTATTTATTATTTGCATTTTTCATTTTCTACTTTAAAGTAATTACTCACAATATTGTGTTTATAAATTTGTTTAAAGTGGGGGCATACATTGGCATTATTATTTTTCATTTTTTATTCTGATGGTTCATGGTGTAGTCTTCTTATTTCATATGATGTGTTTTTCATTTTGTGGTTGACATTAGGTGTGATGTCCTTCAAAAAGCATGATCTCTCTTAGCATACTATATTCCTCTTAGCTGATTTATGTAACACATTTCATCACCTAAGTTGTGAATCTTCTATTATTTTATTGGTCCTCTCTTGGAGACATTAGACATAATGTTCCCTAAGTTAAAGACCTCGCATGAAGTAAGGAAGACTCCCTTGAAAATTCCTTTTTTTGCATTTACATTTTATGTTATATGGCCACCTTGCATGTGTAGAAGTTGATAAATCTCAACCTCACAGTCCCCAAGAATCACCTGCAAGCAATCACCTATCACATACAACAGATATTAAAAAAAAACAATAATGGATGTTCTGTAAACCCTCAAAGCAAAAGTATGTGCAAGCATAAACCAAAAATAATTATTGAATGATCTGATAATTACAAAGTGATCAATCCTTATGAGGAGATCAAGAAAACCTAAAATTAGGAAACCCTAGTGTGCACACTTAATAATTAATAAATAATTATTAATGTGCCTAAGTTTAGCTTAAGAAACCTAAAGGAATAAGTGAGTTAATTAATTAACCAATATGATTAAATTAATTAAGTATAATAACTTATTACTCTAACACCCCCCTTAAGATGAACTTAGGGAGTAGCTAAAACACTAGAAAAAAGATGAATGAAAGCAAAGATGGGTCCCGACAACAAAGGCCTGATCAGGTACCCATTTACAAAAGCAATGCAAACTAAATGAAACAGGGTAAAGGAGAAAACCCAGTGGGAACAAAACTCCTCCCCAAAATAGAATGCAAAGAAAGGAATAAAATACACTAATGAAAGAAGGATAGGAGGTGGATTACATGATACCCCCCATAGACAAATTCTATCATATAAGTACATGTACAATGGTCTCCATAGGAGAGATAGAAAGAGAGAAGAAGGCCCCCCCACAATGAAGAAAATCCTGTCACAATGGTAGATGCGTAATGTAGAATCCAAAAGGAGATCGTGAAATAGAAAATGATATTCCTCCCCTTGGGAAGAAATGGATCCAAAGGACGATGAAAAAGACCCCATGTGAAGAGTCATGAACCAATCTGTCTTAGGATGTGTGCCATGATAGGATGCTAAGGAATCTCTTTGTCTGAACTAAAACAAATGATGTCAAATCTAAACTGATGTGGAGAATCCTAAAATGCAACCTCGAAATGCACTGATAATGGTGGGTGTATAATGATAACCTAACTATCAAGGTAGAGGAGATGAATGTCCTCATAAGAATCCTCCAAATTTGCAATATAAGACTTAACAAACAAGAAAGATATGTCTGCAACATAAGAGTCCAAAGTAGCTATTTCTGGAAGATGTATGATGTCCTGCTACACTGAATTAGGAACAACAAGAGATGTTGATGAAGTCTCAGTCTGAAGAGTAGGAAATGTGAGACAAGCCTCTGATCCATTAGAACATGTAAGGGTGTCTAAATATTCAAGCTCCTCTAAAGTATCATGATCAAAGGGTGTATTCTCTCTCCAAGAAATGGGTAAGAGACAATTTGAAGTAGGATCCTCTCAGAATGGAGAGAGATTAGGGTCTCCAAATATCTCCCAAAGACATGTCCAAAGTGGGTGAGGACAATCAATGTCCGATATAGCCAACACAGTGTCATGATCAACACTAGACAATATAAGTCCTACTATGTGATCTCTAATGATATCCCATGCTAATTTTCCCTCTGAACTGGCTAGTTCAGGTATGAGATCATACAAATAAGGAAAATATTAAGCCACCTAAAATGTGTAAGTATACCCTTTGCCCATGACTCATAATTACCCTATTCCAGAATAACAACTGAAGGGTGAATAGGAAAAACCATGATAACTCTTCAAATGAAAAAAAAATGAGAAATCTGACCTTACTACATTTAGATCAAATTAATATAACCCATCCCATGAAAACAAAACCCATGTAGGTGCTAGAATGGCCAAGTAATTGAGCAAAGTGTAAAAAAACACAAAGCTGAATAAAATTTACCTGGTAAATTTTATGATGCAATAGACTGCAGATCTGCAAATATCACTGCAACACCTTTCCAACGCCTAGTCGTTTGCCAAAAATGGAGTTTGGATGCAAAAGATACGCCCCCGAGAGTGAAAAACACAAGTTCTGACTTTGACTGGAAAAAAAGACTACAAAATAGAAAAATCAGAAGAAATAACCAGCACCACTGGAACGGCGCTAGAACTAGATTTCCGTCAATATCTCGTTTTTGCAAAACATAGATCGTATGCAAAAAATACACCCGATTTCATGAAAACAACTCCAAAAGAGGTTTAAGGGTTAAGCCTAGTGGTTAGGCTAACCGCTGGCATTAACCAATAGTGGTTAACTAATGGCTGTGCCCATTAAATCTGTGATTTTTAAATTTTTTCTTGGATTGCATGCCATACCAGGCCGTTCGATCCATAAATGAATTTTTTTGCCTCTCAGAGTCATTATGTCCGATTTCAACAATTTGACAGTCGATTTAGGGGTTTTTGGGTGCTCTGAATGCAATGACAACATCTATTTGGCCTAGAAATGCACAAAAAAATTTCCTACCCCCAGATGCACACAAAATCAGTCTGGCTTGAAACCCTTGTAGAGAAAAAGACGCTGTGAGAGAATATCTTCAAATCATGAATAAGAAGCCACAGGTCTGGAGCTCTAATACCATGTAGAAGTTGATAAATCTCAACCTCATAGTCCCCAAGAATCACCTACAAGCAATCACCTATCATATGCAATAGATATTCAGAACAAACAATAATGAATGTTCTGTAAACCCTCAGAGCAAAAGTATGTGCAAGCATAAACCAGAAATAATTATTGAATGATCTGATAATTACAAAGTGATCAATCCTAATGAGGAGATCAAGAAACCTAAAATTAGGAAACCCTAGTGTGCACACTTAATAATTAATAAATAATTATCAATGTGCCTAAGTTTAGCTTAAGAAACCTAAAAGAATAACTGACTTAATTAATTAACCAATATGATTAAATTAATTAAGTATAATAACTTATTACTCTAACAACATTCATGTTTAGCCATATTCTTTGTGCATGAGTTACGAGCATATAAATCTTTTCTTGCCTGATGAAGCTCAGAGTTATTTGTTCATGAGCTCCAAGCATACAATTTTTTTCCTAACTCATGAAGATCAAAAATCATTTTTGCATGGCACCTTATTAAAGTTATCAGGAGGTATAAATTTGGCATGGTTTGATGGGAAGCTAGATTGAGTCATGAATTTATCTTAGCCACTCACACATGATTGCGAGTGCATAAAAAATCCGTGTGTATGTGTCTCACCTCTTTTGGATCCTCACCCAAAAAATAGCTTGAAGTTTTGTTTCCTCAGAGCGAGCTTTCATTTTTTGGACAAACAAGCTAGATCTAATCCACATCACAATAGACAAATGGTCGAAGCTTGATCCAAATATTTTATATTATTTTAGTTTTTTTTCATCTTTGGAATTGTATGCTTGTGCCTTTATGATGTTATTTATAATTTTTATGTGTGTTTTCTTGTGACTATGTTGGTTTGTCATGGGATCTTGATATTGGGGGCTTGATCACCCCTCTTGATCACTTTCATCCCATCTTACTGGAATTGGTGCGTTTGGACCCCTCTTGAAGTGAGTTTATATACTTTAGTGTGAGTTTGAAACAAGTTCATCCTCTCACTAAAGTGGGGGCTAAGTGTAGTGTCAAAAAATATCGTCAGTGACATTCTCAAACTTTTTTGGGCCCTCCTTGTAAAACTAAGCTTAATGATGCCTTCAAAGAGTGTTGTAATGTGATTAATACACTTGCATTAGGTCTTCGACCCTTGTGAATTAAATAAACTTAATATTGCCTTATTTGGAGTGTTGTAACAAACTTTCACTCTTTTCTAGGGTTGCCATTAATAATTGGGCTTCTTTATGCTTTAATTGGATTTATTTTGCATCAACAAGCCCCATTTAATGCATCTTTTAGAGGATGATATCGACAAAAATCAATGTCCAATCATAATTCAGGTGTTTTCAGGTTGTGTGGCCCAAATTTAGTGATCTGGGACTCATTTTCCACCCCGGGTGAATGAGTCCCAACTAGGTTTTTGGGTCTTGAACCTGGTTTCATACCATTCTCTGCATTTTTGAAAATGTTCCCATAATTTATTCCTTATGGGACTCATTCACCCCCTTGGGTGAATGAGTTTCGTGTGACTCAAAATTAAAATTAATTCAAAATTTTCGTAGGATTTTATCCTCCTAGATTTGATGTCGGATTGTAGTCTTGTAATTTTTGGAACTCTTCCATAATTTAAGTATAAATACAAGTTTCTTTTACTCCTTTTCACCCCAAGCATTTAAATATTCATCCTTATAGCAAGTTAGAGTTCACAAGCGCATTCAAGTATCTTCAAAAGTAGGATTATCAAGAATTTTAGAGCATTATTCAAGTATCAAGCATCATGTCTAGGTTTTCATGCATCATGGTTGTTTTTGAGAAAACAATTTTGATGTAGGGTTCTCATGATTGAAGCAAGAATTTCATTCAATATTTATCCTAGACTCATGCAAGAGTCAAGATCTACTTCCATTGGAGCCATCTCATACATAATTGTAGCCTCTTATTGCTAGGGTTTGGGTGTTCCAACATCATATTTTTTTCATGCATCATGGTTGCTTTTGAGATAAAAATTGTGATGTAGGGTTCTCATGATTCAAGTTAGCATTTCATTAAATATGAATCCTAGATTCATGCAAGAGTCAAGATCTACTTCTATTGGAGCCATCTCATACATACTTGTAGCCTCTTATTGCTAGGGTTTGAGAGTTGTAACATCATATTTTGTTCATTCATCATTATCCACTCCTATTTTATTTCATTTCAAGGTTTGATTACAAAAATTGGGTTTGACCAATTCAAACCCCTATCCACTAAAAAAACAACATATTTCCCTCTCTTTAGTGGATGATTTGGAGGTTTAGATTTAACATATTGAAGAGAAAGTTTGGAGAAGGTTGTCAAAGTGCCTAAAGTTGTTAAAGTTGTCACCTTACATTGGAGATACTTGGAGAACTTCTACAAGTTGCAAATCGGGGTTTAGGATTTGGAAATCAATTGGGAAGCATAGAGGAGACCTAGAAAGACCAAATTCAAAATTTAGATTTTTACAGATTCAGATACCCATTTTTTGGATTCCTATTTTTGCATAGAAACCTAGATCTAGGATTGATTTTCCTAGCTTATCATATGAGTCCCAGTTAGCATTAAAGTTAGAACTTCTAGCATTTCAAAGTCTCATCCAGTCACCTTCAAATTTCTAAGTGCACACATTCCATGCTATAGCTTTCTTTTCTATTTTGCATACTTTTTTAGGTCATTTAGTGAAGGATTGCATTGAATTAGGGTTAAGAATTTTTATTTTCATTTAATTTTACTTTCCAAGTATTAACTTTGTGGTGAACCCATCATTAGTTTACATTCAAACCCTATAACAACCCTATTGCAAGATCTCTTTCTCCTTTGCATTGAGATCTCTAGGGTTTGTTCTTGTATGAGAGAGAGTGAAGATTATTATTGTATCTCCCAAGAATAGAAACCAAAAATTTCCCACCTTTGAATTACCAACTAAAATTCCTTTTTTCTTTCTATCCTCATAATTGTTTACTAGTTTATCTAATTTTCATGATTCTAGTAGTAGCTGAAAGGTATTCAAGAGATCTATCATTTGGTTCATGTACTTTTCTAGATTTATCCCCAATTATAAATTATTTAGTTCTTGCATATTTGGCATACTCACCAATTACTTGGACATACTATTTTTTGGAAAGGTTTTGCTTGTTGGGGCTTCATTTTTAACTATATTCTCAAATTTGGGTGATATCACATATGTTTGTATTATATATTTATATATTTTGAACTCTTGAAACTTGTTGTTCTAATGGATGAATCAAGGTTTGAAGTCCTAAATCCTCATAATTATCGTACATTGTAGGAAAGAATAAGGAATTTTCTTTGATCTAGGGATTTTTGGTCCACATTGGATGATCTGAACAACATGATTTTTCTAGAGAATATGAAAGAATTTAGCATAGGAAAAAATGTTATGATACTATAGGTTTGGTTTCTATGCATGTTTTTGATAGCTCGTTCTTTCATATTGATGAATGTACTACTCCTAGATAGGTTTAGAATAAGTACAAAATTTATTTGGTTTAGTTAGTGAAATTTGTGTCATGCATTTAGACACATAATTAGCATCAATTTCCACAAATTCCTGTAACACCATTGAAAACTATTTAGTAAAATATAAATAATTAAGCTCATAATCAGTTGGATTTGGTAAAGATAAAGTTGTTAATGAATGAATATTATTAATTTTGTCTAATTTTAAAATTTCATTTACATACTTCTCTACTTATTTTTATGCTACAATAGATAGATTAGGTGGTTCACTTGTCATGCCTTCTTTTGAGACATTTTGTGATAGGTTGACTACTTGGAACAAGATAAACTTAGTCAAAATGATACACACTCTAAGAATCATACATTTATTGCATCGTCACCTAAAGTTAAAGGAAAGAATAAGTCAGAACGTAAGATAATACACCAACCTCTCCTAAAGAGGATAAAACTAAAAGTGAGAAGCCCAAGTTTGGCTATTGTAATGTAGGCCTAGACATGGTGAAATTTTTTTCTATAAGAAACAATTAGATGATATAAAGAAACTTCTAAAAGTACATATGATTTATTTTCCTTCTAGATCTACACTTTCACCTTCTTCTTCTTCACAACCTTCATCTTCTCCACACACAGGTACCAAAGGAAATGCTCATGTGAGTAAAAAGGTAAAGGATCCTAAGATGAAAGTTCATACTCTTTTTGTAACACATGTTAAATAGTCTATAGATTTGATTCTTGACTCAGGAGACTTGTGTCTTATATTAGGAAAAATTGATAGGTTTGCATGATTGAAGCATACTTTAATCATGAAGATATTGATGGCTAATGGTTTTTATTTGGTTGTATTTGGTAAAGGAGTTGGTGATGTTCCCAATGGTAGTTTCATGATTTTTTTTGCATTCTTGATATTGGACATAATCTTGTTTTAGTGTATAAAATAGCACATACTGGTAAATTCATTGAGTTCACTCCAAATTTAGTTTCCATTTGTGATTTGCATACTAGTAAACTTGTAGTAGGTAGGGTTGACCATGATACTAATCAAGTCATACCTTTAAATACCATTTTATTCTTGATGGTGAATTTTTTAAGTATTACTCTCCTAGATAAAGTGTGGGTAGTTGTTCAGATGGAGCTTTTGGTGGTTTTCTAAACCTCATTGTTCATCAACCCTTTGATGATGTTCTATCATCTCTTGCTTCTTCAGATTTGAGTGTTTACTTGGTTTACAAAACTTTAGATGAGAAAGATACTTTTTTGGTTTCTAGATTTTCCCTTGAAATATGTTTTCATGATAGGTATATTAGATTTGGTTTGTGATCCCTCTTATGAAAAGGGGTCATGACATGTTTGAGGGGGTCACTCTCCTCTTTGATCATAAATATTTGGAGGTTTCTCTTGAGTTTACACATACTTTGTCTTCTTCCTTGATTAGGGTCACACCTTATTTTTTTGATACATATTCAAGGAAACGTGATGCATCTTCAATTATATCATTCATAAGGAGATGGGGTTTCTTCAACATCATCCATTGGATTTCATTCATCTAAAGGTGAGACATGTTTTTTGTCAGTATTGTATTCTCTTTTTTCTTTGAATTTATTCGATGGTTGTTGAGCCAATTAATTATAGGAAGGCTATGTGGCCTCTTTCTTTACCTCTTATTGGGGGGGGGGGGGTGCATGATGGATGTTGTATTTGGGGGGTATCATGTAGTCCTGCATCTTTCATCGCTTCATTGCATCTTTTCTCTCTTTTGGAGAGGGGTTTTTTCCCAATGTGTTTTTTCTCCTTTTCTCCATTTGTGAGATATTGCATTTGTATTTGTACATGGGTACCCAAAATGGCCTCGTAGTCATGACCCATCATTGCATCCTTACATCCTTTGCATAATAGTTTCTTCTCCCTAAGTTGCACTTAAGGGGGGGTGTTGGTTTAAATAGGTACATTTACTATCTAGTTACTTAGTGGGGTCCTACATATGAAATTTTTTTAGATAAGATTTTATCTTTTTTAGTTTTATTAAATATTAGAGTCCTATTTTTATTTAATTTTAGCTCATTTCATTTAAATATGACAAGGGAGTTTAATGCTATTACTATGTCACACCTTGCCTATATAAGCAAGGTCATTATACACTTTGTAAATACCTCATCATCATATTTCATAGATATTAATATCAAGAAAGCTCACATTCTTGCATAACTCTCTTGTAGAAGGTTGTAATTTTTGTTGCAGGCGATCCTTGGCTAGAGATAACTTTCAACTCCTACAAAATTAGACAAGAAAAATCAAATAATTTTTTTTTTTAAAGATTTTGGAGGATTTCAATTGTTTTATTTTTAAATTTGAAGTAAATTTCAATTTTATCAAAAGACATACTAGTCAAATAAATATCATAATATTATTCATGTGGGCATATATAATTACTATAAGTCCATATATATGTATATCCAAGAATGATGTGTAGATCTTATGTTGGGAAACTTACAAAAATTATCACCGAATATCACTCATATGGTTCAAGGGGATAAAATATATGTACTACACTATCATTTATTTAGGGAAAATGGTGAGTAACTTTGCAACATGATTTATGATTAATGCATTAGAACCAATTACCGACAAATGGTTTTAAACTAGGATATATAAGGTGACTAGGGGTAATGTATATATTCCATAACTTGGGTATGTGAGGCCTAAATCCATGAATTAAAGCCCATATAAAATAATATATTAATGGTCAATTCTAATCTAAATTAACCTTTAATCCTTACAAAAAGGGGCATTAAGGTTGTGAAAAATGTCACGATGATTCATTTGTTATACCCCACTAGAATGTATAGTTGCTCGATCATCCCCTAGGCTAATGAAATCCCTAGATATGCATATCCTCATATAATCTTTTGGAACAAGGAGCTTGTGATTTTAATTAGTTTGTTGGATACACCATTGGGATGAGTTTTTTATGTTGTGTATACCTTTGAGGTATGGTAGATTAGATGGATTAGCATTTTATAAGGGTGTTATTTATGATCTCGTGGGTTCATTAATTAGATGAGGGTAACTTATATTGGTTGTTGTTCTAGCTAATGGTTAATCTAATTCTCTGAAGGATTCTTCAACTTTAGGATTAAGTGAACTGGTTATGAGCTTGGAGTTGGTTGAGGTTTTGTTGAGCTCATGAGCACATTCAAGTTATGGTAGTAACCTATATCCCTTGCTATTGGTTGGACCCAATGCTTTTTTCTTTACACTAGTGCATATATATCGTGGCTTATTCCTTTCCTTTAGAGGATGGAAATAACTATTGCCTAAGATATTGGACATCTTGGATGTTGTTGTAGGTGACTTTGTTGGAGCATGAGATTGCATGCATGGTTGCAATGATGTGTTTTTCATTGATTGAATCTTAGCAATTAAATATTATTGATTCCATGGACTCTTGATAGGTCATCAATAAGTGGGAGAATGTTGGGATTAAGGTGTCTCAACCTTTGAGTCCTAGCATTTTTTTTAGGATAAATATTTGTGCAAATATTGATATATACTAAATTTCCAACTATAATAATTGGCATAGCACTTTGTGTGACCTATTGGGAAGATATTTATCCTACATGCAAGGTGTGGAGCTTAAAAATGTGTTGCTAGTCACCTAGGAATTTCATGGAAGCACTGTTACTTGTGCCTATATCATGGAGGTGTGCCATAGTGACACTTGTCACTTGGGAACTCATTTGGAGAGAGGAGTTTGTAAAAAAATCTCTAAGTTACATGAAGGTGACATGTGTCGAGGCATGTTCCTACATTTTTTCGAGCTGGTACACACTTTGAAAAAACAATATTGGAAGTTACTAATTGAAAGGAGAGTTGTATAGGGGGGTATGTGCAGGATCATCATGGAAAAAATAGGCCCTTAGGTGGCAAAAAGTTCAGAAAAAATCAGAGTTAGGAAACTTGACGTAAAAATTTGAATAAGTTATCTATATTATTTCAAAAATATGTAAGAATAGAATCTATAGAAAATTTAATTTAGTTTCTAAACTACTAGGTTTATTTTTTATTTAAAAAAATCTATTTGGTGAAAATTTGAAATTTCAATGCAGTAGTACTTCAATTTTAGGGAAAAAATAAGAAGTTGGTGTCTGTCTGACCACCCTAACCACAATAAAATGATAATATTTTTTATTAATATTTTATATATAAGTAGAGGATTCATTTCCCGATGTGATTCATATTTTTTTCTAATTTTTTTCATGTAAATAATTAATTATGATTTTTTTATTACAATTTTTTAAAATTATAAAAACTCATATGTCTGACCACCTTAACTTGGTCAAAACTTCATGAAATTAAATATATATATTTTTAACCCTATAGTATGCAAACCATAGAATGTGATGCATGTTTTGGATTTAAAAAATGTGATACTGTTTAAAAGGTATAGATTTTTTCCAATCAACCCATCAATCAGGACTTTATTCGTAATTCAAATAGAAAACGAATAATAATTATTTATTAAACTCAAAGTAGAGCATAATTTATATTGGTGGAAAGCTTAGAATATCCTTTACAAACCCTTTTCATTTCATCAATTTTGGGTAAAAAAAAGTCATCAGCCACGTACCCATCATATTGCCACTTTTTGGCCCATCATGATCCTGCACATACCCAGGGATGCAGTTTATATTCTTAGTTGAATCAAAATTGGAATGTGGACACCCTAATTTTTAGCAGACCTACTTATTTTCATTTGCATGTTGCATGCTTTTACATGTTCATGCATGAACATGGGCTTAAGGAAACTTATATCTTAGGCACTATATTATCTATAATTTTTTTTCTAGAGCAATTAATGTGAGGATAGTTTTTTATATGGGTTATGTTTCCATAATTATATAACATATGGAACAAGATTTAAATCTCATGTAATGGCCTTGAGCCTAAAAAATTTATTGCAACTATTTTGTTATGGTGTGGGGGTCTCTACTTGAAATGAATTTCTCCATGTAAATATGTGTTCTTTCTTTTATGTCTATAGGAATTATGTAGAAGATTAGTCTTATGTTGTCATTGATGTCTGGTACCAGGAATCGGTGTGTAGAACATCCAATATTTGATTTGGTATTTTGGTTCGCATATTCTATTTGATAATCAATGTGGTTTAAGGTTTTGGGAAAATTCTTATGATCACTCAAAGTGTGTATGTATGTATTCCCGAACCACCATATGATTGGATAGTGTGTTGGCATGAGTTTTGTAGATTTCATTTAGCTATTAGGTTAGTCATGAACGACCTAATAATTAGTTTATAGTTAAACATATATATTTTTGTTATATGTGCAACCTAGTGTTGGTCTTAGTCGACATAATATTGCATGACATGATTGAATTATTTTTTGGAAGCCAAAAAATAATATTTTAAAAAATATGAATTGCATCCAATTAGGTCGAACTCATTGATGCGTGCAGATATATCAAGTATATATATATAAGACGGTTTGAAGATGAAAGATGTGAGTGAAGAGGGTATGTGAGTATGTATGTATTGAGATGCAAAGTATGTGAATAGAAGAGTAAATTTGAGTCTATTGTCATGTGAGAGAATACACTAAGCATCAAAAGAACTAAAACTACTCTTGTGACCTATAATCTCATCGGTTCAAACTCTGGCGGTTAGCCATTTTGTTTCCATAATTTTTGTAGGTAGTGAGCCTCCATGTCTAGACAGCGAGTCCTTGTAAGCAGTGAGATTTTGTATTTGGCAGTGAGCCTCTTTTTTAACTGGTACTGAAATAACTATATATTATGAGCTAATTCTCATCATGTCTTTTCCCTCATTGGGTTTTCCACGTAAAAATATGTTGTTCTTTTGTTGTGTAATTTCATGTTTTATTTTAGCTCTTATCTATTCTAGACGCACTAAGGTAATTAAAGGTGTTTGTTCAATAAGTTTTAGAAGATATTGATTCACCCCCCTCTCAGTATCTTGAATATTCAACAATGTCTTTCTTCTTGTTTGTCTCTAAGTGTTTGTCATACTGGGTGCTGGCAAGAAGTTGAGCACTTTTTGGCCAAAAAATGGAAGTGTTTTCCCCGATTTTCAGAGTTTGACACATTTGACCTTAAAATTTGAAGCACTTAGAGAAGAAATCTTCAAACAAGTCACTAATCATAAAATGTATTACTCGAAGTCTAGTCTCCAAATATGTAATTTATTTCAATACCCAAATTGTACAAATTGAGTTTCAATAGGCTTTTGTAAAAACCACTATTTAAAAGTCATTTTTTTTTACCATACCATGCACGTGCACGACGTCCATATTTTGACTTAAGTTGTCATATTTTTCAAAATCCTTTTGGGAAAAGACTTGTGACTCACTGAAGCGTGTCCTGGATTTTTTTTTATAAAATTTTATTGAATATTTTTTTTTTGTTAATTTTTTATCAAGCATATTTGACGTTTAGAAAAATCATCATGTATGACACGCATAAGATGACCTAAAGTTATCACTTTTTACAATTTTTAAATAATTGTCTAAAGTTTGTCCTTGTGCAATCCGTTCGTCAAAATGTTATGTTGATCAAAAGTTATTAAAATAGTAAAAAAAACTGATATTTAATGTTTATGGACCAATTTCATTAGAAATTAATTGAAAAATAGAAAAAATAATCCAATTGTAAAAAAAATTACATATTTGAAATTTGCATTATCTCATCTAAAATGGGTTTTAATTTCGTCAAAAAATCTGCAAAAAAAGTCGTCAGCCATATGTCCAAACTCAATTTTTTTTGCTAACATTGTTAGAACCTTCAACTTGCAGGTCAAACCAGGTTGAAGGTCTATGTTTGGACTCCCAATGCTTTTCCCGAACCAAAATTAGAGACAAAAACCCAACCACAAGGAAAAAGAAATTCAAATTATAAAAAATGAGATCCTGGTTTTTATAAAACGGGATCCCGTTTCTTTTCAACTATGTTATTTAAATTTACTATCAAATTTTACTGTGAACTCTGCAACTTCACATGTACGACCGAGAGCAGTAAAATTGGTCTATTTTTCATTGAGAATTTTTTTTACAGGGGTGACTTGCTTTCTTGATTAATTTTTTCAAAGGAGAGATCCCATTTTTTCAAAGAAAGAACAAAAGGTCTTCAACTTGCAATATGAATTGATTTTTTCAAAGGAGGCATGAAGAAATTAGTTTTAAAGTGGAATTGTGCTCGTTTTCTACTTGTTTTGAGGAACATAAGAGGAAGAATTTAGTCCTTATAGGTCTTGAACTTCCAATTTGAATTGAATTTTTTGAAGAATTTAACTATTTACATTCATTTGTACTTGAGAATTTTATAATCATGGGAAATAATATCATAATAAGAGGAGAAAGACATTGAATCCTGAAGAAAGAGGAGAGACAGAGACAAAGAGAAAGAAGAATGAGAATTAAATCAATGAATGATGGGGGAGCCTCCAGTTCCACAACTATTGAAGATGAAAACATAGAGGAGACCATGGTTGTATATGAAGTGAATTTGCAAGAAGTCAATTTGGAGAAGAATATGATTATACAATCAAGTCCTACTATGTCTTCAAATCCCTCTTTCAATGCTATGGAAAATGTTTCAATATGCACAAATCTAGGCACGTCTTCAAATCCACATGTTAGTGAACTAGTAAATTCATATGTAGAAATTTTACAAGATGATGGACTTAACGATGTTGACATTGATAATATTCAGAGAGATGAAACTTTTATAGAATTTGTTGAAAATGATAATGAGAATGATCCTTTTGTTGAAAATTAAATTGAGAATAATCCTTTTATTGAAAATGAAAATAAAAACCATTTTGTTGATGTAAATGAAAATGAAAACTGTTTTGTGGATGAAAATGTAAATCGTTTTGAAGTTGAAAATGAAAATGAAAATGAAGATGAAGATGAAGATGAAAATCTAGAATGTGATGTTGAATTTAATGAAAATACTTTTAATTTTTTTTTGGAAGTGGTGTTTTTGATAATCTTCCTGGTCAAATTTCTTGGAGGCAAATAAGAACACATGCAAATAAAATATACAACGAATTATTTTATCGTAAAAAAATTACAATTCAATGTCAAATAATGATGCAATTGATGAGAATACAAAAAATGAGGAAAATAATGAAAAGGTTAGGCTTTTTTGTTAAACCAAAAAGAAAAGATCAATCATTAAAACATGCTATGTGTATTGTTGCTTGTGCCATTCAATCGATTGGAAAAAAATAGTCGATCTAAAGATAAAAATATAGCAAGAAGAGCTATAACGACTGCTATAGTTAATAAAGCAATTTTGAATAAAATAATGGTAAGAAATATTAGTGAAGTTTTAAAAATACATCCTAAAACATTGCTAAGAGCAGCAAAAATAAGAATAATTATAGAAAATGATCCTATCAACCAATGTTGGAGTTTCAGTGGTTGACTCCCGAGGTCTGATATGAAATTGAATGTTGAAATTAAATCTTTGATTGAAAAATATTGGTATGATAATACTAGGGTTTCATCTAATGCTAGAGATGTTTTAAAATCAAGGGTGGGGTCCAAAGTTCGCGATCCTCACCCAAAACACCTATTAGATACAACACAAACTGAATTTTATAGAAAATTTTGTGGTGATTTAGTGTTACTCGATAATATTAAAATAATTTAAAGGTCTTTTGAAAAATGTAAATCGTGGTATGTAAAAATTAATAAGCAATGGATATCTTGTTTTTGTAAAATGCATGTTCAATTTCGTTATTTTTATGATGTTTTTCGATATATACATTGTACCTTGCATAATAACATGATTATATAGGAATGCGGTATTAATATGCCACCTGAAGCAATAAGGGAGTTTATTTCAAGTTTGTTTTGTGAAAGATCTAATGGTAAATTTTTTTATTTAAGTTCTTGTATTTTTAGACAATCCATTGACTGTGGAAACCTATCATTCTTAGGAATTTGTATGCATGAAAGTGTTGATAATGATTTTGGACAACAATTAGTAGAAGTTAAAATATTTAGGAATGTTCACTATTCTTTAAAAGATGGAAAAATAGGAAAGCGTTGTGATTTAGTTACAAAAAAAGTTAGTGTGCATGCATTCATGAGTGAATTTAAGAATAAGATAGTCCCAAAATATATGATGCACTCTCAACATGCTCGATTGCTTGATGGCCAATTTCGCGCATGTATAAACACATTTACAATTGGTACTATACTTTCAGTGGTTGATTTTGAAGAAAATTATACTCTAGCTCCACAAGAGGAAATTCAATCACAATATGATAATTCATTGCAAGTAGCTATGTTTGTCCATATTTTTTATAGACATGCAAACAATAGCACTGAGAATGATAGAAAAGTTCTGAGGGAGTATCATTTTTATTTGACAACCGATTACACTCATCAAAGTTTGTTCAATACTGTTTCAGTATATTTTACAAAAATTTAAGAGAAAGAGGAATCCATATGAAAGAATACCTCATATGGTCAAATAACTATATGGGGTAGTTCAAGAATGCTTGAATGTTCTATTTGTTAAGTAGGACTCACAAAGAACTTAATGTCCAACATATATGGAGTTTTTTTGAAGCTGGGCATGGTAAAGGAGAACATGATGGAGTTGGTGTGTGTGTCAAAAGAATTCTTGCTAGAGAATAATTAAAATTTTAAGATGCAGTAAAATTTAAAGATGCACATGGTATTTTTGATTGGTGTAATAAAATATTATCTACACCTAGTTCGAGTGAGTACTCTAGAGTTCATCGATTCTTTTGGTTGGTCGAAGAAGATAACATTGTACCTAGAGTTGACTGTGAGACAATTAGTGGATCTACTAAATGGCATTCATTTAGGAGTTTGAAAAAAAGAACATGGACTATCTGACAAGGGAGATTGCATTTTTTTTCCAGTTTTGCATCTCAGGAGATTGGGAAGCATGTGAAAATACAAAATGGGTTGAATAGTGGGAACAAAGATCATTGACACCTGCACAAGCACATGATCAATATGAAAGAACTACTGAAGAAAATGATCAAGTGTTTGCATTTGAAGACTATGAACTTGTTTCAGACCTTGTACAAGAAGGTAATTTAATTCAATTTATTTCATTTAATTTCTCTTTATTAAGTTATTTTGTAATACTAATTATTTTATATTGATATGCACAAGTTATTAAATCAATTTTTATTTGCAGGACATGTGTATGTTGTTGTTGCACCTGAGGGGAATGAAGAGAAAAAAAAATATTGGCTAGCTCGTTGTGTGGAGAGTAAACATAAGTTAATATCACCTCGAGAAGATGATGATGGCTATCATTATCCAACAGTTACCATGATCCCCTTAAGACATCCCCTTAAGCAAATCTTGATAACAATTTTTTAGAACAAGTTTTTCATCTCATTAAGAAAAAATTGAGAACTAATATGATGATTGTTTTCATATTTTCCAATAGGATTGGTTGTGGTTGTTGGCACTTGGCTATGAAAATACCTAGCAAGGAAGAATTGTCTACCTGCATTCGAATATTATGAACCATATAAAAAGTTATACATTATTCACATTTGGTGGTGGTAACAAATATAAAACTAGATTGGTATTGCTGGAGACCTACAAATAAAGTGTTATGGAAAATTTCTATGGAAGAGCATGAGACAATCATAGATGCATTACAAAAAAGAGAGGATGCAGATGGTATAATGGAATAAGTAAATATAGGTAAATATAGTTTAAGTTTTATATTGTCCTTTAAAATAGAGGTAATTATTAGTTAAAATATATTTAAATACATGTTTTGATTACATATTGATATTTCTTGTACATTAATAGTTAAATTTGATTTATTATCCTTTTTTGTATCCTTAAGCCATAATTGCATTGATTTCACACTTTGAAAGAAAAAGGAGAGGATGCCTGGATTCAACCTACACACGTGTGGAATACTTTTAAATGCAAGTACTCGAGTTGTGTACATATTGATAGTTTTATATAAATTAAAATATGTAATTTTTGATGATTTCATTGATATTGCTTGTACCTTTTTGATATTAGGTGGTGTGAAGACCTAGTACATTCCGGGCATGAGTTTAAGATGTTCTTGAGATGGCATATCCAAAAATTTTAAACATTGTTTTGAGATGACATATATGTACATATATGTCTTTGTATGTTTTCAAATCACTAAATTTCATGCATACATTATTGTTAAATCAATTATATCCTTAAGATGTTGTATTATGAACCCTTAAGACATTCCCTTAAGAAATTGTATTGTGACCCCTTAAGATATTGTATTATGACCCCTTAAGTCATTCCCTTAAGACATTGTATTATGACCCCTTAAGGCATCCCCTTAAGACATTGTATTATGAACCCTTAATACATCACTTTAAGACATAATATGACCCCTTAAGACATCCCCTTAAGATGTAATATGAACCCTTAAGACATCCCCTTAAGACTTTAAATTATGACCCCTTAAGACGTTCTATTATGAACCCTTAAGACATCCCCTTAAGATGTTCTATTATGAACCCTTAAGACATCCCCTTAAGACTTTATATTATGACCCCTTAAGACATTCTATTATGAACCCTAAAGACATCCCTTTAAGACGTTCTATTATGAACCCTTAAGACATCCCCTAAAGACGTCATATTATGACCCCTTAAGATGTCCCCTTAAGACACTGTATTATGACCCCTTAAGATGTCCCCTTATTTGTTTTCAATGTATGGCTTGTAAATTAGTATTGGATTCCATTATTTGTGTTGACAACTTAAAAAATAGTATTGGATGCCATTATTTTTTCTGACAACTTATAAATTAGTGTTGGATTTTATTATTTATAGAATTTATTAATGCTTTTGTTCTCTAATCTTGTATGGTTTTGTTTATTTCTTAAATTTTTATCCTTTCTGGTATATAAACGAATTGCTTTGGTTTGTAAATTATGATTTATTGACTAATTATTGATTTACATGAATTGAATAAGTTCATTGAATAATTATAGCTAATTATTGAATGTACATATCATGTATGAGATCACTAAATTTGTAAACTATAATTATTAAAATGTCCTATTAATTTCAACTTTAATTTCATATTTATATTTAATTTCACATTAATGTCCTATATTAATATCTTGACTATGAACATAAAAGTCATAAATGTATATGTGTAAATTAAAATTTCAAACAATAATAAAGTCCATAATTTATTTAAATATATTAAGTGCATGAAACCAATATATTAAGCGCATGAAAAAAAGTCCATCAGAGTACAACCCATGAACTAAAGTCCAACTAAGTACTCAAGAACCATGAATTATAAAGTCCAACAAAGTACATGACAAACCAAAAATATAGTCCACAAAATAAACAAATATAACCCACAAAATCATGTTTCTAGGTCATGTATTGTCTCTATAATCAAGAGACCTCTTCGTGTCATACTGACAATGCAGATGACCTGAAACACACTATATAAGAGAAAGATGAAATCATATGTAAGAAAATGATTTTTTTTTTAATGACAATTTAATTTATAATTCATCATATTAAAATTAAATTACCATCATATCTGGGTTTGGATGCTCTACTACACCTGAAGCAACCTCTACATTATTTGAATCAATCTACATAAACAAGACAAAAAAAGTTGAAATTAGATGCACAAGTCTACAATTAAAAATGATTTAATTGAAATTAATTTATAATTTATCATATTTTAATTGTACCATATCCATAGGTTGTGCACCCTCTTCTAATGGACATGTTTGTACATTCTCAACTACTAGATGTGTCACATGCTATAAAAGAAAATGAATTTAAAACATGTATTAGCTCAAATTATATTAATATTCAATTTGAAATTTAAAATTATTTAGTTATATATTAACAATATATAATTTATAATTGAATTTAAATATAATAAAAAATTTAAATTACCATTTGATCTGGAGCCTACTCCACATGCCCTCCTGGAGGTGTAACCATGTCTAGGTCAAGGCTAAAAGTTGCACTAACAAAGTCCTACAAGATCAAAGTTAAATCATGTACATACTTGAATTAGGTAAATATATATATTCAAGTTTGCACATTTTGTGTAGATTTTTTTTTAAACAATCTGAAAATCAGAGGCCTCACGAGTAACCGCAAAATCTAATGTTTGCTCGATGCCCATTCTAATTGTGGTATCAACCTAAACATACATGTATACATGTAACACAAGCTTATAATATTTACAAGTGTACATGCACATTTCATATATAGTGAATTAAAAATTCATAATTGTAACTATACTAATGTAAGTTAAACAGTTTACAATATAAATGTACATGCCCTTGGTCTATGACGAATGATAGTGGAGGAGTGCTCGACAACCCCTCAGGTGGAATCGACGTGGAAGCCGATTGACTCACCAAAACCAACATAAATATTTCAAACATATATGTTATTCAATTATAAATTTAAAACTCAAGTTAAAAATCATTTCATTTATAATTTAAAAAATTGAAATCAGAATACCCCATAAGGGTTGCTGATTAGGACTGGTGTCGATGTATGTACTCGTGGAACGAATGATTGCCCCATCGTTACTATCATCTGTACACCAAATAGTTTGATTGTTAAAATGTATTTTAAACTTTACTTTGATATATACATTCATCAAAATTATTATAAAATGATTGTGTAGATGCATATTTATACTTGTGTACCAGTGTCCTCAGGATGTTTTCCTCTTGTAAGAAACTCTAAAAATGAACTGATGTGACCAAATGAACCACCAGAATCTCCACGTCCACCCCAACTAGGTGTGGCTTGATCAGGTCCATAGAATACTTGATGGCAACTGGTACATACATGTGGGATGGGCCTCGACACTCCTAGAGTGGTACTCAGACCAAATCCATAGAACACTCCTCCATCATCATTATTTCTATGCTCCCCACCCGCTATCACAGAAACATGCTGATCAAGCTCTCCTGTGAGTCTACTAAGGGAACCTAATGTCAAGACCATAGATCGATGATGCATAGGTGTAGGAATGGGAGGACCAAGAGCAACAACAAGGGGTTGTGCATGCACAGGGTGTTGGGGATCAACCCTTGTCCTTAACCTGTGTTGTGGCATGCCGCAACCAACACCCTAAAATGATTTAAAATCAAAATAATTGGAATTTTTCCCCATAACAAACTCTACATATAATTTCCTCAAAAAATACAATGGGAACTCCCAATTAGCATGTGGGGGACTATCAAAAACCATATACCATCGATCCCAAAAATGTGCACTCATCTGTGGATGTATGCACCACCTCATTCTAGATTTGTTCGTAGGAATGGGCTATCGAGTAACGGGGTCGAGAAAGTAGGGGGATAGGTGGGATTTCGTTATTTCAAGGTCTAATATTTGGTTTTTAGTGTCTAGGTAACTAGTGCAAAAATTTAAATCCTAGACCAATACTCTAAGTACATATATATGGTAAATCCTAAACCATGGATTTAATCATTAAAATTTTAAAATTTAAATTCAAAATTTTTCATCCCTTACACATTTAATAATACATTATGAGCCAACTAAACTTGCTTAGTATTCAAAGGCATTCAATTGTCTTTATTTTATCATTTAATTGTACACTTGATCATTATTCACAAATCATTTAAATTTTTGAAAGTACTATATGGTAGGAACACTTCAATAGGAGGACCTAAATTTAATATAATTATGCATCACCATTTCCAAGTTTCAATACTATTCTCCTCAATCATTTCCATAATCATGAACTTGAACTTATCATGAGGGCTAGCCTATGTGAACATGACAATTGAGATCCAACACTCAGTGCCCCTAGGTATTTTTAAATGCCACTACTTAGTAACTTAAATCTTCATTTCTAATAGAACTAATTTCTATGTGTCAAGTAACCCTCTCATTTAATTTCACAAAAAATAAATATTATGCATATGTCCTAAACTCTATTCTTTAAATTAATTTATATATTTCTTACCATTATTTTTCTCAAAAATATATTTAAAAACTATATTGTTTTTCAAAATAGATTATTACTTAAATCTTAATTTCTAATAATTAATTGTTCAAAATCCTCATTTTTTCTCTAATAGAATAGACATCTATATTTTTTAAAGAGAGTTGATTTATTTACCATCCCTAATTTAATTTACATTTCATCAAAATACCACATTTCTTCTTAAGTAGTCAACTTCAATTCAAGAACCCTAGATCCCTAGATGAAGCTAGATTTTGAATTTAATCCTCACTTAAGGTTTTGAATAGATCCTAGATGAAGCTAGATTTAGAATTTAGCGTGTGTTTTAATTTTTGTTTTATTTTTATTTCATCTTTTCAATAGACTGATTATTTGACCTAAAATTAATTATCAAAATTCATATAGCAATAATGTACTCATTTCACAAAAAATGGAAAGTTTTTCTAATCTAATTATAATTTAACATTGAAACTAAAATTTAACATATCATTTTATCCAATGCAAATCAAATTTAAAACATTTAGGCAATGCAAAAGAATTTTCTTGAGCTTGAATATTAGGGTTTTCAAAATCAAAATGATTTGTTCAATTTCAATTTAGGGTTTTAACAATTTTTATTGTTTCAATTCAATTCAAGGTTTCAATTTCTAAGCAATTAGGGTTTTTAATATAATTTTTTATTCAAACTAGAGTTTTGAAATTCTCTTTTTTTTTGCTTTGATTTGAATTTGAGATATCAAAAAGCTTAATTAGGGTTTCTAAATGCAAATTTTCAATTTATTTCAATTTCTAGGGTTTTGAAATGCAATTTTTTTGTTTCGTTTCAATTAGGGTTTTGAAATATATATATATATATATATATATATATATTTTTCATCAAATAATTCAAGTTTCAAAAGTTAAATTTTGTTTCTAAAATACAATTCAAGTTTTATTTTTTTGTTTCTATTGAAAATCTTCACAATTTGACGTATTTTTTTAATCTATTTCTACAATTTCTCATTTCAAAAATAAAACGAAATAAAATGCTTAAAATGTAAATAAAAATTGAAATAAACATGCTAGAAAGAGTAAATTTATCAACAATTTCAATTTCAAATGTAAAAATGCAGAAAAGAGAGGAAGAGTAGGGTACCTAGAGGTCTTCTGGGAGTCGTTGTTGCTCTCAAACTGGGATCCCGTGTGCGCAGGTGAAAATAAAGATTTCTTTATTTTTAAAAATATAAATAGTCTTACGAAAAAGGATCTCATTCTTTACAAACTGGGATCTTGTTTCCTCTTCGCGGGTTCAAGACCCTCTAGCAAACGGGATCCCATTTGTGATTTGGGCTCAGGATCCCGAACCAAAATTGGATCCCGATTTGATCCCGTTTTTGTTTAGCCGATTTCTTTTTTTCGGTAAGGCAAAAAATTCCATGTTTCATGGACCCAAATTTGTGCATTCACCCTACTATTGAAAGTACTTGATATATAAGCATCTACTCTTTGATCTAAAAAGATACTTAATTGTAATCTCTTTCCTTCAAGTATTAACAATGAGAAAATAACTATGTCGATTTCCACTTTAAGAAATAAAAGTATATGCTTTTGAGGTTCCTAAATTTAAAATCAATGTTATCAAAAGCACATATTAATCCTAGATGGATTTATGGGATTCTCACTTTTTCCCTTAAAATTGGTATCAAATCTCAATTCTAGATCTGCATGTGCTTTCATGTGAATGTATGTAAGTTGCATGTACTTTCATGTATTTTCATGGTGATGCATGTGGTGTTTGGAGTTCTAGGCATTTCTTCCCATGATTCCTTAACCTTAGAGGCTTGAGGGGATCCAAGCTAGAGGAATGGGTTTATTGTTAATACTTTGGAAATAGTAGGCACCAAAAAGTATGTTTAAGACATAAAGAAGATTTGATCACATTGAAATGATGTTGATCTGGAGCTCTATGTTAGAGAGCTAAATAACCCTGATACATGGGTTGTAGTTACACTTCATTTTTTGTTTGTGTGCAGTAGATTTTTCATATTGGGTGTCTGAGATGAGCTCACTGGTCATATGGAGAGGCTCTTGTTGTTAAGAATTTAGTTTAATATGCTTATGTCAGTTGCTTGGTTTTAGCCCCTGATATTGGAATGCATTGTTTGAATAAATTTGAATGCATGTAGTCTATGTATTTGATTATTGGATGATCTAGAAGCTTTTGGAACAACATAACTCCCTCTTAGATTCATTTATATGGTGGTGGTGGAGTTTCCCTATAAATGGGCTTATATTTCCTAGACCGAGCTACTTTCCTGATGGATGCTTATACTTCCACGACTTAGATTCATGTTCCTTGCATCTAAGGGTTTTATAAATTTTGTGTTTAAAATATATGGTGATGCATATTCATGATAATATATTGTTCTAGATTAATTACTACATTTTCTCTCTGACCTTGGCTATTCTAGATGATAAGTGGACATGGATTTGCATGTGTGTTCAAAAGCATAGTGGTTTTATAGTTTTGCATGGTCAAGAAAACTTGCAATTTTGTAGATCTAAAGATAACTATTTTTCAGGTCATGGTATTTGGATGATTTTAGATGTAAGATAGCTGCAACTCTACATGCATTCTTCATGCATGGTTTGAGGAGATATCAAATATTTGCATGGATATTTTGTTATGTGATTAGTCACTCAATATTTTTGTGGTGAATTATTGAAGGGTTCATGGACTATGTTGCTTGTGTTATGATTTTGTTTGGAAAATTAGATCTACTAGTGATATGGTGTGATGCAGGAGCATGCAGTGGTGTAAGGGCAATCCTACATCACGGAAAAATATCTTTACTTTCATTTATATTTTTGTAGATATTTTTGCATTTCTAGATACCCTTTTCGTCGAAGATGAATTCCCAACTTTCAAAACTACTTTTCTACTTTTTCTGCTCAACTGCTATTTTTAGCAGGTGTGAATTTGAAGGCATGTGAAGGTATAAATTTTAAGGAAGCTTTAGGACAGAAAAATAAGTTCTTTGGCGAAAGAATCAGGTCAAGATCATTCCTAGTTTGAAAGTTATTTGAGTTTCAGTTTCTACTTTTTGCCTTGAAAACTCTTTTGAGGCACTAAACGGTCCCATATGGGCTGAAAAATCATCAAAACTGGTAGAGAAAGTTCTTAATGTGTTCTTCACCTTGAGACCTTTCCAATGGTTCAAACGGTTCGAAAAACAGAGTCCCGGATCAAAAGTTATGGCTTCTGGAAGTTGGTCAATTTTTAGAAAATTGCCAATTTTCGAATTATGACTCAATTTTTAATTTCAAATTGTAAATTTGGGTGCCAAACTGCCAAAAATCATTATTCAAAGGTGGTTTTTGGCTCCAATTAGGGGGGTATTTTATTTTGGGGGTTGGGGGCTGATTTGTTTTGGGGGTAGCTTTTTTTTTGGGGAAAGAGCACATAGTGAGAGAAGGGGATTTTGGTAGTTTTTGTAATTTTTGCATGTATTGCAAAACTTGAAGATTTGAGATCCTTTGCATGTAAGATTTTCACACTCAGAATATTAATAATAATCTCTAGTTGTGTGTGTTATTTTCTGTGACTTGGGTTGCACCCTCATCATGGTGTTTGAGTCATGAAAAGATACATGATATCTTCTGTGATGTCCAAGTTTTGTATTCTATTGATATGATGATATATTTTCATGTTCAATGTTATCTATAGGTCATTCATTTGTATGGGATGTTCACCCATTTGGTTGTAATGGAATGACTAAGATGTAGACTATCTATATACATAAGATTGATTTGGAGTTGATGTAGAATTAACTAGTTGACCTTGTTTTTGGTCATTGGTATACTGGTATGTGCTACATTGGTATGAGAGGATGCTATTGAGTACCTAGATAGTTGGTTGTGGGGAGATTTAGGATGTTTTATCACGATGTCATGGATAGCTTGGATATAATATTTTTTGTGAGTTTTCATAGCGAAGGTTCATTTCCTTGCCTTGGAGATCTTGGTGCCACTTGATATTATATTCAAATGGAAATGTGGGTTTGTGGACTTGGAGGATCTTCAAATTAGGAGATGGGTTAGTCATTATTTTTGGAGAGATCGGTATTACTATTTAGTGGAGCTTTAGTAGTGACTATGGATTCATCACTTGGTGATGAATGATATTCTTTAGTGTTGAATATGTTACTAGGAAGAGCTCTTAAATCCTATTTCTAAAGAAAGGTTCTTTTGCATTTGCATGGACACTATTTGGAGATGGTCATCTTCATGAGATTGAAGATGTGTGACATCTTAGATCCATGGAGAAATTTTGGAGTATTTGGATGGGATGTCTATAATAATTTGAAGGTGATGTTTGTTTAGAGTATGTTGTTGGTGTGTCATGGTATATTCTTGATGACACATTAGTGTTTTTGCATAATATATTTCTCTTGAGACCATGGTGTGTTCACTTGGAGCATGTGATATCCTTGGAGGAGTGATGATCCTCTATTGAGAGGATGACCTCTAGTTTTGTGTCATGATGGATTCTTATTTAGGGTGGGTGCATGGAAATGGGTAGCAATTCCGTGGACACCCTAAAAAAAAAAAGTTGAAAACCATAACGCAAACACATTATAACACGCTCGTGTTATGTCTTCCATTAAACCTAGGCAAGGTCTTGGTGGCTATAACTACAAAGGCATAATGCGAGCGCATTATAACGCACTCGCGTTATCAACTGTTAAAAGCAAAAAAATAAATGCAAATCTCTCATTTGCATTTGAATTGGTTTTTTTGTTGCACCCGTGGCCAAAAACCCTAGAATATCGCTCTCACATTCTAGGAGGAGAATTTCTTCACCAAGAATCCAAATTTCTTCACAATGATGGTGCCACGATGACAAGGAGCTGTAAGAGGTAAGGATTCTATGGTTTTTGTTTTGAATTTGTTAGTTTTAGGTTGAATTTGATATCTATTTGTTTGAATTTTTAGGAGATGCAAATCAACCTGCAAACCCTCAAAATCCTCAACAGGAAGACCAACCAAATTTTCAAGATCAAAATCAACCACAACATCAACCTCCTCCACCAGTCACTCAACCCCCTCCTAGCACTCAACAAAATTTAATGAGTGAATATGAGAACAACAAAAAACAAATTGAGAATTTGATCAATAGGTTGAGCGATCCATATGGTTCAACCATAGAAAGAATAACCCTAGCAAATTCATTGAAAGATATTTTAACAAACGTAGATTCAATTAGCAAACAAATAACTGGATGGGAAGATAGGAGGTAGGCAGCTAGGGACTATTATGCAAATAAACTATCATACAAGGATGTGAAAGATTTAAAAATTACAAAAGGTGATTTGTGCTCATTATTCACCGACCCACGCACAAATCAAAATCTTACCCTCAATGTGAAGAGGTTTCCTATCCATTGGTGCCACCACCAACAGATGAAGGAGTAGTTTTATGATAGGTGGCACATGGTCTTTGATTACCCACCGTGCAACAATTGCGAGGTCCTACAATATTTCATTAGGAAACTATACAGTGAGTTCATATTGAACAAAATCCCAAATTATTTTGATATGAGGGATTTCTAGGGGAGAGCTGGGGGGTTAGCTTAGGATAGACTTGGTGCACAATCGGATCCTATGCGGAAAGGTAGATGAGCTCTCGCTAGGCCACCTCATGAGCACATTGTTATGCCTTATGTTGTGAAGGAAAGTGTTGATGTAGAGACATTGCAGGAAATCAACACTTTGACCCAGAGTGTCATCCATCATACTAGCCCTATTCTACTGCGCCATCCAGGGGAGTCTTCTAGTGGTGGCCTTCAAACACATGTGTGTCAATCTTATAGGGCTACTTGTTCACATGACCCCACCGACCCTCAGGAGACTAGTACACAAGATCCATCTGTAGCTATGGAGATGGAGAGGGAAGCTAAAATTTTGCATGAGGCATATTGCATTGATATTCAGGTAAAATTTAGTGCATGTGTTCATTGAATTTAATTTATTAAATTTCGATTTTGAAATGCAAGATTAACTAAAAATGTTTTATGATTTTAATAAAATTGCAAGATCATAGTGTTGAGACTGGATACACCAGCCCCCCACCAACCTATTTTTGCAGTACACCTATCGCTAGGGTATGTAACTAGTAAACAATTATAAGTTTATTGCATATTAATGGCATTGTTTTACAAATGGTAATTTAATATGCAATTTTGGATGTTGAATAGAAAATATTGGAGGTTTTGATGGAACACTTCCTAGTGGTAGTGGATTTACTCAAACCTTCATGCAAGTAATAGAATAAAGAGTTTAACTAATGAATCAAGTACTTTAAAGATTTGTGTAGTTTATACATGCACATCGTTGATTACGTTGAATAATTTGTTATTTTATTTTCAGTTGCTACGAGAAGATACACCTCCGAATGTGACGAGGGAATGGATATTAGTGTGACATCTGCTATACAATCCTCGATGGCTTTGAAAAAAGAGGTATGAGGAAAAATAGTAAATTTTAATTTACATTTGTTGTTATAAATGTTAATTAGTGAGAAATCAAACCAATATTGATTCACGTAGTTTTTGTCTATTTGTATGGTTTATACAGGGCTTGAGCATGCCTAAGCATGTGCATGAGGATATTTCCCTCATGGAGAGAGATAGTGAGATGGCTGTAAGTGATTATTTTGTCAAATATATCATTTTTTATAATGTAATTTCTATATATTCATGTCTTTACTTCTTATTGTAACAGTTAAAACTTCAAAATGAACTAAACCCTAGGAGGAGTAGTAGGAGCACTCCACGAGCACAACAAAAATGAGTGACATACCTATTGCCATCCGAGCAAAAAGGAAAGGGAAAGATTTTATTTCCTGTGCATGGAGAGCAATGACTTTTGATTCCAGAGTCCTTTGTTGTATGCCTGCATGGCAGTTTTGTACATATTTTTATTGGACATATTTGACATTGTATGCCTAGATGGCATTCTCGTAAACCTATATGGCTATTTTGTACATATATTTCATACTTATATCAACATATATTTATGTATGCCTACATGGCTATTTGGTTAATACAAATATCTTTTATCAATGCCTGTCCATATTTGCATTCTAAATTGATGGTTCAATAGATATGAGTTATGTGTATTCAAGTGTATACTTTACAACTTACGTGTATACTTTGTGACTTACGTGCATTTGAGTGTACAATTTGTGGCTTACATGTTTTCATGCATATAACTTGTATTCGTGCATATACTTTGTTTTAATTTGTGTATGCTATGTATTTGTGTGTATAATTTTTGAGGCTTACATTTTTTTGAGTTTCCCTTATTGACATGTACATGTTTGACTTATTCAAATGTATAATTATTAATTGGTTAGCCCTAACATTGATCTATGTCATCCTCAATGCATGATCCTTGAGATGGAGTAAGTACACCCTCAAGGTCAAAAGGAGTTTCACATGCATTCATCGTAGGCTCATTTTGGTAGTGAAACCAAAAACCTCTTGCATCATTGAAATGATTTTTTTTTCCTTTATAGTAGGTCTGAAGCCATTATCATTCTCCATTAGTTCTTCATGTATCCACTCCCCATGAATGGTTGTCTCATGACCTTCATGAAACCAAGCACTTATCTCATTTGTGATAGAAGAAATGTATGAAGATTTATCTTCCTCCTTATGAACCATTCATTATCATGAGAGATGGGTTCTTGTGAACCACTATTGATGAATCATGGGTCAATGAGTTTGACTTGTAAAACTAAATGATTGAATCCTGATAGCAATATCACAATATTTATATATCTAAATGTGTTATTTCCTTCAGCTAAAATTTGTTCTTATACTTATGTGATTGATGTATGTTTGTGTATGAGATCATAGTAATTTCTATTTGATGATGCTATTGTGTCTTTAAGGTTTATTTATTAAAGGGTGCATGAAACAAGTTTTAAATCCTTACAAATCTTTGAATTTATTAGGTTTTTCTATTTGTCGAGTCTGGGCTCCGAGCCCGAGTCCAAGTCAAAAAATGGCTTGTCAAGTCCGAGGCGAGTCCTAGTCTTGTAACACTGGTGTGAACACATCGATGAATAATGTATATGCTAATGAAGAGAGAACCCATCATTGATTCCAAACAAACTGTGGTATAGATATGGTTGGTCAAGATAAAACATCACTCTCCAGGATAGTTCGAATGATAATCTTTCATGACTACAAACACACCTTTATTATGTGTGTTCTTGATCCTACTGAAGAAATGGTGGAACATGTTGTAGATCAAATATTGCAACCCTAAGTCCACAAGAAGGTTACTTGTCCTGATTTCTACAAATTTCTTCAAGATGTTCATCCTTCTTGAGTAATGTGAACTATTGATGTTATCTAGATCTTTGAAACTATCTGCAATCATGTGCAATACTGTAGAAGCTAGAGCTATATCTAATACTACAAATGACTGCTCAATGGAATCCTGATAACAATATCACAATTTGACACATTGTAGAAAATACCTCCTACTTATCAATTAATGAGCTAAAGGGGCTCTATAATGAATGTTTCATAAGGCACAACACTTACTAAAGGTTTTGCAAATGGAGTTGCAAGCTAAGTGGGCCTAACCTTGGGGAAAAAACTTTGCGGTTAAACGCTTGAGCTGGAGTATAGTGGAATGGGTGACCTCCCAGGAAGGCCTAGTGCCTCACCTCTATGAGCATCACTTAGATGCAATGAGTGCTAAGTGGGCCATTCAAATCATTTCAAATTTGTTGCTTTAAGCAACTTACAAATTTGCAACTTAAGACTCCTCCAACTTAAGGGATTGATCCAGTGGAACATAGCCCAGAGCGATTCCACGTGTTTTGGTTCAAAAGAGGACCATGCGTAGCATAAAAATATCTATATGGACGTGTTGGAACAGTCCTCTTGGTCACACAAGTTGCAGATTGAAAGTTGCACCACTCTACAACTTTGCACTGCTTGCATTTGATGCTTTTTCCATCAAGTGAAAATCCGCCACCACTCCGAGATAGCCAAAACCAAGAGAGGTTTTTGTAGATAGGCTCAACATGATCCTATAAGATTAGATTAGAAGTTTCTAAGCATCACGACATCTAAGTAATAACATGCTCAATTTTGCAGCCATTTTGCACTTTGGACCCTTAAGGTATCGATCCGGTGGAACATAGCTCAAAGCGATTCGACATGTTTCAGTATGAAATAGGACCATGCCTAGTGTAAACATACCTATTCAGATGTGTTGGAATAGTCCACTTGGTCACACGATTTGCAGAGCGAAAGTTGCACCACTTTGCAACTTTGCACAACTTGAATTTGACACCTTTTCCATCAAGTGAAAATCCACTGCCTCAAGAAAAGCACTCCAAGATAGCTAGAACCAAGAGATGTTTTTCTAGAGGCATCCAATGCCTTTTTTCAAGATCAAATGAGAAGTTTCTAAGTGTCATGGTATCCAAGTAATAGCATGCTGAAGTTTGCAGCTATTTTACACTTTGGACCCTTAAGGGATTGATCCGGTGGAACATAGCTCAGAGCAATTCCACGTGTCTTGGTGTGAAAGAGGACCATGCCTAGTGTAAATATACCTATTTGGATGTGTTGGAACAGTCCGCTTGGTCACACAAGTTGCAGAGCGAAAGTTGTACCACTTTGCAACTTTGCACAACTTGAATTTGACACCTTTTCCATCAAGTGAAAATCCGCTGCCACGAGAAAACCACTACAAGATAGCCAAAACCGAGAGAGGTTTTTCTAGAGGGGCCCAATGCCTTTCTATAGGATCAGATGAGAAATTTCTAAGTGTCACGGTATCTGAGTAATAGCATGCTGAAGTGTGCAGCCATTTTGCAGTTTGGACCCTTAAGGGATCGTTCCGGTTGAACATAGCTCGGAGTGATTCCACGTGTTTCAGTAGAAAAAATAACCATGTCTAGTGTAAAAATACCTATTTGGACACGTTGGAAGAGTTAGTTTGGTCACACGAAATGCAGAGCGAAAGTTGCACCACTTTACAACTTTGCACTGCTTGAATTTGACACTTTTTCCATTAAGTGAAAATCCACCGCCATGAAAAAACCACTCCAAAATAGCCAAAACTAAGAGAGGTTTTCCTAGAGGGGCCCAATGCCTTTTTGTAGGATCAGACGAGAAGTTTTAGAGTGTCACGGTATCTGAGTACTAGCATGCTGAAGTTTGCAGCCATTTTGCACTTTGGACCCTTAAGGGATCGATCCGGTGGAACATAGCTCAGAGCGATTCTACATGTTTCGGTGTGAAAAAGACCATGCCTAGTGTAAAAATACCTATTCAGATGTGTTGGAACATTCTGCTTGGTCACATGAGTTGTAGAGCGAAAGTTGCACCACTTTGCAACTCTGGACTACTTGAATTTGACACTTTTTCCATCAAGTGAAAATCCGCCGCCACTAGAAAACCACTCCAAGATAGCCAAAACCGAGAGAGGTTTTTCTAGAGGGGCCCAACACCTTTCAGTAGGATTAGACTAAAAGTTTCTAAGTGTCATGGTATCCGAGAACTAGAATGATGAAGTTTGCAGCCATTTTGCACTTTGGACCCTTAAGGGATCGATCTGGTTGAACATAGCTCAGAGCAATTCTACGTGTTTCAGTGTGAAAAAAGACCCTGTCTAGTGTAAACATACCTATTCGGATGCATTGGAGCAGTTAGTTTGGTCACACGAGTTGCAAAGCGAAATTTGCACCACTTTGCAACTTTGCACTGCTTGAATTTGACATTTTCTCCATCAAGTGAAAATCCGCTGCTACGAGAAAATCACTCCAAGATAGCCAAAACTGAGAGAGGTTTTTTTAGAGGGGCCCAATTCCTTTCTGTAGGATTAGATGAGAAGTTTCTAAGTGTCAAGGTATCCGAGTACTAGCATGTTGAAGTTTGCAGCCATTTTGCACTTTGGACCCTTAAGGGATTGATCCGGTGGAACATAGCTCAGAGCGATGCTATGTGTTTCGGTGTGAAAGAGGAACATGCCTAGCATAAAAATACCTATTCCGACCTATTGGAACAATCCACTTGGTCACACGAGTTACAAAAAAATGTGTAAAAATTGTTTACATGACCTTTATATGACCTTTTTCACATTGTTTACATTTCAAAATTCAAAGTTTGCAAATTTTCCTACTCAAGGCATTTATAGAACAAGGGGCTACTACACCAAACATGAACTCCAACCTTACAATATTTGAGTATATCTCATTATGTAATTAAATCTTATTATAATGCCTCTGGCACTTCATTCTCTCAGATCTTTTACAATGTCACTCATACATTCAATATTCTCTTTAAATGTCTACATCATAGGTGCTCATTATGAGGTTAACTTCAAATGAGTAACTTGAGATTACCTCGCTAAGCTTCACATGCTCTCTTATAATGGCTTGAAATCAAAATTTACATTTGTCAATATCATCAAAATAAGTATGTTGCATTGCTTTTTTGGCTGAGATTCTCTTTGATGGCTCTTAAATCAACATTTTCTGCAACGAAAGATCAATCAACCCTTAGTAGTTTACTTAAAAATACGCAAAGTAAAAGAGAAAAAGAAAGATCATCCAAAATGGAAATGAAATAAAAATAGATGGAAGGCACTTATAGATGTTGGATGCAGGCATCAAAATAAGGATGTTGCATTTCTTTTCTGGTTGACATTCTCTTGGATGGCTCATATATCTGCATTTTTTGCAAGGGGACACCAATCACTGTAAAAGAAGATGATAGCATTGGCATCAAACAAATTAATGTGCATACAAGTATAAATTAATAAGAACCAATGTGTTTATACTTATAAATTAATCCAACAAACCATCTGAGTCTGCTCTACTCTTTATTGTGTGAAGTATTGCCTCATGGTCAGACTCACGGACCTTCCATAACATCTTGTTCAAAGGTCTACCCCCATATTTGGTCAAATGAAAATTGGATGCCACGACAAGGTTCAAGTAATGAAGAATCTTATGATGCATGTCAAAATCCTGAAATAGCCAATGTTTAACGCTTGAATGTGGCTACCTTCTAAGCCATGTTCCAGTAACCACAACTGAGCCTGTAGGGTATTCAATGTTTTCTCCATCTATAACTGGGGCCTCCAATTTATTTTTGGTCTCAACACAATGACACAAGTAATAGTTTGTTCCCTCTTCATTGTCTTCATTTGCAATAATTGCATAAACATGCCCTGCATTGATATGTGCAAAAAATCTCTTGAAATTTTTCAACATTACGAATACAGTACAAAGTAAGATCTAATGATATGGAATTTAAACAACTAAGAAAGTAGATATATCACCTCATTGAACTTGATCTGATATGTGGTCAAAGTGGACCGATGATTCTATCTGTGTCAGTTCCAATGCCATCGAAGGGCGATACGTGTGAAGTGGGCTAAGATAACTTGTGAACCATTTGTCAACCCACTCCCTCGACTCACAATCATTCCAGTATTGCATTGTACATGAAGAACACAAGCATGCCATCTTTCGTGTATCGATACTCCATGAACCTGTATTTGAGCTAAGGAAAGAGTGTACCTCACTCAATCCTATTAATGTACAACAGTCTTCATATGGTGCAATGTTAGTATCATCCATCAACCAAAAAAATCTATGAACTAAAGACGTACCTTCATTACCTGGACCCATCAAAGCATTACATCACTCGACGATTGATTTTGCATCTATCAAATTTGCATTGTCTTTATAATTTAACTCTTCTCATGCTAATGCTCTTTTCATGCATGCTCCTACAACATCATGCTCCCCCTTTCCATGTCCAACCTCACAAAATTTCCACATATGTTGAACACTTGTAATGACATGCATCCTGCACAATCAGTAGAACATGCGTGAGTTCTTGAACTGTGCTACACAGTTATCAGACCATATTATATGTTGATCGTATTTTATGCCCCTCTGAGCCAAACCACTGTAGAACATCTGGAAGAAACCTTGCACGAACTCTAGAGAATGTGTGCGATCATCACTAATGTAAAAGTGGTACTCCCTCAATACCTTCCTTTGCTCATCTGTACTATCAAATGCATGAATGAATGCTATGTGCACAAATATCAAAACTTGTGTGGAGCTGTAATACTGTGATTGCACCTCATGTTGTGGTTGTAGAGTGTAGTTCTCTACAAAGTCAACCACAAATACTATGCTTCCAATTGGAAAGGTGTCCTTGCATAGCTTGAACTGCGTGTCCAACCATCAGGCTCTATGGGTATGCATTGCATACTCAAATAGTATACTGTCATGAAATGTGGTCATAAATTTGTACACTAGAATCTTCTCAATAACCAAATCACACCTTTTTGCTTGAGACCCATCTTTTGTAGCATATGCCACTGTTTTATACTTCCTAAACTCTACTAGTTTTTTTCCCACCTCATCTATGCTTTCCATATGTTGACATACTGGCAGACGGTGGAAGCCACCACAACGCTCACATGAACCATCCAAGCATGTTGTCCTATAGAATATCTGGACATCCTCTATTTCACATAATTTTTTTGATAATAACTCTCTTGAAGATTTTGGTGTGGCTCCTATGCTACAATCCTGCAAAATATCATTAGTATGCAAATCTAAACATATAGAATGATAAACATCATAATAGTTAGAAAATTCAATATGTAGTCTACAATAAAAAGTAGTGCGTGTATGATTTATCTTGACATAAAAAGGTTTAAGCAGTTCAAAAAATATTTGAGAAATACTAATTTGAGGATAATCATTTTCAAATTTATGAAAAAATTGGGTTTGAGTCATATCCAAAAAATTCTTTGGATGTGGCTCATGATTCTGACTACCGATTCTCCTTCTTACCACATCCCTTTGATTCAGAGATGGCCTTGTGTTATTCTTCCAATACTCTTCAATTAGTGTTCTCAAGGCTTCGACAACTTCTTTATCTTTTTATGACAGTATCCCTAAGAATGCGTATAATTCATTTGTATCATTTCCCTCAATTCTTTGCCGCCTTTGAATGGCTCTTGATAAAGTTTTTCTAATAATTCTCATTTTTTCACTAGTCTTTTTAATTAGGCGAGCTCTCTTTGTTTGAAAACTTACAAAAGTCGATGTAATGACATGTCGGGTGACATTACTATCCTTTGAGCATGAGGTCTTACCCACACTCTCATAAGCATCCATTAGATTCTTCACAATAGTGTCTTCACTCGATGCATTCGATGTTCTCAACCCAAGAATCTTCATGATGTTCTTATACATTACACCCTGCATCATTTCAAAAAATAGTTGACATCTTGTAGTCTCATTTATCCTTTCAGATAATCATTCACAAATCTTATCAGCATTTCTTCTACAAGTGCATGTTGAAATCTTACCTTCCATGTGCTACAAAATCTCATCATCAATATTAATCAAATACTTTGGCTTTCTACGCAAAATTCTTGGTGGTGTTCTCCTAGGTACATACATCTCAACATTAGGAATTTCATCAATATTTAATTGAGGTGGGCTAGATTGCATACCTTCGATCGAGGGTGGAGAAGAAGACATACCTTGAGGTTCACATGGGAATGATGGCATACCTTCTTCGTCAATTTTGAGAGATGATGTACTCTCAACTTGAGATGTGTTGGATGGTGTCCAACAATATTCACTTGCGGTAAATGGTGTCCCTCCATATTCACTTGTAGTAGATGGTGTCCATCCATATTCACTTGTGCTAGATGGTGTCCCTCCATCTTCACTTGTACTTAATGGTGTCCCTCATATTCACTTGTCGTCGAGGGTGTGTCTCCAACTACGGTATTTGAATCTGTCTTAAGATGATACTTTCGCATTCATGCTTGTTGTGCTACCAATTCCTGTTCTGTTTTTGATAGTTGAGGTTCCTCTACATTCAGTTTTTTTTCATCAATCGTTTCCAATTTCTTGTTTTCACGATATGCTGCCACCCAAAATCTCTCCTTTTCTTTCAAGGTTTCATTCTCTTTGTTTGTTAGCTTCCTCTTTATCTTTTTCTTTGGCATGGCTGATAATTTTATCTGTACCATGGTAATGAGATGAATATTAGTTCCTAAAAAATTGTTGAAGGAGTGGTCTATGTAATGAAATTTTGTCCTTGTGCAAGGTATTTTGAATATTTTTGATGCGTGGGGGAGAGTGGGAGAAAGAGAGAGTGGGAGGGAGAGAGGGGGAGAGTGGGAGATAGAGAGGGAGGGAGAGAGGGGGAGAGTGGGAGAAAGAGAGAGTGGGAGATCGAGAGATTGGGAGATAGAGAGGGAGGGAGGAAGGGTGAGAGTGGGAGAAACATAGAGTGGGAGGGAGAGAGGGGGAGAGTGGGAGATAAAGTGGGAGGGAGTGAGGAGGAGAGTGGGAGATAGAGAGGGAGGGAGAGAGGGGGAGAGTGGGAGATAGAGAGGGAGGGAGAGATGGTGAGAGTGGGAGAAAGATAATCTATCAACCCTCAACGCTCAAACCTCAAACTGTAAACCCTAATCCCTCAACCCCTATACCCTTATAATCAGTCAACCCTCAACCCTCAACCCTTAAACCCTAATCCCTAAAACCCTATACCCTCTTAATACCTCAACCCTTAAACCATAATCCCTCAACCCTTGTACCCTCTTAATTCCCCAACCCTTAAAACCTAAAACCTCAACCCCTATACCCTCTTAATCCCTCAAGGCTAACCCTAATCCCTCAACCACTATACCCTCATAATCCGTCAACCCTCAACCCTCAACCCTTAAACCCTAAACCCTCAACCCCTATACCCTCTTAATCCCTCAACCCTTAAACCCTAATCCCACAACTCTTAAACCCTAATCTCTCAACCACTATACCCTCTTAATCCCTCAACCCTTAAAGCCTAATCCCTCAACCCCTATACCATCTTAATCCCTCAACCCTTAAACCCTAATCCCTCAACCCTTAAACCCTAATCTCTCAACCCCTATACCCTCTTAATCCCTCAACCCTTAAACCCTAATCCATTAACCCCTATACCCTCTTAATCCCTCAACCCTTAAACCCTAATCTCTCAACCCTTAAACCCTAATCTCTCAACCCCTATACCCTCTTAATACCTCAACCCTTAAACCCTAATCCCTCAACCCTTAAAATCTAGTCCCTCAACCCCTATAACCTCTTAATCCCCCAACCCTCAATCCTAAACCCTTAAACCCTAATCCCTCAATCCCTATATCTTCTTAATCCTTCAACCCTTAAACCCTGATCCCTCAACCCCTATACCCTCTTAATCCTTCAACCCTTAAACCATAATCCCTCAACCCCTGTAACCTCTTAATTCCTCAACCCCTATACCCTCTTAATCCTTCAACCCTTAAACCATAATCCCTCAACCCCTGTAACCTCTTAATTCCTCAACCCTTAAACCCTGATCCCTCAACCCCTATACCCTCTTAATCCCTTAATGCTTAAACCCTAATCCCTCAACCACTATACCCTCATAATCTATCAACCCTCAACCCTTAAACCCTAAACCCTAAACCCCTAAACCCTCTTAATCCCTCAACCATTAAACCATAATCCCTCAACTCTTTAACCCTAATACCTCAACCACTATACCCTCTTAATCCCTCAACCTTGAAACCCTAAACCCTCAACCCCTATACCATATTAATCCCTCAACCCTTAAACCCTAATCCATCAATGCTTAAACCCTAATCCCTCAACCCCTATATCCTCTTAATCCCTCAAACCATAAACCCTAATCCCTCAACCCTTAAACCCTAATCAATCAACCCCTATACCCTCTTAATCCCTCAACCCTTAAACCCTAATCTCTCAACCCCTATACCCTCATAATCTGTCAACCCTCAACCCTTAAACCCTATTCCCTCAACCCCTATACCCTCTCAATCTATCAACCCTTAAACCCTAATCCCTCACCCCTTAAACCATAATCCCTCAACCCCTATACCCTCTTAATCCCTCAACCCTTAATCCCTAATCCCTCAACCCTTAAAACCTTATCCCTCAACCCCCATACCCTCTTAATCCCATAACCCTTAAACCCTAATACCTCAACCCCTATACCCTCTTAATCCCTAAATACTTAAACCCTAATCCCTCAACCCCTATATCCTCTTAATCCTTTAACCCTTAAACCCTAATCCCTCAACCCTTAAACCCTAATCCCTTAACCCCTATACCCTCTTAATCCCTCAACCCTTAAATCCTAATCTCTCAACCCTTAAACCCTAATCTCTCAACCCCTATACCCTCTTAATCCCTCAACCCTTAAACCCTAATCCCTCAACCCTTAAACTCTAGTCCCTCAACCTCTATACCCTTTTAAAACCCCAACCCTCAATCCTCAACCCTTAAACCCTAATCCCTCAATCCCGATACCCTCTTAATCCTTCAACCCTTAAACCCTAATCCCTCAACCCCTATACACTCTTAATTCATCAACCCTGAACCCCTAAACCCTAATCCCTGAACCCCTATACCCTCTTAATCCCTCAACCCATATACCCTCTTAATTCCTCAACCCTTAAACCCTAATCCCTCAACCCCTATACCCTCTTAATCCCTCAACCACTATACCCTCATAATCTGTCAACCCTCAACCCTCAACTCTTAAACCCTAAACCCTCAACCCCTATACCCTCTTAATGCATCAACCCTTAAACCCTAATCCCTAACCTCTTAAACCCTAATCCCTCAACCACTATACCCTCTTAATCCCTCAACCCTTAAAGCCTAATACCTCATCCTCTATACCATCTTAATCCCTCAACCCTTAAACCCTAATCCCTCAACCCTTAAACCCTAATCCCTCAACCCCTATACCCTCATAATCCGTCAACCCTCAACCCTCAACCCTTAAACCCTAATCCCTCAACTCCTATACCCTCTTAATCGTCAACCCTTAAACTCTAATCCCTCACCCCTTAAACCCTAATCCTTCAACCCCTATAATTCTTAATCCCTCAACCCTTAATCCCTAATCCCTCAACCCTTAAAACCTAATCCCTCAACCCCTATACCCTCTTAATCCCTCAACCCTTAAACCCTAATCCCTCAACCCCTATACCCTCTTAATCCCTCAACCCTTAAAACCTAATCCCTAAACCCCCATAGCCTCTTAATCCCTCAACCCTTAAACCCTAATCCCTCAACCCTTAAACCCTAATCCCTTAACCCCTATACCCTCTAAATCCCTCAACCCTTAAACCATAATCCCTCAACCCTTAAACCCTAATCTCTCAACCCCTATACCCTCTTAATCCCTCAACCCTTAAACCATAATCCCTCAACCCTTAAACTCTAGTCCCTCAACCCCTACACTCTCTTAATCCCCCAACCCTCAATCCTCAACCCTTAAACCCTAATCCCTCAAT
>CM021108.1:125508478-125614726 GCA_007115665.2 Sequoiadendron giganteum | reverse complement strand
CTCTCTCCCTCTCCCTCAATTATCTCTCTCCAAACCCCCCCTCTCTCTCTCCCTTCATCTATCCCTCCCAACCTACCTAGATAAGTCCCCCTCAATCCAACCTGTTGATGGTGAAAATGACACAAACAACATTAAAATAGAATATTTCTACTCTATCTCTCCTGAAAAAGAAAGACAACATATAGTAGCCTAACTCCCAAGGTCCTGGTAGTTGGTTCTCAACTGTCTGGTGTCACTCAATCGGTTCATGCAACTGCAATATTCAAGGGGCCTATGCTGGTAACAAAAGATTCAAGCTATGACTCATTTTATCAAACTGTTTCACTAAATCAATGGGGTTTTCAAATAAAAGAAAAAGATAGATCAAAGGGGTAAACCAATAAGTATGAATCAAAGTTATCTAATATCTAGACATATACTTTTAAAAATGAATGTTTTTCTAACAGATCACAAAACCAAAGTATGACAAAACCTACAGAATAACTGTGTGATTGCATGCATCTCAGGTGCTTAATTCAATTCCACTATTCGCATATCACAATTATTTCCAAGATTTCAAAACAACACACATTCATTCATCACCAAAACTATAGATCAACAAACTTTAATAACTTTAATTCAATGACAATCTAACAAGATAATCTTTAAATCTGGTTTCTTCTAATGACTTTCATCACATAATAAACTATCATGCTTCAACACAATCACTGACATTCAGATAGATTATAACTTATCAGCCTTATCAAATAAAACAACTCCATGCTAACACCATATTGCATAAACCTGTAATTCTATTAATTGTAAAAGTTTAAGTACAAAGTATCTTTGTGAATCACTACAAAATTCTCTCTTCTAAACTTAGGTAAGCCAATCCTATTCTCAATTAGCTGACCCTTACAATATGATACCCGTAGGGTATTTATAAACATATAAAAACTTGAACTCCACTTCTATTTTAGGTTATCCACCTTTCTAGGAACTATAACTCTTGGAAACTCAGATCAATTTGATCTTGAGTCTTTACATTAGACTTTCAGTTTAACTAAAAATAGAAGATAGAAGAAAAGAAGAAGTCTTGCACCCCCAAGATTGTTAGTGCTATATGCATGCAACATGCAAGGAAGAGGAAAATCAGGCATGCAAGGGTTCATGCATGCATAGTTGGATCTACCATGAACTCATTGGAGCTGGTGAAGACTTGTTGTAATGTGTCTATTTCTGGCCCATCAACCCAACTATCTTCAAATATGATTTGATCCAATTCTATTGTAGTGAACTCTCTCATACTTTTCACCTTTGTCAACTCTCTTCCAATAGCTTTTATTTCCTCTTTAACATCCATTAATCGATCCAGCATCAACTCTCCACCATCATCTTCTTTATGCATGAGTCCTTTGAATCTTTCATCCCATTTCTCTTTTATTTGATTCAAAGGAATGCCCTCTTTTGTAAATGTATTTACATCTACAATAATGGCAATAACTGCTTCTAGCTCTTCCAACTGCTCTATCAAATTATTAACAACTTCTTGGATTTCATCCTTATGTTTACTCAAGAAGTTAGTTCTAAAACGGAGTATTTGAGAAGTTTTCTCCACAAAATCCTTGTTGTCCTCCTCAAGTATTGATTGTTCCAAAAGAGTAGTCAATGGAAATGCACTCACTCTTTCTAACTTTTGAATGTATTCTTTATACTCTTCTCCTTGTTTCTCTGATTCCTCAATGTATTGATACATTTCTTTTACTAATCCTTCGGTGTCCTTGCAGGCTTCAAAACCTTCTACCAAAACTTCACCCACCTCCCGATTTAACTTGTCTACCCATCGGTCCACCATCTCTGCTTTTCTTTTTACCTATACCAAATCATCTACCTCCTTTTTACTTATCAAAATAGGAGTCTCAATGGCTGCTACCTGTTGTGATCTTGGAGAGGAGACACTCTTCAAGAATGAATGTAGTTGATCCAATTGAACTTTAAGCTCATCCTTCTTTTGTTTATCCTTGATCATTCTTGACTTGGTTGTTGAAGCCACCACATCAATCAAGTTCATCTGCTAATTCCTAGTGGGCCTTCCCAAGTTGATAGTACTCAATTGATAATTTGTTAGATGCATGTCCCCTACCTCCTTTTCTGTCATTGGCATGGCACATTCAGCAACAATCTCTCCGTTATCTATGAGCCAGGTAGAATGTAGAATCTTAGCCCTCTTTTTAGGCCTCTCCTGCTCAATTCCTTTCATCATATCCTCCCAGTTCAGAGGTTGCAAAGGTATTACTGCCCTCTTCTGTAGGTCCAGTTTTAGCCATGTAGGAGCACTTGGAGTAGTAGTCATCATAGAAGAAGAGGGAGCAATGGTAGAAGGTGGCTGCATACTTACTTAGGATTGAGAGTCAACCCTTGCTTTCTCTTGTTTTTCTTGTAGTATATGCATTTGCACAAGCTTTTCAACCTCTTCTCTATCCTTCTATTTAGTATTTTCTTATTTTATTCTTCTTTCCTCAACCTTTCTTCTTCCAATCGATCCTTCTCCTCTTTTTCCTTTTCCAACCTTTCCTTTTCTAATTTTTCTTTCTCTATTCTTTCCCTTTCTAGAGCTTCACTATCCAATTTCTCTTTCTCCAACTTTTCCTTCTCAAGGGCCTCTTTTTCTATAGCTTCTAGCCTTTCCTTTTCTAGTCTTTCTGCCTCCAAAGTCTTAATTTTTTCTGCTTCTGCTTCTTGCTCTTGCTGTTTCTTAACCAACTCTTCAGCATCCCTTTTCTTTCTTAAACTTTCTTCCTCTTCTTCTTTCTAGCGAGCTTCTTCTGCAAGTTTTAGTTTGGCAAGCAAGATTTCCTTTTCTCTCCAGTTCCTTCCCTTCTCTTCCTCAAGATCATGAATCTTCTGTAGCAGCTCCAACTTGTCATTCTCTACTTTAACTTTAAGCTCATGTTCTTGTTGCTTTCTTTGCTTCTCTTCTTCATCAGATATTGCCTTAACTTGTTGCTGGTGAAGTAGAGCATCAACTTGTACCTTAGCATCGATTTCCTTTTGCTTCTCTGCTGCAACCCTTGCATCAAAATTTCTCTTTTCCTTTTCAAACATCATCCATTGCTCTTCTTGTGTCAAAATCTACTCAACATTCTCCTCTAAAGGCATGTTTTCTTGCAAATCCTTTTCTGATAGAGTTTCATCTGAATCTGTCTCAACTTCCAGAATTTCCTCCTCCACTCCTTTTCCCTTGTCAGCTTAAACCATGCTATGAAGAGTTCCTTCTTGAATTTATTTACTCTTCTTCCTTGTAATTGGGACTTGGGTGGATGATTCACCTAATGTAGGTGTTGAAGCAACAGATCCTATTGGAACATCTCCTTCTTGTGTTTCCTCTCCATCATCTACCACCTCAAGTTCTGTTTCTTTAATATCCGGAGGAAAGAATTCTAATGGCTCTTTGGGAGGTGTCTTTCTCTTAATTCTCTTGTATCCTTTAACCTTTTTAAGAACTGGTCCTTGAGAAGCTTGAGTTGTTAGCACTAACCATTGCACACTTCTACCCAACACTGTCCTTCCAATCTTCTTAATATCAATTGTTTCCTCAACATCCCAATCAATTGGATCCAATACAATTCCATCATCCACCAATGTGTCAGGAATGTTTTCTTTAACACCTAGCTCCAACATGAGTGAAAAAAGCAATCTTTAATAATTCTTCTTTCTTAATTCATATTCATCTTTCTGATCACTCTAAAAGTCTTCTAACAAATTAAAATGTCTAGTGAACACTGAAGGTAATAAGGCATACATCTTCTTCTTTGGATCAAAATACTTACGAGCTATATACAATCCCAATTTCAACTGTATCAACTCATTACAGACCACCTATGCTCCCTTCAAGTGTTGACAACTATATTCACCCAATTTCATGGGAAATTTATGACATCCAGTTTTATGCTTAATCCCAAACCAAGCATTAACTCCAATAGCTTGATATACAAACTCCATTAGCACCATCCTGTTACTGCAGCACCTTGGAAGTAAATGTGGATGGCCTTCAAAACCAAATAACCTGAAGTATGTAAATTTGGGGTATTGGATGTACCAACATCCCCATTCAACAATGAACGCCATGGCTTCTTGAATTAACCTATATCTTGCATCTCCATTCAATTGATTGATGACCACATATAAAAATGCATCATTGACTCTTCTGAAATGAGTCTCAGCAACCTGAAGAGATAATTGGTCATAGTGCTCCCATACCTTCTTTTGCCCATCCAAGGCTCCCATTATGCCCACTTTGTTTAAACTTGGGAAAACACCCAACCTTGCTGCAGCATATACAATGTAAGAAGTCATGAAGAAAAACTTGGTTTCTCTGATCCTAGTTAACTGATCATGTATGGCATCAAAGACAATCATTGACCAATCAAACTGTTGTTCTCCTTTCAAGATGGTCTGAATAAAAGGAAACATCCACTCCTTGAAGTAAAATGCATCCCTCTTCCCAAACACCCTAGACAACATCGCAATCAACCTTGATACTTCTTCATAGAAATTTTCCCTCTTTGGTTGGTCTGCAAGCTTGGTTAGAGATTTCTTTTTGTCTTCAACCACTTCTTGTTCAAGTGAGATTTATTTGATCCCTTATACCTACTATATTGCTCCAAGGCCTCTTCCTCATTCAACTGCACCAAGTTCTTTGGATCTGGAACCTTAAATATACTTTGAAATGCCTGAGGAGTGAGATTAATAATCACATTGTCTTGTGAATCCATGCATAATCTGGTAGCAGGATTGTAAGCACTAGCTACTATCATGATTAACTTTGAGCACTGGATAGATATAGGAAATAAAGTAATATGAGCTAACCTAGACTTGACAATTCTTTCCGTAGTTAGTGTAATATCCTTGTCAAATGCTTCTGAATACCACTCCTCAAAGTTGTATTGACCTAAATTGGTATCAGTGATATCCGACCAATCTAATTCTAGTTTGTTCATCTTCACAACTAGACTCCTGTGATTATACCTTAAGGTATAAGGCAGTTGTTTTGGCTTTAACTTCTTTGGTTTTGATGCTACCTTTGATGTCTTCGCAGGCTGGTTTCTCCGAGTAGCTTCCCCTAATGTTCTCGACATCTTTCAACTTTCCTGCAAGCAAAAACTTCTAATTAGATTTTTAAACATCAACACCAAAACATGCTCTAAAACCCATACCTTTCATATATGTACCAGAGGCGAAACCAGGCAGAAACACAACCTACAATAGTCTCCTTTTACAACACTATCGGACTCAGAGCCAAAACCGATATAGAAATTTCACTTAATGATGAACGGGCTCAGAGTTGAAATCGGGGAGGTTATCGGAACCGGGATCGAAATGGAAAACGGATTTTGTTTTCTTCAAATTTTCATTTTTCATATTCTATTTCCATTCCACCTCCGCTTCCGACTTAGTCATTGCTATTTTTGAAAGAAGATTTTCTCATTATGCATGGAGTCAGATACGGGATGAAAATGGAATCGATACCTTTTGTAAAACATAATTTTCAAGTTCAAGATCGATTCCGATCCCGTCTCCACCTAGGTTGACCATGATGTCATCAAAGCTTTTTATCGATTTAACCTATAACTCCATGACTAAAACCAAGGTCGTATTAGATGAAAAAGAGGCTTTAAACCACTATACTCATATGACCACGGGGAACGACTGAATCATAGGGTATCATATTTTAATCATTTAAAACTAATCATAGAAACCTACGAAACCCTAATCTAACAAACATGATAAAAACCAGGGCACGGATTTTAAACCTTGCCATTTACCAGAAAGTAAAACATGACAAAACCTTAAGTAACAACGATGAATCCATTTATCCTAACTCACTATAAAATATCTAATCTACCTCACTGTAAGTTTCTAATCTAACTAGCCACCATTTAAAACCTAAAACTTAATCTAACTCATTGCAAATCCAAAACAACATGACGCGATCACGACTAAATTATGAAAGCGACTGTGCCCTAAAATAGAAAGAACTAAAAATAAAAGTAAAAGAAACAAAGAACATAACAAGACAAATAAAATAAAACAAGACCCGAACAAACAAGCACGTGAAGAGACATGAAATTGTTTGAAAATGACAGGATTTAGAGCACGGGCAAACATATATACAAAACACGCAACAATAAATGAAAAGAAGAACAACAATAAGAAAACCTACCTTGAATGCAAAAGAACCCGAGCTAACCTTCGAACTGGTTCACACGCAATATCCTTCCTTTCCCTTAATCAATTTACTCAAATGAACTCTGCTGCTGCTCTCTCGTGCTCTTCAATATCTTAATAATGATAATAATGATCCATTTAGTCCCTAAATAAGGTAAAAAATGAAGATTTCTACCTACATGAGCAACTATCATTAATGCCTTAAACGTAGTAAAGGCGGAGTCGAAACTGAAAGTGAACGAGCACTTCTTTGCAGTGTAACTTCAGTCAAAAAGTCAACGACCCAAAAGCAGCAGGGGCGGAACTAAAATGGAAACTACTTCAAAAGTTTAAAAAATTTCCAAAGTGAATTCCCATTCCGGTTCTGGGTCCGCCAACTAAACACAAAACAAAACCAGACACAAAAAGTAAAACAAAAAGACACCGACTAAAAATAAAATACAAACAATGAAAGTGGGGGCGGAATCGATTATAATTTTGCAATTTTTGATAAAGACCAATTGAACACCCACTCCAGCTCCGAGTCCGCTGAAGACAAAACAAAAGACCAAACGAAAAGACCGCGGGATGGGAACCAAAAAAAGTTTCAAAAGAAATTTCAGAACCCGATTCAGTTTTGGTCTCAGCTTCGACAGACTAAACCAAAAACAAACAAAGTGTTAGAAGCAAAATGACTCCACACTTTGTTTAAACAACAACAAAGGATAAATAACACAAAAGGGGGACCCATTTTGACCAAGGCAAAAGATGGGGTGGTTATTCAAGGCATAACACAACCCATTCTCTCCCACTCCCTCTCTCTTAAACTCTCACTTTGACCCCCTCTCCATCTCTCTAGACTCTCTCTAAATTATCCCTTCACCTAAAGACATACTTAAATGCATACATACAAGCATAATACATATGTACATATAATCTTACATCCATACAAGCATACATACATACATGTACATAAAAATATATCAACATACATTAATATATTAGCATTTAACATAAAGTAAGACATAATGTGAGCACGTTATAATGCGCTCGCATTATGTGCTAGTAGACATGTTCCTTGCAGAAGCAAAAACCATGTCAAAAGTGAGATATAATGCGAGCGCATTATAACGCGATTGCGTTATATCTTGCTTCGATAATTTCCAAACTTTAATCATGGTATTTGCCTTGGAATACCAACCCAAAGGCTTGGAGGGCATTCCCAACGACCAGAGACGTGTTTTTAAAAAAACTACCATATTTCTCATAATTGAGTTCGTGCTCACCGTCAGGATTGCACATGGTTCAATATCGAAAAAATTGAGCACATGGGTAATGTTGGGTTATCTCTTAGCTATCCAACGATGTAATTTTTTTCACTTTCTGAAAACGTTAAGTCTTTCATCCATAATTTATTTTATCTATATTTTTTTTTTTTGCCAAAAATCAGTGTTTGGTATTTTTTTCATTATAAATTAACCGTTCATCAATTTTTCAAATAAATTACATTTTTAGAAACTAGACTCCATTCTACAAAATTAAGAAAAAAATAAATTAAAAATCAATTAGTTTCCAAAATTTGTAGGTGTAGCACAACCAAAATTCTATTTTCAGGATATGTCCAGTTCAGAAATTAGTAAAAAATTATCAGAAAAATCATGCATCAACTACATACTATTAGCTAACTTCTGACCGTTATGATTTTAAAAATACTAAAAAACAATTCACCTTACGAGGGTCGTACAAGAGTTGCTATGTTATGTTTTTTTGAAAAAAACAACACCAATTTGTGTATGTCCCTCGTTTGAACCCCTTAATATCAATAATTTTCAAAATAAATTATTAGTTTAGAAATTAGACTCAGAGCACTTGAATCCTTCTTTTTATTCCATCTCAAAATTGTGAGTCTAAGTATCCTCGATTTCACGTCCAAGGTCAGTAATTCCTAATCTTAGAAAAAAGTTGTCCACTTAAGTCCCATTTTTGGGAACCATCTTGGTGCACTTACCCTTTAAACATTAGAGTTTTTCTATAATTTTTTTTAGATCATGATGTCATGATAGTTTCCTAACTACAATTGGAAAATTGATAGTGATTTTGAAAGTTCTATATGTTTTAAGTTCATTGATCATGAGAGTGTAGTGTTTTCATTTGTATCTTAGTATGGGTTGATCAGTTTTTAGTGCTCATGGATGCATGGAAAGATGGGCGAGTTTGTATTTTCCTTGATATAGGAGGATGTGTTGAGATGAGTACTCTTGATGAGATCTCAACAAAAGTCTAAGGAGATTTCCACCTAGACATGGGCATGAGTTCATGATAGACCTATGAGGCTATTTCTCTTGGATGAGTCATGATGGATTGGATAGCTTGGAGGAAAATTCTCATTCCCCACTCTTGGTCTACTTAGTATTATTTCACTTGAGAGGCATAGCCCTTTGATCCTCTTAGGTGTTATTCTTATATTTCATAGATATGGTTATTAAGCTATGGTCAGATGGTTTTCAAGGATTTATTATGAGAGATGTTCAACATGGTTATCTCCTTGAGCATATGAGTTGAAATTTTCATCTCATTTATGAGGATTTAAGGAGATGGTAGAGGGCTAATTTCCTAATATGGGAAATGGACCTAGTTTGGTATTCTATCCATTTGATTACATTCAATGCATATGCTATGTTTGATCCTAGATATTGAAAATGACATGGATGTTCTTGAGGATTTTATTTTGGGGTTGTGGAGGAGATCATACTTGACATAGGTCAAAATTTAGAGGTGTATGTAGAAGGAAATTTTACATGTGTATGGTATGTAAGGTTTCTCTCTTTGGTCTTGGTTTTCTTCTTCAATATTCGAATTCATGTGATGTTGGAGTTGAGATCATATGTGGATCTATGGTGATCACTATTTTTGGTCATTTAATGTCACTTGGTTTTGGGTGATGACATGGAGGTTCCTTTATCTCTATCCTTTTTCAGATGTGGAGAATATGCGAGAGCTCTGGAGACTTGTGACGAGAGATGTACTTGAAACACTCTTTTGGTTATAGATTGTGCATGTTGTTCTGGATGGTTCTTGATACTGTATGGATACATCCTTCATATTATTCTATTGATAGAATTAGTGCACCTTGATATATTTCTAAGCTAGACATTACCCATGCTGTGGGAGTTCCTAAATGTGTTTGTCCTCATCGACTATTTTATCACAAGGAGCATGATTGTAGTTAATTTGTTACATATTTCATTGGCATGAGTTTTTGATTTTGGGGATACCTTTGAGGTATGGTAGATTGGATGGATAAGCATTTGATATGGGTGCTATTTCTAGACTTGGGTATGTGTAGGATCATGATGGGCCAAAAAGTGGTGATATTTAAGGGATATGATGGCCCATGTGGCTAACGACTTTTTTTTTACCCAAAATTGATGAAACTAAAAGGATTTTTAAAGGAGATTCTCAAATTTCCACCAGTATAAATTATGCTTTACTTTGAATTTAATAAATAATTATTATTAATTTTCTATTTGAATTATGACTAAAGTCCCGATTGATAGGCTGATTGAAAAACATCTATAGCATTCAAAAGGTATCACATTTTTTGAATCTGAAACATGTGTCACATTCTATAGGATTAAAAAAAAATTGAATTTCATGAAGTTTTGACCAAGTTAAGGTGGTTAGACATACAGGTTTTTTATATTTTTTAAAATTTGTAAATAAAAAATCATAATTAATTATTTACTTGGAAAAAATTTACAAAAAAATATGCACCACATCGAGACATGAGTCCCCTACTTATATTTAAAATATTATAAAAAATATTATCATTTTATTGTGGTTAGGGTGGTCAGACAGACACCTACTTCTTATTTTTTCCCTGAAATTTAAGTACTACTGCATTGAAATTTCAAATTTTAACCAAATAGATTTAAAAAATAAATAAATAAACCTAGTAGTTTAGAATCTAAATTCAATTTTCTACATATTCTATTCTTACATACTTTTGAAATAATATAGATAAATTATTCAAATTTTTACATCAAGTTGCTTAACTCTGATTTTTTGAATTTTATTGCCACTTAAGGGCCTATTTTTCCCTTGATGATCCCGCACACACCCTCTTATGGGTTGATTAGTTATATGGAGGAAAATTGTTTTTATTGTTCCTCTAGTTGATGGTTTATCTTTCTCCCTAGAGGATTCTTCAAATTTAGATTTTTTTTTAGTTATAGGCTTGGATTTGGTTGATCTTATTTTTAGGTTGTGAGATAGTGGACTTATGGAAGCATCTTGTAGCCTAATATTGGTTGGATCTGATGCTTGTGATCTCTAGACTAGTGCATATACACCATGGATTTTTCATTTCCTTTGGAGGATGGTAGGAACTATTTCCTTAGATGGTGGACATATTGGATTTTGTTGCAAGTGTCTTGGTTGGAGCATGAGAGAATTGTTTAAGATTCATGAAATTACATGTATAGATATGATGATGTATTTTTCATTGGTTGAATCTTAGCAGCTAAATCTTATTGATTCCATGGACTCTTGATAGGTATTCAACAAGTGGGAGAATGTGTAGATTAAGGTGTGTCAACCTTTTAAGTTCTAGCATTATTTTTTAGATGTATTTTTGAAAATATTGATATATCCCATTTCCCACTATAATAGTTGTCATAACACTTTTTGGGACCCATCAAGAAGAGATTTATCTTATATGAAAGTTGTGGAGCTCAACAGAGTGCCACTTCTCATCTAGGAACTTCATGGAAGCATTATTACTTGTCCCTACTTCATGGAGGTGCACCATAGTGGCATTTGTCACTTGGGCCCTTATTTGGAGAGGAGTTTGTAAAAACTTCTTGAAGTTGCATAAAGGTGACATGTGTCAAGGAATGTTGAGTTATGTAACATACTAGCCCTTCGATAAAGTAGAAATTTCTAAATTTACACCACATGAGTAAATAAACTAAGTAACAAGTCATTGTAATAAAAAAGTTCTTTCTTTTATTGAGAATATATGATCAAGATGCCATAGCATATTACAATAAAGAATCCACTTCACTATAATAACTTCACAAGTACAAGTAACAAGAATATGTACACTTACATTCATAGCTCCAATGAGATTTAGAACTAATATTTGAATGATAGTCAATGATCTTCCCTTTCAAATCTTGGTTCTTCTATCGCCTACTATTGAGGAAAAGCATCACTCTGGTAATTTTTCACAAACCACAGACTCATAATGTGTTCCCCCACACATCTATCATTTGATAGATAGACCTTCCCTTCGATGAAGATATTGGTAGAGTAATCAATAACTACAACCAAGTGAGCATAGTATTGTGTCCTACATAACTAAAAGTTGTGTAATCCGATAATCTTGAGCTAGTATGTAATACTGGCTCATAGTGAACTAATAGTGTAGTCTCAATTGTCACACAATCTTTAGTGGAGTCTTGGACATTGCACTACTTTGATCAAAGAGTTTTAATTTAGTAAATGATTGAGAGACATCTATCACATACACTACTTAGGGATGATTTGACTTAAGGCTATCTTCAATTACACATAAGTATTGTCCTTCAATGGGTAAATTTGTCACCCTAGACTAACCTACAACATACTAATCTACTTGTAATTAATATAATTAGCAAGTAAGTACATAAGGTCTCTCCCATATTAGATTAACTATGCTAGGAGTAACACAATATTTTTGAGTTAATTTAATAACTTAAATGGGTGTACCTCAAGTTACTCTTACATTCAATCAAGCCTAGTATATAATATCTAAGCTAGACACCCATCTCGTACTATGGAGTAAATACAAACACATTGCATCCCATGTTCAAACATACCTAGTATAATTAAATACCTACGTTGTACCACATGTAACATACTTAAATACCTATTCCAAGTAATCTCTTTGACATATATAGTATAATTAACTATTTGTGTTAAGAAATATCTCCTATCATTGAGTACTTAAAAACACATTATAAAGACAGACTAAAAGTTCTAATTTCATTTTTTAAAGACACTCTTAATTACTTCTACTACTCAAAAAAAAAATACATTTCATGCATCATACAAAACAAATAAATTCCAAGTAAATAATAAAAAGAAAAAAATCCCATGTCTTCCATTGTTTGTCCCAAGTAATGATGATAGTGAAACCTTGTCCAATAGTAATTCAGCTTGAGTAAGCTTCCCAAAAAAATTCCCTCTCTCTCCCTTATTGGTAGCACACTTCTCTCAAATAATAAGACAAGTCTTCCTCACAAAATCTCACTCTTTTCTCACTTATTAATAGATGAAAATGACTAGTTAAAACTTAGATATGATAAATTGCAAAGGACATATTTTTGGTAAGATACGTATCTTCCAAGTGATATGGGAGAATGTAAATAATGAACAATAGAGAATGAGAATGAATATGAATGATTTCAACTAATGATCACACAAGAATGAGGATGAAACATAATGTGTTCAAAATGAAATGGTACACTATTTATAGAGCAGGAAGCCTCGAGAAATCTATAGTTAACTCATGAAGATTGAAACCAATTACATGCAACATGATTTAGCATAAAGGTTGCAAAAAATGGAGCTTAGAATCAACATTTACCATTAACATATTGACTTACATATTGAAAACATTCAAAATACCATTTCAACCTAGACATGGAGAATTTGCATTTTTCTCCCAAAATGACATCTACTAGAAAGTGAAAACAAAGGTGGAGCCAAAACCTCTAAGTTGGCACAACTTCCAACTAAGAAGAATATGCTAATGATAATTTAGCAACACATAATATAAATCAGTTCGTTTATGGTTTGAGTCAACTGAACCTTTTAAATGTGTTGGACTAACTCCACGTCTTTTCCATTTCTCATATCGACCAATTCAAAGCTAGTAGATATTCAACATATTGCTATGTCTCACTCATGTGTATTCTGGCATGTGATACATAGCTCTTTACAGAGTGTCGTGTATGATCCAAAGTAGTCTTCCAAAATAATTTCCAATATTGACATATTTTATCCATGGAATTATAATGTCAAAAGAAGTCTTCTATAAATAGACCTTATTAAATAAGAATAAGTCAAAATCCAAATGTTTAAAACCAATATGTAAAGTATTTATTATATATATTGTATATATATGTATATTTAAATACCTTCATATAAATATAAATATATATTAACATATTAATATATATTTACTATATATGTATATATATCGTAATCCAAGTAAAATACATCTAATATATATACAAGTGTACAGGAAAAATAATTATAATAAACACATTATATAGGATGTATGCATATATATATGTATAAATGTATATGCCTCTATGTACACGTATATGTAGGTATACCATATCGATGCATCCATATGAGCATGTCCACTTGCTAATGTACACTTGTATTGATATTCCTATACATATGGATACATGTATATAATATATATATATATATATATCTTCACATCCAATCCACTTATAGCCATTTACATTACTATCATATTGATGAATGTGTATGTGTGGTATATCTGTACATATGCATATATGTGTCATTAGATTCAATTGACACACATGTGCATACATATTATAATGTAGTAAAATACATACCTTGGAATTTTCACACTTAATTTGGACCTATTTTAGCATCCAGTACATTAAGTTCCCTTTAGGTCACTTATTATGAGCCACTAAGACCCCTTTTTTTGCATCCTGAGGAATATTTTAACACTAAACTATACCAAAAACTTTAAACAATCATTATTATTGGAAACCCACCTTTTTAACTAGCAATTTAAGACTTGTGGGACCAAGATTCCATTGATGGCTTCTTAGTCTCAAGGGCTTTATTTTTCAGGAATTAAAAGCGGGAAATGAAAATATTTGAATTAATTTGATCTCTTGTCAGCCTTTGAGATCCAATATTCAGGGTATTAGGTAGGAATTCCTATAAAAGTAAGATTCCCACCTCATTTTTTCCTAATTAAGAAAGTAAGAAAGCAAGTAGGTGAGAAGCAAGAAGGTTAGGCAAGTTGAAAGAATTTTCAAAGTTTTGGAGCGACCTTCTATTGTGTTTTTGAAAGTTTTTCAAGTCTTTCCAAGTCTAGATCTAGCATTTCCAAAGATTAGTAATGGATTCCTATTGAGGATCATGAGAGATTATAGGCTAGATATGCAACTAGCCATTTATCCAAACCTAATGACCTATTTCTTGATTGATTCCATCTTCCATTATTGCTCTATTTTCTATCTAAGGAATGTATACTTCATGTCTATGACTTGTTAGGGTGATTAGAGAGCTCCTTTATAGGTCATTTAAATTTTCATCATAGGGATCTTATTACAACACATTAAAAGAGGGTTTCCTCTTATGATAGCTTGCATAATCTTAAACATATTTAAGATTAGGGCACACACACATTTCCATTTTTACATCTATTCTTTTTCATCAAGGTTTAATTACCAAACAAGGGGTTTGACCAAGGAAAACCCTCATAAACAATCAACCCAAATTCCTTTGTTTTGTAGGAATTTTTGTAGGTTAAAATCTAGAAGCTTAGTGAATAAGGATGTTTAGATCTTAGGTTTCAGGATCACACTCAAAAATCCCATAAATTCAAATCAAGACTAAAATGCCATCTTGGGTGTCTTAGTCCTCCACAAATCATTTTTTCAAGATTTTGTGGGATTCTGTTTTGACATCCAAAGATTTTGTGTTTTCCTCAAAAAATAATAGCGAGAGTAAAACACCATCCTGGGTGTCTTAGTCCTCCAAGGAATATTTGGCAGTCTATTTACATTTATAGAATCCTAATAGCATCTCCAGGCTTCCGTGGTACACATACCCTAACTTGGAGCTGCTGATTTTAGGTTGTCTGCATATCATAGTGTTTTTTCAAACATTGTCTTTTCTAATCATTTTCTTGGTGGTGAAACCCTTAAATCCAAAAGAACACCCCCTCCTAATTCCTCCTAATTTCCTATTGGCTCACCTTGAGAGGTTGATAGTCAATCCTATTAGGGTTCTTAGGACATATTTGAATGAACTAGATAGATTGGGAGGAAAAGGTACCACCTTTCATCCCTCCATTTTTATCTACGTTTCATTTTGGTGAGACAAACATTCTTTGAGAATTTTTTGTTTTCTAATTTGGAGTCCTTTAAGGTCATAGATCTAGATTGCATTCATTTCTTTATGCATCTAGGGTTTATTGCATCTTGCATTAGTGAAATTGCATTTAGGGTTTCCTATTTTTTACATTATTGAAAGTGCATATAGGTTGCATTTTTCCTTTCTTCCATCATTACATTTGATTTAAAAACAAAAAATTTCATTGTTCATTCTCTTAATTGAATTTGGAAACATTCTTTTTGCATTCAAAATTGAGAAAACTGCATTTCAAATCTTGCATTCAATTCTTTGTTAGTCATTGTTTTTCTTCACATCCATTTGCACCATTCTTTTTTTTCAGGCACCGCGTCCCTAGGTAGAAAACCTAGGAGATCTATTATCAACTTATATATTTATGTTTTTCTATCAAAAACCTTTACTGGGACTAAAATTCCCTTACTGGCATCTTAGTCCCTCTCAGGGTTTTTCAGTCCAGAATCTTGTGTAAGTTCTATGTTGTCTATTCCATATTTTGGAATCCTTGAATTTCATTAGGAGGACCAAGATGCCCTTCCTGGCATCTTAGTACCTATGTGATTTGAGGTTACAATTTCTAAAGTTAAACTATGCATTTATGTGCCTCTGTTTTCTATACTTATTTTGTTGTTTCAGTTTGCCAATTTACTGTTGTATGCACTACATTCTCATAGTTTATGTTTACAATTGCTTGATAGACATAGCTTGTTCATTAGAAATTCAAGACATAAAACCCAAAATTTTAAAATTAAACATGCATAGATGTATGGTTACTTAAGCATGTTAATGCCCTTTTTCAATGTTAGCTTTAACCTCATACCTTTTAGTCTTGATGACCTTGATAGATTAGATGAAGCCCTTGGGGACTTCATATTGCAAGGTTTATCCACTAAGATTTGTGTTGAAATATGTCTAAGAAAAAATAACTAAATATTATTTAACCTCAAATGATCCTTTATCCACCTTCCAAAAAACCCCAACATTCAAATCAACCCATCCTTAAATCCTTAACACTCCTATAGATAATGTATCACATCAACCAAATTACAATACTATTGCTCATACATACAACACAAGGAATAATATAAAACCTCAACCTAATCATATTTCACTACCATTACTGAATACTATATTTCCTAATGCTCCTCATTTACCATCACATAGTGGAAAGGAGTATGATCTCGTGTGTGATCCCACAATAGTGGTTTACAATTTTTGACCAAATTGGACACTGAAATTATTATTTTTAACTAAATGTTCACATTCAGGCACCTATAGCAGCTAAACCTTGAGGAATTTGAAGATGATGCAAACTAGAGTCTCATCACATTTTGTCTATAGATTCTAAAAATATGTTTTTCAAAAATTTTGGAATCAGATTGCACTACTTTTTTTCAGACAACAACATTTTTAAAAAGTGACGAGCACTGTATAATGCATAAATTTTTTTCCATGAAGGATAAAATTCTAATTCTTTCGAATTTAGATTTGTAACTCCAATTTCTAGTGCTTCCACTTGGTTAGATAGTTTTTTATTGAATAATTTTTCTTTAATAAAGTTTCAAAGTCAAACCAATTACAATTCAGACATAGCACGACCGTATAACGCGTAACGTTTTTTGTATATATTGAAATACAGTTTTTTTTTGGTTGGATCAAGGAATTCAAAATATAGTGCATTCATTTTTTTCAATTTTTGTTTTCGATAATCTACTATTTTTCCACATGTGCAAAACATAGACCTTCATTTTCAATGAAAAATCTATGTTTAATAAAATTAAAAAACAAAATACATAATAAAACCAAAAAATATTAAAATTATATTTGTTGGATAGCTTGTTCCAAGGAATACCATAATAATTTGAAATAAATTTTAAATGAATTCATTTGATCCCCCAAAAGGTAGATCAAAAGTGATTTTTTATTAGCATTTTGATAGGTGTAAAGGAGACTCATTTATAGGTATGGTTTAAAACTAGCGAAGTTCTATCCAAGGGGGTTTGATCTAAGGTGGTTGGATCAAACCCTCTTCAATTGGAATCCTTAAAATGGAACTTTTAAAGGATTAAATCATTATATTGTCTAAAAATATGTGATTTCAGAAAAAATCAGTTCCTCTCAGAAATTATAAACCAACTTTGTGAGATCACCCTTGTTGAAAAAATTAAGAATACTATCACTAAGTTTTCACTATTGGATCGTATTCAAGCTTCACCTAGTTATCACCCCATGGTTCAAATAACCTTACAAAAAGGTATGGTTTCTCCTAATACATATGCAAATGATGTGGTAGCTCTCATACAAGCAATGAATACAATTAATGTAGACATTACCTTCCATGAACATGAGCTCCTTCCCTTGGAAATAAGAAAGAGATATGATGTGTTCAGGATAATAGCTAGATACAATACTAAGGGAATAAAGAGAACCCTTACTGATAATGGTTCAACTCTAAATGTGTGCAGTGTAAATATTTTAGATAAATTTGGGAGTAGATACATTACAAATAAAGATTGATTCCCTATCAATTCAAGGATTTGAAAATATAGGAAAGCAACAGCTCGGCGTAATTACCTTGCCCATTTCAGTTGGACATGCTACCTTACAAAATTCTATCCATGTTATTTTTGATGAACATTCATACAATATTCTTTTAGGAAGACCATGGATCTATGAAGTGCATGTGGTACCTTCGACTCTTCATCAAATCATGAAATATGTCTTCAAGAATAAGATATATCAAATTGAAATGGATCCCGAGCTTGAAAGTTGCTTGCAAGTTGAAAAGGGAACTACCAGTCCCCTAAAAACATAAATTCCATCAAGAATAGAGCCTATCATAGAGTAAAAAAAAGATATGGAAATAGTGTCAAAAATAGTAGATGATGATTGGGGTTCCTTGGAGTTCATACCATCATTTATAGGAGAGTATGTAATCACAAGAAAATAGGATGAAAATAAAAAAACCAATGGTCATATCAACACAAAATCTAAGAGATAACTCACAAGAATCTTCTCTTGCATAAGATATAAGCTATACAATTTTTTTTGATGAGATAGACTATCAACAACCACCAAACCTGAAAGAAATGGAGCAACGTTATGGGAGAGGTTATGAACTTATGAAACAATTAGGTTATAGTGGGAAAGGATGTGTAAATAAAGAGCAAGGAATTCGTGTCCCTATGGGTAAACCCATAATAGTGGTGTATAATTTTTATGAGGAAGGAAATTTGAGAAAATTCTCACACATTGAAAATTCCATGTTTTAAAGGGTTCGTTAGAAACTAGGGGGTTCACACGAACCCAAAAGAGGGGTTCGACCGTTCGAGCGAACCCCCTTTTGGATGGTGGGTTCACTTGAACCTTGTGATGCCACATTCCCTTATGGGGAATTGAAAAAAAAGGGGGGTTCGCTTCACCCTTTCGAGCGAATGGGGGTTCGTTTGAAGTGGGGTTCGCTCGAACCCCCCTTTTTTGCCCTTCTCCCCCTCTTCCACCAAATTTTAGTAGAATTTTTCCCTTCGAAGCTCGGGTTGAGGATGAAAATGGAGCATAATTCACAAACCCAACTGGAAGATGGTAGTCCTCAGAACGCGCTATCCAAGGAATTAAATTTTTATATGTTTTGGTTTTATTATGTATGTGTTTTTTTAGTTTTATTAAACATAGGTTTTTTACCGAAAGTCAAGCTCTTTGTTTTGCATATGTGGAAAAATAGCAGATTATCAAAATAAAAAATTTAAAAATACATTGAGGCTGGGTATTGATGTCCTTGATCCATTAAAAAAAATAAAATTGAATTTTGATACATATAGAAAAAGTTATGTTGTATACAGTCCGCCTATGTCTGAGTTACAATTGGTTTGACTTCGAAACTTGATTAAGGAAAAACTATTCAATAAAAAACTATGAGACCAAATGCAAGTGCTAGATATCATAGTTACAAATAAAAATTTGAAAAAAAATAGAATTTTATTCTTTATACAAAAAAAGTTATGTTGTATACGGTGAGCGTCACTTTTTAAAAATGCTATTTTCTAAAAGAAACTAATTTTCGTGGGAGATGGAAAAAAAAGTGCAATCTGATTCCAAAATTTTTAAATTTTTTTTTTTTAGAATCTATAGGCAAAATGGGATGATACTCTAGTTTTCATCATCTTCAAATTCCTCACAGTTTAGCCACTATAGGTGCCCAAATATGAAGATTTAGTTAAAAATAATAATTGCAGTGTCCAGTTTGGCCAAAAATTGTAAACCACTATTGTGGGATCACCCCTAGAACATAACACACAAGAGATAAAAATTTGTTTGGGATATTGTCCTTCTAAGATAGCACAAGCAAAGAAAAGACCTTCATTAAACATCAACACCATTATGAGAAAACCAAAAATTGTCTCACTTTGAAACATCCCAAATTTCTTGATATGGAATCACCCCCATCATGGGAATATTATGAAAATGATGAGGCCTTGAAACAAATTCTTGGAGTTTATGATAAACCATCCCCTCTCCATCATAAGAAAAAGGTCACATTTTCTATGATAAGCACCAAACAAAATGATGAAGGCAATGGTAATAGTGAGGTAAGCATGAGAAATAAAGAGTACAACCCTAAATTTCCAAGATCAAATTCTCTTCCTTTAGAGGATATGGTAGATATAATAATGGACATCAATGATAAAGAGAAAGTCATTAAGATAGGAAAAATCCTTAATGATGAAAAATAAGAAGATACTGCAACCTTTCTTGATGAACTTCTTGAACTCTTTGCTTGGACTTATACATATATGTTGGGAATTGACCCTAAGTTGTAACACACAACATAGTCCTAGCTGAAAATGCTAAGCCTATTAGATATAATATTTGAAGGATGTACCATAAAATAGCCTTGTTGGTTAAGGACGAAATTGAAAAAGTCCTTGACACTAGTTTCATAAGACCTATAGATTATTCTCCTTGGATCTCAAAAATTGTCGCAGTCACAAAACCAGAGAATCATATTAGGATGTGTATGGACTTCCATGATTTAAATAAAGAATCTTTAAAATATGAATTTCCTCTTCCTAATATTGACATGATAGTAGACTCGACAGTGGGACATGCTTTGTTTTCATTCATGGATGGATTTTTGGGATACAATCAAATCTTCATCAACCCTCAATATTAGTACAAAATAACATTTACAATTGTTTGGGGAACATTTTGTTGGGTTATGATGCCTTTAGATTGAAAAATGGAGGCAAAACATACTAGCGAGCTATGACACTAATATTCCATGGTTACATACACAAGATCTTGGAAGATTATGTTGATTATATTCTTACTAAATATTTAACACGATAAGATAATGTGAATGTTCTTTGAAAAATATTTGAGTGACTTTGAAAATACAACATGAGATTGAATCTAAAAAGTTTCTTTGGTGTAGATAGTGGAAAACTTCTAGGTTTTATCATATCTCATAGAGGCATTGAGGTGGATATGAAAAAAAATGATGCTATAATTAACATGCCACCTCCTAAAAATAACTCTCAATTCCACACACTACAAGGAATAATTCAAGCCATTTGACGATTTGTAGTGTCCTTAGTAGATTGACAACTACCATTCACACATATTATTAAGAAAGGAATACATTTTAACTAGAACCTGGATTGTAAATAGGCTTTTGAGAGTTTGAAATATTATCTTGTCACTCCACCTATTTTACAACCTGTTATACAAAATAAACCATTTATTCTTTACACATGAACTTCAACCCATGCTCTTGCAACATTGTTGGGTCAACAAGATGTCAAAGGTAAAGAGGATCTTGTTTAATACATTAGTTGAACATTGATTGATTATGAGAATTGATACAAAAAAATATAAAAAAAATGTTTGGATCTTGTATTCACTACCAGTAAGTTGTGACATTACTTATTGAATGTTGAAATACAAGTCATGGCAAAGTTCAATCCTCTGAAACACTTTTTTGCTAAAATAAATTTATCTAGACGTTTAGCTAAGTGGGTAATTGAACCACAAAATTTAATGCTTTTTGTGGGGTAAAGGAGAAAGTCCCCTACAACTCTCTAGGGTTTTAAATTAGAAGTAAGAGGACTTTCCTTTTGTGTTGAGCATTAAACTTTGTGATTCATTCAATTGTTCAGATTGAATATGTATTGAGATATTCTTAATAGTGAAATGTAATATGTAAACTTAACTACTTGACCTAAACTAAGAGAACCTATATTGCTAGAAAACATATGATGTAATGTAATAATGATAAAATGAAGACTTAAATAAGAAAAATAACCTATTTGATCAAGTGGGTGCACCTAGAAATTATTGTAGGCTGAAGAGGAAGTTGTGGAAGCAAAAGAAACCTAGAAAATCTGAATTCTGAGTCAGCTAGGACACTTATGCCAAGTGGGGCGACCTAGTCCCTTTTTAGGTAAATTTCTATGGATGTCATTTTTTCCAATTGGATCTCCAGATCTGCAAAAAAAATTGTTGGGAACCTCCAGTTGGACTAGATCGCCACTATGGGTGACCTAGTCCCTTCTAGCTTTTTTGGAAAGCTAAAAGTGGACATAAAGGCCTATGATCTATGTAGTATTTCTCCATAGGAATCCAGACTTAGACCTATAGAATAACTTGCAAAATAGAAGATATTTGGGTTTCTAATGTGGGGTTTTTGTTTGTCAAACCCCTAGTTTATATTTAAACTTGTAAAGCGATAGAAAATATGCATAAACCCTAGCCCTAAGTGTGTCTAGAACTAGGAAAACTTGAAATAAGATAAAACCATATTCTATTGTGCTAGAATAAGATGCATGCAAAATATTTGGAATGATTAAATATTTCAACCCTAGAAACCCTACAACATTAAAAAATGAGTGTAATAAGGAATGCAAATGGGATGCAAACCTCAAATCTAAATATGGGCTGAAAATAAAACATGGAGTCACTTTGAAAACAATATTTAGGTGTAATTAAGTGGCTAGTTGCATCTCCTCAACCTAGATTTCTCAATGAATCTCTATAGGTATCTATGCTCAACCTTTGTCAATGTGTGATCTTGAATGTGGAGTGAGCTTGAATACCTACAAAAGCTCTAGTTTGTTGTTCAAAAATTTCAAATTTGCTGTGACAAAGAGGTGAATATTATTGAGGAAGATGATTTTCACTTGATTTTTGGAGTTGGATGTGAAAAATGACCAAGAGAGAGTGGAAAAATGACCTAAACACAAGTATTTATAAAAAAAAAGACCTAGTTGTTGGTAATTTTGACCTAAGAGGCTGACACCCATCATGAATTTTTGACAAAATATTCATTTTCCTACTTAAAATTATAAAAATCTTCACAAAGGACAAGGTTGCCAACTTGGGTGACCTAGTTCCACTAAGGGATTTTGAAGTGGGATTAGTGGTTTTTGAATAATTTTAATGTTGTTTGTCATGGGTTGAATGATTCCTTAGGTATAGCAGGCCTCAAAGTCATAATTAATGAACCTTAGAGGCCTGCAAATGCTATTTTAGGGAGATAATTGATGAAAGGGGACCTAAAGTAGGACCAAAACATGCACAAAATTGTCCTTTTCTTCAAAGGTATACAATTTTTCATGACACAGTAATGTTGTAGAGTGATTTTGACCTTTAATTTTTTTCACAAAAAGAAATTAAGGGTCAAGCCTTGATCGACCAATTGGCCAATGCTCCTTCTCCTTTTGTGTTACATGCCAACGATTATTTTCCTAATGATAATGTGTTGAAAATTGATGATGATGAATGGGAATTGTATTTTGATGGATCTAACTGCAGAACTGGCTTCAAGATGGGGGTTATAATAAAACCACCTACAAAAGAACCTATTCCCTTATCATATAGATTAAATTTCCTATGTACAAATAAAATTGTTGAATACGAAGCATCAATCATTGGTTTGTGTGCTTCTTTGGTTATGCGTGCTAAACACATTAAGATATTTGGTGACCACAATTAGTCATCAAATAGATAAAAAGAACATATCAAATGAAACATGCCAAATTATCAAAATACAAGGATCTCACAATGAAATTTTTAGAGAATTTTGAATCATTTACCATTGATAACATTCCCTAAAAAGATAATTATCACGTAGATGGAATAGAAAGTGCAACTTCTCTTATTTCCCCTAAATATCCTTCAAAAGATTTAATTTTAATTATGCATATAATCCTCAAACCTTGGATTGACAATAGAGTAGATGAAGTGTTAGCAACAAAAAATGAAAATCCAAGTCAATGGTATGTTATGATATTCAATTATTTCAAAGCCAATACTTTTCCCGAGTCGACAAATAAAAAAACTCTCTCTTATCTTCAAAATTTTTCCTCTAGATGTATCATCCTAGTACACATCTTATATAAGTGATCCTTTGATGACCTCTTGCTTAGAAATCTCAAACAAACTGAAATCCCTATAGCACTTGAACAAGATCGTGCAGGTGCGTGTGGGGGAATTTTGGAGGAATATCGTTAGTTCAAAAGCTAATATACATAGGATATTATTGGAAGAATATGGAGCATGATTGCTTTGAATACGTTAAGAAATGTCACAAGTGTTAAGAGAATCAAAACTTAATTCATCCTCGTACCTCTGAGCTTCACACACAAAATCCTATTTAGCCATTCTCGATGTGGGGTTTGGATATTATTATAAAAATATCTCCACCTTCATATGCAGGACATACGCTCATAATCACAACAACAAATTATTTCAGAAAATGGGTAGAAGCGATACCTTTGTGCTCAACAACTACTGATATAATATGTCATTTCATATTGGAAAACATTATTGCTCACTTTAGACTTCCTTCCACATTAGTTTCGAACAATGGAACACCATTTATGAATAATAACGTGAAGAATTTCTTGGAGACATTTAATATACAACATATATTTTCAATGCCCTACTACCCACAATCTAATAGATAAGCTGAATCAACTAATAAAACTTTGGAAAAAATGCTAAGAAAGACAATAAAAAACATAATAAAGATTGGCATACACAATTAGCATATGCATTATAGGCCTATCGTACTAGTATAAGAACATCAATAGGAAAAAAACAGTCTTATAACCTTGTTTATGGTGCTAAAGCAATTATGGCCCTGAAGTTAGAGATTCCCTCTTTAAGGATCGCTCTTCAAGGGTTGATTGATGATAATAATTCTAGAGAGCAATGATTACACCAACTTAAAATGCTCAATGAAGGTGCATAACACCCTAAAAAATATTCAAGCATATCATAAGAAAATATAGTGCAATTATAATGATCATTTAATCCATTAGTAATTTAACAAGGGTGATTTGGTGCTATACAAAAATTAGCAAAATGTCAATGCCAACCTGAATCAAAAAAGAAATTTTAGCCCTAACTAGTTAGGACCCTATATAGTTCAAGAAAGATCTGAGTCTGGAGCATACATAATAACCGATATGGATGGAACACCTCTTTAAGAACCCATTAATGTTGTGGATTTGAGTTGATATTATACCTAGCCTTTTCTAAATGGTGTGAGTGTTAAAGCATTATTGTTAGAGTCAATGGATAGTATACCATTATCTCTGATGCTTGCTTCATTCCTCACATATGGTTCCTTGTGTCTTGAATTCTAAGGTAGTGGGTCCAGTGTGGATTTTTATTCTTACTTTGGTTATCATGCTATTCAGATCCCTTATGGCATATGTCATGTTATGTTAAATCCTTATTGTTAAATCATAAGTGAATTTAATTTAGCATAACATATTGCATCATATAAGAAATTTTAAAATAAAAGACATGTCAGATCATGTAGAAATAATTTATTGAATGGTATAGTACAAAATTATTTAAAAAATCACATGGCCATCTAAAACATAAACATAAAATCCATGCATGCTCATATATAGATGTAAATTTTTTTTAATACATCTCATCAATAATACAATGTCACTATGGCCTATGACTACTAGATTCATCGAGATGTAGTGTATGCGACCATCAAGAGACAATGGTGTGTGACCTAGATCTTCTCATGCTAGCCATCTATTGCATAGTCCATAGTGACCCATGTAGTTGAACCTCACATATCAGTACCTCGACTCGTTCTTGCTCAATGCGATCTCTATCAGCTCGGATCCTCACAAATTCTCTCCAAAGCCACTCGACTTTTGACTACAACATAGCCTCTTTGTCAGATCTCCAAGTTGCTCGAGCCTCCTCTAACTCCACTATTGGTGCTGATACCTGACCATCAACATGCTCAATGTGTTGGGATACACCAACATATGCTCCCTTGAGCCTCACATAAGTTTCAAATAGGTCCATGCACTCTTCTACGAATGGTGGGGGAATGAACTCTATGGATGTAGCCTCATCTACAAGAAGGGGTGGCTCCATCGCTGAAGTTGCATGGCAGAATAGATCCTCAGACTCTATTATGGGCCTTACGAGATAGAAATCATAAGAATAATTAGTATCCATCATCATTATATCCATATATGAGCATGATATCTATAAAAACATAAAGCATAAGATTAAATATCATCACCTAGGTTTGTAGCATCATCTGTAGGAATCTCAAATACCCTACTACTCTCCCCACGCTCTCATAAACTAGCATGCACAAACTATGATCTCATAACTCGAGTGAGAACTATATCTCTCCACTCAAGGCTAGGGGGACTATCCACACCTCTATCATTGTCCTTGATCATAGGATAGCTTTGCTCATCCTTTGTCCCCTCATCCTCCTCCTCATCCTCATCTAGGAAAATGTCTACTAGATCTACTCTGTTTCCTGACACCCTATCCTCCTCTCTTGAGTTTGGTATAGGCCCTGGAAATCCCATAGGAAAGATGGCTCTTAGTCCTATCACCTCCCACCACTCATCATACTCTTGTGTCATGCCAACATGATATTATTCAGATATTGGGGGCATGTCAGTATCCTCCTCCTTTCCATTGCTCGAGACAACATCGTCTATTATTAGTCATTTAAGATCTCTAGGTCTATAAGCACTTTGTACTAACTATTTGTATGAATCTCGTAGTCATCGTAGTATTTGAACTTTTCCAAACTATCTCATGACGCGATCATAGTAGAATATATTACTACATGATTGTGTCATCCTAGTAGTAGCTTGTCTCTTTGAATCTATCTCAGTTGTCCAATTGTGTCTAGCCACAATAGTTCTATGAGGTAGGGTATCCATACAATATACTCTTCACTAAGTTTTTCAAACCTCATCCTCTAGAACAACACATCATTGTGCTACAATGCTTGTCTCAGAGGATAGTTGAAAACTCATGGATACCCCATCACTGTGGCAATTAAAAATCTTCTAGGCTAGGTATAAGTGATATGCTAAAGGATCCATGTCTATAGTAAGGTACAATGTAGCATTCTATGCATCTCCCCATAGGTGAATCAACCCAAGTCATAGTATAAATATGCTAGGATGCTCCGTCCCCAGGCATAAACCACCTGGTACTGCTCAATGTCTCTAATCATGTGTACTAACCCACCCTCCAATGTGATCCACAACCACTAGGGACTAGTGCTAGTGATACTGTAAAAATAATGATACATCTCACTAGTGGTGAGTGTGCATGCAACAACCAAGAAAGATCAATGCATGATCTCACAATTTTGTGATAGACCGGTTTGGCTAGGAAATACTTAGTATTTGCCTGCATCTCCTTGAAACTCATGCCCTATAATAGAAATACCCTCTCTCCCTAGATGGGCACCTACAGTACATGGTGCACATCCTCCCTCCACTAGTTCCATCAACATGATGTCATGGTTTCACATAGATGTTGTGACATAGGCCCACTAAAGATCCATCTCCTAAAGGATCTACATGTCCTCCTTAGGTAGCTGATCGATGATCTCTCAAATTTGGTTGAACATCCATCCACCCAGGTGTTGGCATGACTAGGTTGCAGCTTGCCATAAGAGAAATATTCAAAACGTCAGCTAAAACATCCTACAATCTTAAATTTGTGCATTAATGGTCAACAAGTGTGTGAAAAAGTGGGACACTTTACGATAATCTAAAAAATGAAATAAAAACCTTCCCTAACCTATAATTTCACTTAATTTTTTTTATAAAAATGTGAAAAATTGATAAAATTGAAGTACAAAGAAGGCAAAATCGACTCACAGCGTGTTGTAGCTTTCCCCATGCAACCGCCTCCTGTAAAATCTTGATCCGCAGATAGGTGGATGGACATCTGCTCAGCATGGTGGCTCACTCTACTCCTAGTTTACTCTACAAAATATAAAAGGATGAAATGAATATGATTTACTCTCTCTTTTATCTTTTATACATGCACGTTTAGGTCATTTTATTTAAAAGGAAAATATATTTCTTTAATCAAATTAGTATATCTCGAGCTAGAAAACTTTGTTTTTGATGCCGTTTGTTGTGTTGGAATCGTGGTTCCACTCTTGTTCTTATCAAATGTCTATCATCAAGTGGCATGGTACTTGGAATTTACCTATATGATGGACTTGTCCAGTTTGACATGGTAAATTTACTACCTTGATCCCACCTCTGTAAAGCAAGTGGAATCAAGGGCGGGCATACATCTACCCTTGAATTTAATTTTCTAGGAAAGCTAGATAAGAGGATTATATTTGAGCTACTAAAAAATCTATGTAGAATGCAGGTCCTGACATTATGGTTTTGTAGGTAACTACAGTGGATGCTCCATTCTCCCTAGTGAATCCATATGAGTACCCTTTTATAAAGTTACTTATTGAAGTACCATAGCTTGCATTTATGTACATAGTTTCATATGAGCACTAAAGTGGGCACCAAATTTAGTGTAGTAAGATGCATACCTTGGCATTATCACACTTAATTTGGACCTATTTTAGCATCCCCTGCATTAAGTTCCATTTAGGTCACTTATTATGAGCCCCTAAGACCACTTTTTATGCATCTTGAGGCATATTTTAACTTTAAACTAAACCAAAACCCTTAAACAATGATAAATATTGGCAACCCACCTTTTGAACTAAAAATTTAAGCCTTGTGGGACCAAGACATCATTGGTGGCATGTTAGTCCCACCTAGCGGGACAAAGATGCCACCTAGGACATCTTAGTCTCAGGGGCTTTATTTTAAAGAACTAAAAGTAAGAAATGAAAATATTTGAATTAATTTGACCTCTTTTCAGCCTTTGAGATCCAATATTCAAAATATTAAGTAGGAATTCCTATAAAATTCAGATTCCCACCTCATTTTTACCTAAGTAATAAAGGAAGAAAGCAAGTAGTTGAGAAGCAAGAAGGTTGAGAAATTTGAAAGAAGTTTTAGAGTTTTGGAGCAGCCCTCTATTATGTTTTTGTAGGTTTTTCAATTCTTTCCAAGTCAAGATCTAGTATTTCGAAAGATTAGTAATGGATGCCTATTTTGGATAATGAGAGACTATAGGTTGGAGATTCAACTTGTCATGTATCGAAGCCTAACGACTTGTTTCTTGATTGATTCCATCTTCCATTATTGCTCTATTTTCTAACTAAGGAAGGTATACTTCATGTCTATGAATTGATAGGGTGATTAGAGATATCCTTTATAGGCCATTTACATTTGCATCTTATGGATATTATTCTAACAAATTTGAATAGGGTTTCCTCTTATCATTGATTTCATATTCTTAGACACATTTAAGATTAGGGAACACACACATTTCCATTTTTTAGATTTATGCTTTTTCATCAAGATTTAATTCCCAAACAAGAGGTTTGACCAAGGAAAACCCCCATAAAAAATCAATCCAAATACCTTTATTTTGCAAGAATATTTGTAGGTTCAGATCCAAAAGTTTAGTGAAGAAGGAAGTTTAGATCTTCGGTTTCGAGATCACACTCAAAAATCCCTAAAATTCTGATCGAGACTAAAATGGCATCTTGGGCATCCTAGTCCTCCATATTTCAATTTTTAGAGATTCCTCAAGATTTTGTTCCAACATCCAAAGATTTTATGCTTGCCTAAAAAAATAGCAGTGAGACTAAAACGTCATCTTGGGTGTCTTAGTCCTCCAAGGAATATTTTGGTATTTTTTTTATATTTCAAGAATCCTAAATGCATCTCCAAGATTCATAGGTACACATACCCTAACTTGGAGTTGCTCATTTCCAGTATTTACATCTCTCATTTAGCTTGTTTTAGGTTGTTTACATATCATAGCGTGTTTTCAAATATTGTCTTTTCCAAGCATTTGCTTGGTGGTGAACCCCTTATATCAAAAAGAACACCCCCTCCTAAGTCCTCATAATTTTATATTAGATCATCTTGAAAGTTTGATTGTTAATCCTATTAGGGTTCTTATGACATATTTGAATGAGCTAGATAGAATAGGATGAAAAGGTACCCCCTTTCATCCCCCCATTTTTATCTATGTTTCATTTTGGTGAACCTAACTTTGTTTGAGATTTCTTCCTTTTTTGATTTTGAGTCCTTTAAAGTCCTAGATCTAGATTGTGTTCATTAGATTGTGCATCTATGGTTTTTGCCATCTTGCATTAGTGAAATTGCATTTAGGGTTTCCTAGTTTTTACACTAGTGAAAGTGCATATAGGTTGCATTTTTCCTTTCTTGCATCATTACATTTCATTGAAAAATTGAAAAGTGCATTGCTTATTCTCTTAATTGCATTTACAAACATTGTTATTGCATTGGAAATTAAAAAAACTACATTTCAAATATTGCATTTGATTGTTTGTTATTCATTTCTTTTCTTCACATCCATTTGCACCATTCTCTATTTCCAAGCGTCAGGTCCCTGGGTAGGCAACCTGGGAAAGCTATTATCAAATTAGATCTTGTTGTTTTTCTAGGAAAAACCTTTATTGGTACTAAAACACCCTTATTGGTGTCTTAGTCCCTCTCAGGGTTTTCAATCCAGAATCCTACCCGAGTTTTGTGTTGTTTGTTCCAGCATCCAAAGATTCTATGTTCACCCTGGAAATCACAGCAGGACTAAAACACCATCTTGTGAATCTTCGTCCTACAAGAAATATTTTGGCAGTTTGTTTACATTTCAAGAATGCTAATTGTATCTCTAGGTTTACCAAGTACACATACCTTTACTTGTAGTTGTGATGCCTGTTTTCCTCGAAAGTCTTTTAAGTGTTAGCAGTGGATTTAGTGGATTAATTATTAGAATACAAATAATTTAGAAAATACAATATTATTAAAATGGATGTGAATAATCAATTCAAATATAATATGTGTGAGTTTATTAAGAAATTCCAAAATATATAGTTAACCTGATAAATGGAATACACATTCATATAATTCAAATACATTAACACCAAAATACTACATATATACTATTCTCAATATAATTTAGAATCAATGGTTTTAGTACTTATCTAAATAATACAACTTGGAAAAGCTACCTACAAGTCAAACACCTTGTCATTAGTGAAAAAGTACTCAAGAATCGTGTCCATAATGCATCCCAAGTAGAAAGAATATGGGTGTATTACGCACTACACCGTGGGTCCTATTATTTCCTCTCACCTTATGCACCATTGCCAAAATAGGAAGAGGATTTAGTGCATTCCATACTACACCATCGGTCCATCCTCAACCCTTAGAAATATTTCAGTGGTATTAGATCTTGCCCTGGAACAATCTAGGAGGAATATTTGTACTTTTCCACTCTACACCAGTGTTGGTTCCACTAGAACAATGCTCAATACTTGTGCCACAAAACCATACCCTGGCTAGGACCATCTTGAGTGCACGCACTTGTACCCCAAGTTGGACACACACTATAGATGTGCCCCCTTCTCCATCTTGTCCATAGCTCACCAACCACTTTCTTCTTCCTTGATTGTTTTTTTTCCTTGAATGTTCTCATGGCTTCCATGTCTCTTACAAGTCTCACATGAATTATTTATATATCCTTTTAAAGGGTGGTTTCCAAACCATCACACCCTTTCACAAAAGGTTTCCTTTTAATAATTATTTAAATAAATAATTATTCTTCTTTTCTTTAAAGAGTGTTTATTTTATAATTATTCTTTATTAAACTCTATTTTAATCAAAAGATCATAATATATTTTATTTTCTATCTCCCTTTTAATTCCAAAGGGTTATTTATATATTTTTTTCTTCTCTTGGGAAAAAAGTCACATAACAATTCTCCTCCTATAAATTAACTACTGTCCTCAGTAGCACAAGATGCATCTACATCACAACTCAAAGTAGCACTTGATTAGTAATTGAAGATACTAACATTTAATACTTGTATTTTTTCATAATACTTACTTTATCTACATTATCTCCCTCTATAAATTTACAAGTAAAAATCACTTTTTCAATCAAAATTATGATGGGGACTATATAAATGTCTTATGATATATCATGAATTTATAATTCAAAAGATAATTACAATTTATGTACTTAACCTCCTATCCTTCAACTTTATCATTTCACTCACTCATGTAACTTCTTTAAATTTAATCACATAATAATTACTATGCATGCCCAATTGATACTATATGGTAGCTCATAATTTATAAAAGTAATCTATAAATTCAACATACATTCCAAGATGGTATTCATGAATATCCTCTTTTCATATATCAAAATCAATAATATTAGTATAAGACAATTGTTCAAGGTTAATGGGTTGATCAAGTCAACTAACAAAGTACAAATTATTGATATCAATCTTCAATAACCCTATTTTTTATTTTTCTTATAGGTTCAACAACATAGGAAATAGACTAAAATGATTTATAAAAGAAACATGTGAAATATTTAAATATCACATAACCTACTTGCATATCAAGGAAAGAGTTGGAATAGAGAGTCTCTCCCCATATAAGTTTCATCATATCCCCATGCCTAAGCCGAAGAGCCTATTTGGGTTTATATCTTATAACAACATGGTGTCATTCTCACCAACTCATTCCAAACACAATTTCATTTTTCCAAGTTTAAGATGTGAATCCAAGGACCTGTGGTTTATGGGTCCATAATGTTACTTAAAATAAATAAATATAGATGTTGATTTTGCACAACCATGACAAACATAGTAAAATCACTCAAAATTAATAGAAAAATAATAAAAAATTAGTAGGGATATATAATTTTTACCCTAAAAATACTAATACACTAGCTCTTATTTCAAAGACAACTTAGAATAAAATGGTGCTACCCAAATATAAATATGCACCTAATCTATCAATGTTCCAAGGGCTTCGTGAATCATCCAAAACTATATTCCAACTTGATATTTAAGGTTCTATGATTCAAATTTTTGGCTTTCTATGAAATTTAGAAAATCTATAATAAATAAACTAGAAATATGAATAATACCTTTGAAAAAATTTCTAACAATGTATAATAAATGAATTACTGATAGGATGTTTCAATGGCTCGTCAACAACCAAAGATGAAATAGATCAAATAAATTTTAAACCAATATCTTTTTTTTATGAGGTGATACTCTTTATTGACTAATCCAAAAACAAAATTCCATCTCGCCAAGATGAGGTGAATGTATAGGTTTGAACCTTAATCATTTTATTTATTTATTATTATATATATTTTTAGAACATACAAGAGATAAAAGTAAATTCAATACTAATTTTCTTGATTGTGCTTATACTTGTATTAAAAAAAATGAACCTACTCAATTTATCATATACTATGATCAACTAAAAAGAATGCCCCTACTTTTAATTATTGTCAAAATTTGATAACATCATCTAAATTGATTTCTAATATTATTTACGAAAGATCAAAAAAAAAAAAAAACATAGATTATATTAGTAATTAAAAATAATCAATTAAAATTTAATCTTATTCAAATTTAAATTAAAAAAAAATTATTTATTAATCTACTTTATAAACCATTTTCTATTCTTATAAACTTTTTATTTTAAAAAAAAAATTCTAAATTTCTATTTAGTATTTCTTAAATCTCCTTTTATTATTATTTTTATATATATATATTCTTATTTTCTAATCATGATGTTTTCATAATAGATTATATTTTTAATCCCACTCATACTATACTATCTTTATTTCTAAAATCTTTCCAAGCGATTTTGTAAGACACATGGCCATTCATTTTTCCCTAAAACTTTATGTATTATATAGAGAGAGCTTAAGGCTTTTGAAGGTGATTTCATAAGAGACATGGCCATTCATTTTTCCCTAAAAATTGAAGTATTATATAGAGTGAGCTTAAGGCCTTTTGAAGGTTACAGCTCTGCCTTGTAATGGAGGGCATTTTATATAGGATGATATTTATGATTATTATTATCTTTTAATAGTTTAAAATTATTTACTATATTTAATAATAAAATTGTATTTATAGGTATCAAAAATTTATTTATGTGTATAAAATATATTTGAAACATATTAAAATAATAAATAGATATAGAAATTTAATATTTTAAAGGGTATTTTATTTTGTTAATTGTTTAAATTCTAATAAATATGTATTGATTTTTGGAATATGATTATAGATTTTAATTTTATATTTATTTTTTCATAGATTGGATTTAAAAAATGAGTAATTTGTCTCATAACTATAATTTATAGGAAGAAATTTTAATTGAAGAATTGGTCTAAAAAATTTCGTAATCCATCTAATAATCATGAGCCACAAGAACTTAGTTATGATCATTAGGATTTGATACCAATGTGATGTCACTTTTTCTGGAAAGTTATTTAAGTATTAGTAGTGGATTTAGTGGATTAAATATTAGAATAAAGATAATTTAAAAACTACAATATTATTAAAATGGATGTGAATAATCAATGCCAAAGATAATATGCCTGAATTTATTAAGAAATTAAAAAATAGATAGTTAACTTGATAAATGGTATACACATTCATATAATTCAAATACATTAACACCAAAATACTATATATATACTATTCTCAATATAATGTAGAATCAATGGTTTTAGTACTTATCTAAATAATAACACTTGGAAAAGCTACCTACAACTCAAACACCTTGACATCAGTGAAAAAGTACTCAACAATCATGTCCATAGTGCATCCCAAGTAGAAAGAATATCGATGTATTGTGCACTACACCATGGGTCCTATTCTTTCCTCTCACCCTTTGTACCATTGGAAAAATAGAAAGAGGATTCGGTGCATCCCATACTACACCACGGGTCCATCCTCAACCCTTAGAAATATTTCAGTAGTACTGGATCTTGCCATGGAACAGTCTAGGAGGAATAAGCGTAATTTTTTGCTCTACATGAGTGTTGGTTCCATTGGAATAATTCTCAACACTTGTGCCACAAAACCATGCCCTGGCCAGGACCATCCTGAGTGCACGCACTTGTACCCCAAGTTGAACACACACTATAGATGTCTCCCCTTCTCCATCTTGTCCATAGCTCACCAACCACTTCCTTCTTGCTTGATTATTGTTTTTCCTTTAATTTTCTCCATGCTTCCATGTCTCTTCCAAGTCTCACATGAAGTATTTATATATCCTTTTAAGGGGTGGTTTCCAAACCATCACACCCTTTCACAAAGGGTTTCCTTTTAATAATTATTTAAATAAATAATTATTCTTCTTTTCTTTAAAGAGTGTTTATAATTATTCTTTATTAAACTTTATTTTAACCAAAATATCATAATATCCTTTATTTTCTATCTCCCTTTTAATTCCAAAGGGTTATTTATATATATTTTTCTTCTCTTGGGAAAAAATTGACATAATAGGAGTTGCTCATTTTACATATTTACATCTCTCATTTAGCTCGTTTTAGGTTGTTTGAATATCATAGTGTGTTTTCAAACATGATCTTTTCTAACCATTTGATTGGTGGTGATCCCCTTAAATCCAAAAGAACACCCCATCCTAATTACTAATTGTGTATTGGCTCACCTTTAAAGGTTGGTAGTCAATCCCATTAGGGTTCTTAAGACATATTTGAATGAACTTGATAGAATAGGAGGAAAAAGTTACCCCGTTTCATCCTCCCATTTTTATATATGTTTCAAATATAAAAACACTTCCACCTACATCCCACTTATCCATATGATCGTAATAATTCAAGAAAGATCTCAAAAATTCAAACAAATGAAGATCACCCAAAAAAGCATATAGAAGTAAGCAAGACTCTTAATGCAACACGCAAGTGATCGATTACTTGCCTATAACCCACAAAATAACCCAAATCAATCATTCTAATGTGGTGTTTGTTTATGATCGGATAGTTTACTTTACCAGTTACCCAACCAAGATCTTCTGTCAAGTGATACTTCCCCTCCCCCTAGAGAAATGAATATTTACCTACAATCACTAACACATGCACTTGGCAGTCAATTATTCACAATATACATAGTATATATAAACATTTAAAAAGTTATAATAATAACTCAATAACCATTTATTCACATATATGCAACATTTCACCATAGATATAAGATCAACTGAGATAGCATCAAATGAAACAACTTCAAATGAGATAAAATTCATATTGATAATAAGGTACAAGCATAATCTATTTATCTCCATAATTCCCATTACATTCATATTTACCCTATGTAGTAATAGTAAATAGTAACTTCACAATTGGAATGTAACGTACTCCCCCCCTTGTGATTCATCATCCTCGATGATCTATAACCTTTTAACATACAATTAAAGTCAAATAACATTTTACTTACTATTCACAAAATATGTAAGATTTATAAAACATTCATCCTATGTAGCAACCTTGTCCTTCCTAGACCTTGCTTTGAGTGCCCTCACTATCACATAGGGAAATATTGTATGCCTTACACATAGTTACTCTCCCAAATAGTTTGATTACATTATCTTTTATACACATTCTAGATACAATATTAACTATATATGACACCTAAAACATAGTGAACAAAAGTCATTGGCCTAAAAATTTATCCTTAATATAATCCAAATAGATAAGGATTGTCGGTGCATTGTACACTACATTGTGGGTCCCATCCTTCCCCTTTCGTATTTACACTTTTGGACCACTCATAAACCAAGTTTGTCTATCACTTACACATCCATTTTCCTTATCACAAAGTACTTTCTCATGATTACTTATCTATATCAAGCATAACATTAATTATGGACACTTTTCAATCTTGATACTTCTTCATTCTTAAGCTTGGTATCAACAAGGTTTCATCGATGACTTCGATCTTTTACTCCTTTTTCACATTTTATCAAGTCTATGGTTAACCCTATTTCTAAGCCATATTTCAACTTAATAGAGCTCCCAATCTTTCCCTTTTAAATAATGGTCCAAACTTCAATGTTAGAAGTTTATAAATCATTCAAGATTAAGTCTACCAATTTTTCTTGTTTGACTATAATAACATATTGCACATTCACTCAACTCAATATTTCATAGTATGATCATGGTTTACATAACCTTAGATCATTATTTTCCTATTCAAAACTGAGATAACCTTCTCAAGAATAGTAAGCAACTACTTCCCACAATATATTATTTAGGACCAAAATCCTATAAGTCAAGCTTTGAAATAGCGTTGGTTAATTTGATGATTTTATCCAATAGAAAATTATGTCATTTTTTACTGACATAGGAAAATTGATTTGTCTTGTGTTCTACCACTTTCCCTCTAGAGTCTCAGGAGAGTATACATGCCATATCAATGATGAAATCCGCTCTTCATTTCATGGAATACTAGAAATTACCTTCCCACATTCCGTGTAGCTTCTTACTCTATCTTTTTCTAGGTTAGAGTGGTTTCTCATCTGACAATTCCCTTTCTGGTTCCGATGTCCTAACTCTAACATTAATTTCCTCATTTTGTTCCTAAATCTTCAAAGTTTTGGGTACATAGGTTCTTTTACATCCAATAATAATTTATTATTTGACTAAGTGAAAACCTATTTTGATCTCACACTACCTTTGATTCCCATGTAATAAGGGTTATAATTTTTGTGGAGATAAATCCCTTTTATCATAGGAAATCCACAACTTGGATTTATTTTTTCTTCGGATCATTTTGAAAGATGTAATCCATATTCTAAGTCAATCTTTTTTTTTGGATAAAAATTGGTACTAATTTTGAGTATTAATCCTTGTTCATTCAGGTTAGTCCATGGAAGATATCAAATTAAATTGCATACCTAATCACCAAGCATGAACGTTTCTCATTGGTTCCATTGATTCCCTTATTAACATTGGTGATTCCCAGCTTGGGTATATCCTTTTTGGGCACAAGAAATGAATTTGGTGTTCTACTTATTAAAATTTCCAACATTTCATGCTAAATAAGAATGCTACTATGTTTTGACATAAGTAAATATGATTCCCTTTGAGAGTGTATCCATTTTAATATAAGAGCCACTCAAAAAAAGATTCTTGTCAATAATATTACTTCCTTTAACTCAATAGTTATCCTACCTATGTTTCCATTCTTATGGAATTTTCATAATATCAAGTGATATACACATTCTCATGGGTGAATCTCAAACTCAATATTCGAGTCTAATTCCTAAGATAGAGTCCTCAATCATTGGTGATTACTTTACCCTATATGTTCCAAACAAGATCAAATGTACAACTCAACCAAGTAAGTTATTGCAAACTTAAAGGTGTTAATGATTAGTCTAGTACATAACCAAACTCAATAGGTTAAATCTCTTCATAGGTCTCTCTCTTTATTTGAATAAAATTATTGTCCTAATTAGGTTATTCTTAAACCTAGGGTTTCATTCCAATATAAAGCATGATCAAATAATCATTCTCATAAATATATTTTTTATGTGGTTTACATAACATCACATCCTACCTTATCTTAATCACTCCATCTCTATGGCTTTATAGCTAAACATTACCATCCCCAAGTCTCTTAGCATAGTAAGCTTCAGTGTCAAGTCACTTCATGAAATAGATATATTTCATAATATGTAGTATTACTACTTATGTATAGAAATAAAATTGTTATCTAAATTCTCCATAGAAGGTATATATGAGTTTAGATACAATTTCTTCCAATCACAAGTAAGCTAGATCTTTCTTTGCCAAATCCATAGAAAATGAGCTTTCCTTTTAGGATCAAATTATCTACCTATTATTTTCCAAGGCATCAATGATAATATCGTTTGATCTTCCAATCATATAAATATAAGGTGTGTAATGATAATAGGTCATATTCCCTGACCTTTCCATTTATCTTTCTCAAAAAATTCCAATACCTTTTTCTTGTGGTCATAAAATGTATGACTTAGTTAGCATCATGACTTGTGAAGAAGTCATTAGTTCTTCCATATTGAGAACATATCCATTTTTTTCGTTGGGTGGGGTACTTAACTCAAGTCAATCCACTCTCTTCCTCCCCACTTAGTGGTTTCCATAACATGTTTTCTACTCAAAGTTTAACTCCTAGCTTTAATTTCTTCTTTTGAAAATATTTGACATTCCTTTTTGTTAACATTCTATTGCCTTTTCCTTGCCTCAATGGCATATCTCGGATATACTTTTTCCAAAAGCTAGATTCATTGTTGTTTTTCTATCTCATAGATTTCAACATTTTGTATCATCCACTGGGAGATCTAACGAATAATCAACAACTTTAATTATTAATAGACACCCTATTAATCTAATTATTTTTCCTATATCCCTTTTGGTAGAGTAATATCCATGCTCACAAGCCTCTTTATTTGATGTTATTTTCATCTTAGAACATTTTTTTCCTTGTGACTTCTATTGTTTTGACACATAGTGCCATATTGCATTCCATTTTATTTTGGAATATTTTAACGAATGTTAGTTTTTACAAATGTGTGGATGATTTCATCTTAAAATCCAACCAATCTATGTACTATCCAAACCTTTTCTCAAACCAACCTAGTTTATATTTATATGTTTCTTTCTCATAATAACTTTTTTATGTGACTTTATTTCAATTCTAGGAATCTTATTCTCTCATAACCGTTAGAGATACCAAAGTTATTTGGTCTCATTATCTCATCTTAAAGCTTTGAATTGTTCTCATTGGTTTTTCTTGGTGGAACCATGCTTACATTGTTGATTACTTCTTTTTGAACTTTCTATTTTTTCCCTTTTTCCTAGGTACTGACTCTTTTCTTGAATGATCATATCCTTTATACAAGAATTAGATCTATGTCAAGAGTTATTCATCCCTTGTGGATAAATATTTCATTGACACTTTAATTCAATAAAATCTAGATGTTTTCCTTGCCTATAAATATATTCGTAGTGTTTTCACTAAATCCAGGAATTCTTAACTCTTTCCAACTATAATTGATACTCTTAAGAGGTTATCGCATTTCTTCTCATTCCCTTAGAGTCATATATTTATTTCGTAGGATAAAGGTATATATTTTTTATTCTTCCTAACCTTCCTACATAACTTGATTGCCTAATATTCAACAATCCCAGGTAATATCATAAGTTTTCGATTTAGGAGTTCCTACTCCAGTGGTGATTCTTAACTAGTCCCAATTTACACAAGATATCAGGAATCTCATCTTCCTTTTCACTTACCTATGTTCTTTTCTCTTGTTGTTGTGGCACAATAACTTCTCATCCATTATCTCCTGATAAGGTTTACACATTGTTTCATAATGAGATCACAGGTTTCAATGCAGAACCTAGATATGATACCACATGTAACATACTGGCCCTTCGATAAAGTAAAAATTTCTAAATTTACACCATATGAGTAAATAAACTATGTAACAAGTCATTGTAATAAAAAAATTTCTTTTATTGTGAATATACGATCAAGATGTCATAGCATATTATAATAAATATTCCACTTCATTACAATAATTTCACAAGTACAAGTAACAAGAAGAGATGCACTTACATACATAGCTCCAATGAGATTTATAACTAATAGTTGAAAGATGGTCCAAGATCTTCCCTTTCAAATCATGGTTCTTTTGTCTCCTGCTATGGAGGAGAAGCATCACTCAGACACCTTTTTTCCAGCCAAAGACACATAATGTGGTACCCCACACATCTATCATTCAATAGATGGACCTTCCCTTCAATGAAGAGATTGGTAGTGTAACTGATAATGATAGCCAATTGATCATAGTGTTGTGTCCTACATAACTAGAAGCTGTGTAATCCAACAATCGCAAAATAGTATGTAATACTAGATCATGGTGAACTGATAGTGTAGTCTCAATAGTCACACAATATTTCATGGATTCTCGAACATGACACTACTTTGATCAAAGATTTTGAATTCAATAAATGACTTAGAGTCATATATAACATACACTACTAGGGGTCAATTTGAGTTAAGGCTATCTTCAGTTACACATAGGTATTGTCCTTCAATGGGTAAATCTGTCACCCCAGACTAACCTACAACATACTAATATACTTGTAATGAATCTAATTATCAAGTAAGTACACAAGCTATCTCCCATACTAGATTAACTATCCTAGGAGTAACACAAGATTTTCGAGTTAATTTAAGAACTTAGCTAGGTGTACCTCAAGTGACTCTTGCAATTAATCAAGCCTAGTATATAATATCTAAGATATACACCCATCTCCTACTATGGAGTAAATACAAACACATTGCATCCCATGTTCAAACATATCTAGTATAATTAAATACCTATTTTGTACCACATGTAACATAATTAATTACCTATGTCAAGTAATCTCTTCAACATATCTAGTATAATTAACTATATGGGTCAAGCAATCTCTCCTATCATGGAGTACATAAAAAAAAATTATAAAAACAATCTAAAAGCTTCAATTCCCTTTTTTGAAGGCACTCTTAATTACTTCTATTACTCAAACAAAAAAAAAATTCATACAACATATAAAATACATCAATTCCAAGTAAATAATAAGAAGAAGAAATCCCCATGCCTATTATTGTTTATCCCAAATAATGATGATAGTGCAAACTTCTCCAACATTAATTCAACTTGAATCAACTTCCCAAAATAATTCCCTCTCTCTCCCGTATTGATAGCACACTTCTATCAAACAATAAGACAACTCTTCCTCATAAAGCTCACTCTTTTCTCACTTATTAACAAATGATAATGATTGTTAAAGCTTAGATATGGTAAACAAGAAAGGACATATATCTTTGGTAAGATACATCTCTTCCAAGTGATATGGGATAATGGAAATAATGAGCATAGTAGAAAATAAGAATGAATATGAATGATATTAAATAATGATCACATAGGAATGATATGAAAGAAAATGCATTTCAAATTAAATGTTGCAACTATTTATAGAGTAGGAAGCCTCCAAAAATGGTCAAGTTAAGGTATGGAGATTGACACCAATTGCATGAAACATGATTTAGCATAAAGGTGGCGATAGATGAAGATTAGACTCAACATTTACCATTAACAAATTGACTACATATTGACAACATTCAAAATACCATTTCAATTTGCACATGGAGAATTCACAATTTTATCCCAAAATGACATCTACTGGAAAGTGAAAAAAAAGGTGGTGCCAAAACCTCTAAGTTGGCACAATTTCCAGCTAAGAAGAATATGTCAATGATAATTCAACAACACATAATCTAAATAGGCTAGTTTATGGTTTGATTCAACTGAACCTTTTAAATGTGTTGGACTAAGTCCACGTCTTTTCCATTTATCATATTGACCAAGTCAAAGCCAATAGATATTAAATGTATTGCTATGTATCACTCATATGTATTTTGGAAGGTGATATGTAGCTCTTTACACAGTGATTTGTATGATCCAAAGTCAACTTCCAAAATAATGTCCAATATCGACATATTTTAGCCATGGACTTATAACGTCAAAAGAAGTCTTCTATAAATTGAATTCTTATTAAGTAAGAATAAGTTGAATTCCAAATGTATAAAATAAATATGTAAAGTATATATTATTATTATATAAATATATTATAAATATCATATACATATATATATTTAAATTCCTTCATATATATATAGATATATAATTATGTATTGTAAGCCAAACATCATACATTTGATATATATATATATATATAATTATAGTAAACACATTATAAAGGATGTTTGTATAAATGTGTATGCCTATATGTACACGTATATGTAAGTATACCAAATCGATGCATCCATATGAGGATTTCCACTTGCTAATGTACGCAATTATCGATATGCCTATACATATGGATATATATATATGTTCAAATCCAATTCACTTACAACCATTTACGTTACAATCATATTGATAAGTGTCCAGGTGTGGTATATCTATACATGTGATAAGGAGAAATATGCTAGTCTAAAAATGCAAAACAAAGTAGAATGCAAGAAAATAAAATAACACCTAACACCTCAATGATTAGCCTAGTTGGATTCAAAACAAAAAGATGAAAAGAAAGAATGATTATACCTTTTATCGAATCGATCATTTGGTTGGCCCTTGATAATATTATTGATATGTGCTCCTTAGATGATAAATATGCATTTATGATGGTAGATGAATGATTAATGAAGGTGGATGGATGCAATAATACATACTAAGATGCAAAATGCAATAGTAAGAGGCTCCAATAAATTGCTAAATTGGCTTAAAAGGCTTGAGAGCATAATTTTTGTATGAATGCACTAACTCACTCAATTAATGAGAAGAGGGGGCTATTTATAGAAGAAATTGAATTCTCTAGAGGATTCAACAATCAATATTGAGCCACCATGGCCAAGATGGAGGGGTATGGTGAGTTGAGGACTCACAAGCTCTCACATCTTGTCATGTGGTGGGTGAAGTGTTCAAAATACAAGGTGAGATGGAAAGGGTACAAGTGACATGGAAAAAGCCATGTGGTCCCAAGGTACTTGTACTTGCAAGTATCTTGGGATGAGAGCGGATCTCTACAAAAAGTAATCCCTTGTCCCCAAGTGGGACTGAAAGTGACAAATGAGGACTTTTAGAAAGTCCACCCTTGTCACCATGGGGATTGGAGATGACCTTAGAGGAATAAAAATGAATTCTTAATTCACTTTTTGGAAGAGACCAAAGGGTAAAACAAGATTCCCCTAAAAGGGGTCATTGTCCTATGGGTACAATGTGACATATGGGATTTCATGGGGAATACAAATGCATGGAGGGAATAAGTGTGAATTTATAATTCACATGAGGAAGAGGTCAACCCAAAAAAGGTAAGTACCAAGAAAGGTTGACCTAAGGACATACTAGAAAAGGTAAGTGATTAGGAATAGGATTGTGCAAATAGGTGATTAGGCTAATTAATGATGATTAGAGGAAAGTGGCTAGATATGGAGGATGTGACATTATTCCTAATTAAGGATATGCAAATATTAATGAAGGATTAATTAAATTAATCCAACTTAGTGAAAAGGTTATGGAGGATGTGACAAGGAGAGAGAAAGAATGAATGAAAAATTAAAAAGGATAATTGACTAAATTAAATAAATTGACTGCACATTTATTTAATTTAGAGATGAAGTGGGCTAATGTATCAAGTATTTAATTAATTAAATTAAATACCTTAGAAAAATTAGGGAAAAGGGGAACATTAATTAAATAAATAATTTAATTAACATTTGATGAAGGGGATGAAGTGGATTAGTGAAAGGGATAAATTTCACCTTGTGTAAAGGATCAAATTTAGGTGTCTACATTTTTTCCCTCTTCAAAATATTGTTAGAATAACAATATTTCAAAGAAAAATAAAATGCAGATGACTCTATAGAGGAAGCGACTAGAGGAAACATGCCCTAGCATAGAAGAAGTTGCGTGAGCTACCGAAATGGATGGGAGTGAAAGGGGATGCCCCAATTAAGAAAACATATGACCAAGAAAGAGGTGTGGATAGATTGGTAGGGTATGACCCCTCAAGAGGGCAGTAGGGGAAGAAAAAGGGGGCCTTGAGCGACTTCTCAATATGAAGAAACAAAAGGTACAGTTGGAAATAGCTCAAAAAATCAGACAAGTTTTCCTTTTCAACGAAATCGAACAGACATACAGGGCACAAATGGTGGCCCTAGAAATTTTGAGGATTAATTGGAGTAAGAGAAAGTTAAATAAAGGGAAAAAATTTCTTGAATTTAAAAAGAGGGGGAAAGTTATAAATAGTAATTTTGGAATTACTATTCCTCATTTAGATAAATATTAGTGAGAGAAAGAGGAGAGGAGAGGAGAGGAGAGAGAGATGATGGTAGATGATTATGATAATGGAACCATCCACCATGCGGACAAGGTGCATAGTTTCTATGCCGAGCACACTATCCCATGCCAGGTTAGACTCAAAACCCCCCTTTGTGATTTTAGCATCTTTGGATGTATTTTTTAAGTTTAATGCATTTTTGAAAACATGGGTTTTGGTTTCAGGATAGATTAGGAAAATGGGTAGGAGACAAAATTTAATTTCATTGAGCAGGTTGGGAGAAACATCAAATAGTGATGTGGTTGAAAAATAGGGGGTGAAAGGAAAAAAGAAAGACTAGAGGAAATTCAACATAGTTTGCCTCATACAAGGGCGACCATGTCGTGAAAAATGGGCGTCCCCACTCGAGAAAGGGCGGTTGCACCTTGTGGAGGGGTGGCCATGCCCTAGAGAGGGGCAGTCGTGCCTAGGAAAGGCAGCCCCACCCATTGAGTAGTGGAGCCCCAAGAACAGGTGGCCTGCCCATCGAGCAGTGATGCCCCAAGAAGGGGCGGCCCCGTCCAATTGGCGGCAACGCCCTAAGAAGGGGTGCCCCACCCAATAGGGGGCGGCCTCGCTCGATAGGTAGTCGCACCCCAAAAAGGGGTGACCCCACCCGACAGGCGGTGACACCTTGGGAAAGGGCGACCCTGCTCAACGATCACCAGTGCCTCGAGAAAATGGGTGGCCACATCCCAAAACAAGGGTAGATATGCTCGACAAAAGGGGTGATTGTGATTGAAAAGGAACATGCCAAGGGCGTGAAGGGAAAAAGTGGAAAAAAGAGAGAAAATGAAGGAAAATCCTCTAAGGGAAGAGTGTTAGAAAAAAATAGTGTGAACTGGAACTCAAGGCCAAGAAAGAAAGGAAGGGAAGGGTGTGGGAAGGGGAGGAAATGTGAGTGAGAAAGGTGTCCAAGGTTGGAAAATAAATAAGGGGAATGATGTGGTGACTGAAATATTGTGTGGTTTGACTGCAGAGGTTCGATACTTTGGAGATGCGTGAGAGGAGATCAGAGATGATCATAGCGATGCATCGAGCGATGATCGGAGTGAACCATCAGTGTTTGGTGTAAGAATGCCTACTGCATCTCTTCAGATATCCATCCATTAGGGCACATCGAGCGATGCTAACAACCTTGATCAAGCGCCAGGATTCAGTGACATTGACATTCCATCTCTTGACAAGAGAGATGATATTGACCCTGGAGGGTGTCTGAAGGATTTTGAGATTTCCCATAGCAGGGCACATGGTGAGAGATCTCAGATCAAAGGGAGAGGATATGGATCATAGCATATGGGGTTTTTTTGGACAAGAGGACTTGCCGATAGAGAAGAATATCTTGGACGTGGATAGATGCTTGGGGCTGAGAGTACCACCACTACCTTTGTATCTTTGTGGGTTGATTAGTGGGATACTGATTCCAGATAGGAGTGGGAGACTCTACAACCTTTACTACATGGAGGTTATTTGACATATCATCAAGAGGAGGGATGGATAGTTTGCATGGGGTCCATGCATCTTGGCACAACTATATAAAGACATGCACAAGATCTGCTATTGGGGAGTGCTAATTGTGTGTCACATAAGATTGATGTAGGGGTGGGCCTAGGAGCACATTAGTGTGGCTAGACCAGATGTGGTACGAGTGGGCGATGAGGATATGAGATTGTCGGTGGCCTATTGGTACGGTGCAGAGTATGAGTGGGTTTTTTCAGTATCGAGGGGCGAGAGATATAGATAAATGGAGGAGGTTTTTTGAGAGGTCATATATGACATGAATCTTTAGAGGATGGATGAAGGAGGAGGCGAGGCATAAGGGATACTTCATCACTCATTGTTATATAGTTAGGAGAGAGTCGTGGACAATAGAGTCACACTGGCCAGATCGGGTGACACGATAGTATGGGTTGATATAGGATATTCCAAGTGCCCTGAATATGTTTATATAGATTACACGGGAGCACTAGGAGACATTGGTGTGAGAGATGGTAGAGTACCTAGGGAGGGCTAAGGGATTGGTATATGCATGGATCACTATGAGATATGCAACATGGTTTATGTGACACCGTCCTATCCAAATTACACTAGAGGTGTCGATCATAGAGGCATTAGGATTTGGATTGGAGGATGAGGCCAAAGTAGTAGGAGGGGGGAGGAGATGATAGACAGGAAGGGCTAGGAGGAAATAGAGGAGAGGAGTAGGGGTAGCTTGAGTAAGAGGAGAGGATTAGTGAGGGGCAACCTTAGTAGGAGGAGGTGAGTAGAGAGGGTTGGAGGTGGGTATAGCTGGAGGATGACGGAGGAGAGTACCAAGAGTAAGCAAAGTTGTAGACTAGCCGAAGAGAGTACTAGAGGCAGCTGAAGCAGGTGGACATCAGGGGGTATTGAAGGTAGAAAAAGCAGGGGGACAGGGAGAGGATTCAGTGGGAGGTGAATGGAGATTAGGTAGGATGAGGAGGAGAAAGAGGGCTCGAGTCCAGCTTGAGGAGGAGAGACAAGATGTTGAGCTGATGGAGAGGGATGAGGTTGAGGTGATGGACAATGGAGCTAAGTAGGCACCCAATGAGCTAGAGATGGAGATGTACGAGGATAAAGAGGAGCTTGAGGTAAAATGGCAGATGAGGGTTGGGCATAGGTGATAGCCGAGGGGAGTTGGGGTGGCCATCAAGGTTCATCAGGAGCTCGAGAGACCAAAGATGGAGATGCACAAGGAGAGATATGAAGAGGAGGATGTGATGGATTTGGACATCCTAGTGGTGGAGCCACTGGAATCTATACTATATGTACCACCTGAGGATCCTATTGTATTATTGAGGGGGGCCTAGGTGAGGCACCAAATGACAGAGCAGAGGCTAAGGATTGGAGCGGAAGAGGTTATCATACTTAGGGCTGAGGGGAGGAGGCTTCAGGCAGAGGTAGTCAGACTAGATGCCACAAGATAGAGGGATTGTGTCTTCATTGTTGATCTCCTAACTTCACAGGTACAAGATGCCAATAGGTAGAGAGATGAGCTATGTAGTGAGCTAGACAAGGTGACCTAGGATCACGATAGATTATAGGAAGTGATGAGTATATCACATGGCACAGGACAACATGAGTTTGGAGGGGATGGGCAGTAGGATGAGAGGGATATGGAGGAGTTGAGGGAATATGTGGTAGTATTGGTGAGGGAGAGGACTAAGCTCCAAGATAGGGCATCCATGATAGAAAAAACACTTGGGGATGTGAGGTCGAGGGAAGAGGCAATAGAGGCCCAGTTAGAGATGGCTTAGAGAGAGAGGGACATGATGCATGTTGAGATACAAGCCTTGAAAGAATAAGCTCATTCAATGCAGGGGGAGAGGAATATTGCATAGGCACAAATAGTGATACTACAGAGTGGTGGTGATAGATCAGGGGATGCCTCAGAGGTACAAGTAGTGGATGAGGTGAGAGATAAGCTATAGGGGGAGATCGATCAGCTGAGGATGGCATAGGGGCATGGGCCAAGGAGAGGAGATTCATTACCAAAGATCAAAATAGATACAGATAGGAGTGGAACATTCTCTCAGTTCAAGTTGTAGAGAAAGATGAGTACATGAGAGAGGTATCCTTCTGGATGATCGCTTATTAACAAGCGGTTCATAATCCTTCACAGTGTATGTTTCACATTGAGCGACAATCTTCATAGATGATTGCGCCGTCCCAGTCACTAGGGACACAAACCAGAGGATACAATGGCTCTCAGATGACCATCCCTCGTAGAGGGCCAGTGCCCAAGTGGCCACAAAGGTCAGATGTGAGAAACTCATGGTTCAGAGGACCAAAGGGACTTGATCCTGACCATTGATAGGTACAAGATGGGACACAATACAAAGTAGTAGAGATTAGAGTAGATCCATAGTCTTGTACTCATAATTTATTTTTGGTGACAAATAATATATGTATTGTGATTATGAGGGAAAATATTATGGATGTCGTGGAAGATATTTTATTTTTTGGATTTTGGATATGATATGTGAGAGCCCTTACTGATACTATGTGTATGTTTATGAGTTTATGATGGGTGATGTTATGTATGAATACGCCTATATGGATTTATTTTTATGCTTAGATGGATGCATGATTATGATTCATAATTATTACGTTGATACCTAAATGATGCAAGATGTGATAAATGATTTCTATGATTATTTCTATGTGCATGATGTCTAATTTCTATGATGCAAGATGTGATGGATAATGTGATATGTAAAATGAGATGGTTATTTATGAATGCATGATGTCTAATGGATTTTATGATTATTGCTATGATGGATGATGTATTATGACATGCATGATGGTTAATGTTTATGATGGATGTGGTAATGAACCTAATGATATAAATCAAAATGAATATGTGAATGAATGAATGTTAAGATGCATAGAATAATTAATGAAAATTAACCTACTCAACTTAAAATGTAATGAAATTTAATGAATCTATAATGAGAATTATATTAAAGAAAATAAAATGTGATCCTAGATGTCAATAAGGGCCTACATAATTATGGAAGAAAAGAAGGCGATGGGTGTGTGACTGCACCTTTCAAGAACCATAGGACTCCTTAGAAGAAAGGGAAAGGTGGAGGGAATCATCATTTTCACAATCCAAAATCATAATTCATGGGAAAAGAAGGGATGAAGGATACATGAATGCAATGGGAGAGAAAATGAAATGCAATCCTAATGCAAGTTATCATCTTCGGAGCACTAAGTTTTTCTATAACACAAGACCCTAGTTACCATGGTATATGGACCAAGGCAGATTAGTGTCTAATGCATAAAAAATACAACAAAGAGGAAGACTATCCCAATACCCCAAAGTCGCGATGACTTTGGTAGGGCTAGGTATTGTGATAACCATAAGCACAAAAGGATGTACTGGCATAATGCAAGACCTCATGGGTCTTAGAGGGTACTATGCGAGGCAATCGGGAAAACAACAAACAAAAGAAAAATCAAGATATGCCCATATGTTAACCAATCAAAACACACCACAATATGAGAAATTATGGTGGCCTTGAAAAGTGATGATAGGGGGCTCAAGTGATAAACAAAAACCAAAAGCATCAAAATATTGCAGTCAATTTCTAAACATATTTTTCCATAGGATCAATTTGATGGATGGGGTTGATGCAATCTATTAGGAAGGATAGATCTTGTTGAGACCAAATATGGATGTGAAACTAAGAGATTGATTAATAACGTAGGATATTCAAAAATTGATTAAATCTTGTGATAGAAATGGATTCCATTTGTGAGGTACCAGTGAGATAAGGACATACCTTGATGAAAAGACACAAGACACAAGACATGAGACTCAACCTAAAGACCTAGGGGCTTTGGGGTTGATCAAAGATCAACCTTGCCTACATGAAAGTGTAGAGCCCTCGTAGTTCAAGAAAAGACTGATAAAAGTGGAAGGAAGATGATGATCATATAAACTAACCATCAAAACAAATAAAAGAAAAGAAAAGTCTCGAGGGCATATCAAATGATCAGCCTTTTCTATGTTCAAGCACAGGGGAAGTGTAGTTCAAAAAATATCAAAGAACACCAATGAATAAGATCAAAAAGTGGACAATGGTGACAGATGATGAAGGAGAAAGTAGACAGAGAAGAGTGCCTCGGGGGTAGATCAAATGATCAGCCTTGCCTATGTGCAAGCACAGGGGCAATGTAGTTTGACAAGGAGGGACAAAAAAAGATGAAAGAAAAAACAAAGCCCCGAGGGTGGATCAAATGATCGGTCTTGCCTACATGAAAGCATAGGGGAAACCTAGTTCGCCCAAGATGGGATGGGATCTAGATGGAGATAGAAACGATGGATGATCCTCGATGGAGATGACCAAAGCTAAGATTAGGATAGAATCTCAAGATGCTGGATAGAGGATTATATTCATCCAATGCTCAACTAGAAATATACCAAGCGACCAAGGGATGTAAGCAGATGAAAAGATAGGATCAATTGGAGGATATTGAGATTTGGATGGATAAAGCATAAAGTGATTAGGATGCGAGGTAGATAATGATTAAGTCCTATATGAAAGGCACCTATTTCAAGGTTTTCACCAATCATATGTATCCAAGGTGCCACACAGGGGTGGTTTTCACCATAGGACAAATTATATATCTTTACTATTTTTGGATTTTCTATTTTGATAAAAAAATAATTGTGTTTTCGAGATTTTACTAGGAAGGATACCCCAGCTGACCTAAGTATAAAATTTCTTCAAATGCATGATATTGATGGGTTCTTCCCATGGCTCTCCTTCAGGGGTAGATAACCTGTATGCTCCAAAACCATATTTGGTGGTGATGACATAAGGGCCTAACCAATTGGCTTCAAAATTACCCTTCTTATCTTGATCTTGCTGATTCCGTTGATTTTATTTGAGAGCTAAGTCACCAGCATTGAATTGGTGAGGGTAGACCTTCTTATTGTAACTTTTTTTGAGTCGGTGTTGATAGGATTGAAGATGGTTGTAGGAATTGACTCATTTTTCATTGAGTAATTCCAATTGTGTGAGTTCTACCACTTCGGTGTCTTCGTCAGTGATCAGATTCTTTAGTGATATTCAAAATGAGGGGATTTCAACTTCAATTGGCAAGATGGCTTCAACAACATAGATAAGGAAGCATGGAGTAGCGCTGGTGGGGGTGTAGATGGACATGCAGTAGGTCCAAAGGGAAAGATGGAGATGGAGGTTCCAATCTTGACCAGTGCTATTAACCATCTTCTTAATGATTTTAATCAATGTTTTATTGGTCGCCTCTTCTTGAACATTACCTTGGGGGTAATAGGGGGTAGACTAATGATGTTGGATATGATACATTTCATAGAGTAATTTTATGCACTTATTCTTGAATGGATTTCCGTTGTCAGTGATTATGGTGGAGGGAATTGCATACCTATAGAGGATATGGTAAAGGATGAACTTAGAGATTTGAACACTAGTGATTTGAGTGAGTGGGATGGCTTCCACCCACTTGGTGAAGTATTCAGTGGCTATGATAATGAAGGTGTGACCATCAAAGGATGGAGGGTAGATCTTGCAAACCAAGTCAAAGCCCCATTGTGAAAATGACCAAGGTTTAGTGATAGGCTATAACTCTTGTGCCAGGGTGTGAATTAAATCTGCATGTTGTTGACAGGGAAGACACCTTTTGACGAACTCACAAGAATCATGATCCATAGTTGGCCAGTAGTATCCTACTCATAGAATTATTTTGGCTAAGGACATACCATTAGAATGGGCCCCATAGACACCACTGTGCACTTTTTCTAATGTAGTGTGGGCTTTAGTCTTGTTTAAACACCGTAGGAGGGTTCCATCATACCCACGTCAACAAAGCATACCACCAATGATGGTGTAGTAGGTTGTACATTCGATAAAATATTTTTGTTGGTTTCTTGTGAGGTTAGCTGTAGGTTATTTTCACGAAGATAGGTATAAATGTCTTGGTACCAAGAGTATTCGGGGTTTACAATTTCATAGACCATTTCACTCTGAGGGATGTCATATGCAGGGATTAACAGTTGTTCTACCAAGAACTTACATTTGGTACGATCTCTAGGCATATCCAGGAGGGAACCAACAGTGGCCATGGAATTAGCAGCTTTATTTTGTATCTTGAGGATTTGGTCGAATTGGATGGAGATGAAATATTTCTTGAATTCATCCACCATGCATTTATAGGGTAACATCTTGTCATCTTTTGTGAGAAATGCATCATTAACTTTCTTGATAACCAGTTGAGAGTTACCAAAGATGTGAAAGTGTGAGATATGCCATTGAATGAGAATCTTAAGGCTCGTGAGGAGAGCTTCATACTTATTGATTTTTACTGGTGCAAGGAAAAGAAAATTTGAATGATTTTGGTATGTAGTCACCTTGGGGGTTTACAAGAAATACTCCTGCTCCTAATCCATTTTTAGTTTGGGATCCATCAAAATACAATGTCTATGTGGTGGCTTTCAATACTGCAAAAACCCCTTCATCTCAAAACTCTATCTCTAAAGTATAAGCATCGACCTGTGGAGCATCCAATAATTGATCCACAATGACCTTCCCTTTGATTGTGTTGTGATCCACATATTCTATGTCAAATTCACTGAGTGGGATGACCCATTTAGCCATGCGACCTGTCAATGTTGTTCTTGATAACAAACATTTTAGCGGATCAACTTTGGAGATCAGCTTAACTGGATGACTGAGCATGTAAAGTACGATTTCTAGGAGCTAAAGACAACGGCTAGGCAGGCATTCTCCATTGGAGAATAATTGAGCTCATAAGCAACGAAAGTCTTGCTAATATAGTAAATTGCCCATTCTTTATAGGATTCATCATGTTGTGCCAATAATGCCCCCAATTCCATAGAAGTAGCTGAAATGTAAAGGAGGAGGGGCTTTCTTGGGATAGGTAGCATGAGAATATGTGGGTGAGCCAATTATTCCTTAATCTAATCAAAACCTAGCTGAAATTGTGGGTTCCACTTAATTGTGGTGTCTTTCTTCAAGAGGTGTGTGAATGATTGACTTTTGTCTGCCATTTGAGCAATGAATCGACGGAGGAACTAGAGCTTACCTTGTAAACTTCATAGCTATTTTAGATTATAGGGCAGAGGAATTTTTATGATGGCCTTAACCTTACCGAGATCAACCTCAATTCCTCTATTAGAGATGTTGAATCCCAAGAGTTTGTTGACGGCTAAACCAAAAACACATTTCTTTAGATTGTGGCATAATTTATACTATTCCAGGTGATCAAAGATCTTTTTTAGGGTGGTCGGGCGCTCTTCTCTTGTTCTAGAGATCATCAACATAGTCTTCCATGATTATGTGGATAAAGTCGTGAAAGATAACTATCGTAGCTCGCTCGTATGTTGCCCCCACATTCTTAAGTCTGAAGTGCATGATATTGTAGCAAAATGTACCCCAAGGTGTTGTTAAGGTAGTCTTGTGTTGGTCCTCAAGGGAAATCTTGATTTGGTTGTAACTAGAGAAAGCATCCATGAGGGACAACATCTCATGTCCTACAGTGGGGTCGACTAGCATATCAATATTCGGTAGGGGGAATTCATCTTTTAGAAATTCTTTGTTGAGATCTTGGAAGTCTTTATAAATTATGATGTCTCCACTAGGTTTAGTGATTGGGACTATATTGGATATCCAATCAGAGTAGTCAATCAGTCAGATGATCCCTATTTCTAATATCTTTTCTAATTATTTCTTCACCAGGAGGGCCACTTGAGGGTGTATTTTTCTTAGCTTCTATTTAATACGTTTTGCGTTAGGATGAACATCTAGGTGATGTACCACCAAAGCTGGATCAAGACTAGGAATATCTGAGTATGTCCAGAAAAAATTGATGATTCCTTCTTTCAAGAGATTGATGATGGTAGAATTTTCATTTGTCGATAGTGCCTTAGCCACATAAGTGATCTTGGGGTTCTCTTTTGTTCCAAAGTTTACAACTTGTGTCTCTTCAATCAAGATAGATGATCGACCAAATAAGTGAGTTCTGACAAGGGGAAGATGAATGTCTCAATCTTCTACTACCTTTTCGAGGTTTTCACTAGCAAATATGCCTTTTTTTTTTACTATTTCTAAGTGACAAAGTGCCTCAAGGAGGTCTTCACTAAGTGACCCTTTTTTATTTTGTTTCTTTTCGGTTTTTTGGTTGGGGTGTTCCCCCAATCCCATGAGATGCACATATTGATCCACTGAGGGAAATGTGTTGGGAGGTGCAATACTTTGTAGGTCATAATCTATGAGTTCGGGATGTTTTAGGGATAATGTGATGGTGCAAACAAGTAGGCATTTGAACATGGCAGAGAGGTCAATGTGATCAATGTCATCATATGCATGTACGATGGAATCCTCCTTTGGTATCTCCTTGAGGGAACCATTGTCAACAATAACATTGTTAGAAGTGCTAGAGGATGCCACAGGACCCTTGTATTTGGTATCGTAGCCTAAGCCCATTTTTTTTAGAGGAATGGAAGCTTCTATTGGTTGCAATCTTCCCTATTCTGTCATACCAAGGCCTCCCCCCTAATAGTTGTGTTTTTCAGAAAACTTAGAAGGCTAGAGATAGAACTCTTGGAAGTACTCTTTCAAGGGGGGAGATGGTTCTTGTTCTTTATGGTACACCCATTGGCTAATGTCATCTTTAGGTGTGTCTTGTTGTAGTCTAGGAGAGTAGAAAGTTATTGACCCCACAGTTGGAGCTTTGAGGGTGATTGCATTTTCTTCATTTTTTGGAAGTGACAGAGATGGTTGTCCATATGTGTGTGGCGAGGGTGGAATGGTTGCCACATTTAGTGTTGTAAACATTTTATACTCACCACATCCCGTGTCGATGATCTGGACCTTGGTGACAGTGGAACCAGGTGTGGATGATGCATGGATGAAGGAGTGGATGATGTGGTGTTTAATGTGTTGGTGAATGGATGACAATCAAATATTTGAGATGCCCCATTCCTACTCTAGGGTAGTAATGTGAATGTGGAAAGGAAGCTTCTAGGGCATGAAAATATTCAAATGGCTAAGGGTCAGCCTATATGGTTACTTCCATTCCTTGAAATGGGAACTTCAAAAATTGATGGTAGGTTGATGGGATGGCTTGCATAGAGTGAGTCCATGGGCAACTAAGGAGGATGTTGTATGGACGTTCCAAGTCCAAAACATGAAACATTTTATATTCTACAATGGGATCCACTAGAATAGGAAGATATATAGTGCCCTCAAAATCTCTTTTTGTGTTGTCATATACCTTAATGGTGATCACCTAATTATTTCGATCAGCCTAGGTGTGTCCTACCTATTGTATAAAATTTAGTGTACAAAGATTTAGGGTCGAACCATCATCTACCAATACCCTTTTCACTTTATGAAAATTCACCCCAACCTCGAGGTGAAGGGGATAGTTATGGTTTGAGTCCAGGCATGGCATGTCCTTTTGACTGAAACCTAATTGGTAGGTTGTGGACAAATTTCCTACCAATGCTTGGAACTATGTAGGATCAATATCGCCAGGGACTTGGGTGTTTTTTAAGGCTTTATGCTAGATGTCTTGATGCAGGGGGAAGACCTAAGAAAATATAGGATAGAAATATGAGCTGAAGTCCTGCCCAAGTGGTCAATGATGTTGTATTATGAACTGACAGATGATAGCTAGGTGGATTTAGGAGCGGCTGGGACTGTGATGCAGGTTTGTCGGGTGGTAACAACACATTGTGGATCTTTTCCTTTGGCATGTATAATGGATACATGTGGCTCCACTTTTTCTACATATGTGACCACATCTTGCTAATTTGTATGGCATATTTTTATAGCTAATATTATTTGTGTTGTTATTTTGATTATTGTTGTTGTTAGGGCTAGGATTAGAATTAGATGTACTAGGACCCTGATTGTGCTTGTGAAAATATTTTTTATATATTTGGAGCTGAGCATTTGATGAAGATGTCATGTTAGCATCCACATGAATGTCACCCTGATTGATGAGACCTTGAACATAATTTTTTAGTCTTTGACACTTATCCAATGTGTGCCCTTTGATCTTGTGGAAGTCACAATACTCGTTCTCTTTGAACCAAGTCAACTTGGGCTTGGAATCATCAAGGGGCTTGGTTATAGGATAAGTAATGGGGTAGTTGGCTTACATAAGTTTGTTAAATGCAATGCTAAGGGGTTCTCCCAATTGAGTGAATTGTCGTTTACTACCCCCTTGGTTGTTTTGGTTTGACTATTGTTGGGGTGCTCCTTGGGGCACAAATATGGCATTTAGGACTAACTTCTACTATTGAGAAGGATATTTTTGTGAGGTAGTGGCCACTTGAACATGTTTGGTGTTAGTGAAACCATCATTAAGGTTAAGTGCACTAATCTATGACACAATTTCGGTGCTAAATTGCAAAAAAAACTCATAACAAGACATATTGTTCTCACCAAATTTGGAGAGTGAAAAATTTGGTGCTCGCCAAATAGGCTTGGTTATACTGAGCCTATTTGGTGAGCACCAAATATGGCACTCACCAAATTTGGCACACTCCAAATTTGGCGCTCTCCAAATTTGGTGTGTGCCAAATGACTTGAAATTTCCAATGAATGAACAAGTGTGAGCTATCTTTCTTTTTGCAATGAATTTTGGAATGCATTTTTCTAAACTATTTCATTTTCACCTTCTCTACCAGGGAAACTATATACATAAAATAAACATTTAATGTATTTACATATGGACATTTAGTTTCTTATAATTTAAGTTATATTTCATGTATATAGGTAGGATGTTTGAGAGTGGTTTCAAATCTCTAGGAGTTATAATGCAAATTCTAGTTTTTGGAAGATCTTAAAAATTTCAAACTTAGTCAAATTTCAGTAATCAACAATTAAAATTTCAATAATTAGGAGGTCAAATTTTAGTAGTCAGCGAGTTGTATCATATTTCTCTCTCAATCTCTACTTCTCTCTACTATCTATCTCTCCATTACCTCTCTCTTTCCCTTCCTCCCTCTCTCCCCTCTCTCTCTCACACCCCTCTATCTCCTCCCTACATTTTTCTCCATCCCTCCCCTCTTTACTTCTCTTTATCTCTTATCTCTCTAAATCTCCCTCCCTCTCTACTTATATTCATCTCCCCTCTCCCCTTTTACCTACCTCTCCCTCAATCACTTTGGATCACACTTATGTCTCCATCCCTACCTCTTTCCGTCTCTAATTTCTATCTCTCCTCTCCCTCCCTCTATGTAATGCCCCACCAAGTAACCCTAAAGGAAGTTGTAATTAATGACTTAAGTGAACCAATTTTTTTTTATTAAAGTGCAATAACATACACATTCACTTACTAATTAACAACAACCTCTAAGGCTACAAGGTTAGGATTACTTAAACCCACACATACATATTACATATAACCATAGCATTATAACCTTGATGAAATAAACAATATACATCATGAAAATACCACATAACATAATAAGATGAACATCCAAGATACAATCTCATAAACATTAACTTAATCCAATAGTTACATCACTCATTCCTAGAATGAGACAATAGTACAAAAGTATAACAATTACATAATCTCACCTCATAAACATAAGAGGGATAAAATAACTTATACAAATTGAAATATTACAATGCAAGAAAATACAATAAGAACCGTGAGCTATCCATCTGGATTTCTCACCTCCATGAACTGAAGATCAAGGGGGACCCAACGGTTTTGGTGCATGTTCCACCCAACCATGTGGTACCTGAAGGCCCATGCCCCATGCTAGGAGATAGTAACCACATAACATGAACAAAGATACTACTACCTCTAACCAAAGGCAGACTCAAGTGACATAACCAAATAAATGAACTAAACAAGTACAACTCAAGTATAACACTAATATCACTGACATAGGTCACATTGCTTCCAGACATAAAATTGACCAAGTATGTTCAGAGAACAATACACATATACAAATACCAATCACCAAGGGAATCTCAAGAGCATACAACCTAAGAATCATAACCACTCCATCTCAAGGAGGAAACAAATATAAGAACTCACTCCAAACATTTTGGAGGCAACAAAACACAAAGTCCACTCCTTTTTAGGAGGTACAAAACATCCCCGTTCATGAAAACCGAGTAATAACTGAAAAACACCATACACTACACAAGGGAAGAAAAATGGGTTGACATAAAGATTCGACAACCTTCATTTACTAAGTTCTTCAGGAAGATTTATAATTTAGGACTAACACTAAATCTCAAAACCCACAATGCAACTTGATGACATAGCAACAAAAGCATTCAAGTCATAAATCAAATATAATATTTGGATTTCCTAAATCCATATTCATTCAATAGGTAACACTAACAAGGTCAAAGACACACTTACAGGGTTAACTCAAATAATCATATACCCATATTTGTATTTCCATTATAAGAAATCTTAAACAATTTGAACTGACATCCCCTTACGAAATACAGAGAACTAGAACATTTAAGGCAATCACAAGAGCATTACTACTTTTGGATATACTAAATCCATATCTCCTTCATATTTCATTCACAATAAATTAATTGCTCTACTTGAAATATAATAAATTAAAATAGCCATTTTCCTCATCAATATAAACAACTTCTTAATTTACCTTTAAATCGACACAAACCCATGCAAGTAAACTCTTTCTATTTCCTAACCAAATCTTAAATCTCATTCAATTTTCTATTTAAAACATTCAATCCCTTTAATATCATAAAATATTGTTTCTCTATCCATTTTCCCATATACACTAATCAAACTATTTTTAAATCTCTATTCAATAATATATTGCAGGCACCTTATTAAAAGGAAAAACGATAATGAATTTACACTTAACATATTTATATATGCTCCATATTATATAGACACTAAATATATATATTAATTAATTTAATTATATATATCTTTTAATATTCAAATCACAACGATTAAATTGCTCTATGAAAATAAATAAAACATAATAAATATTTGCCTTTTCAAATATATTCATTTCCTAGATTTACTTCCAATACAACATAAACTATTGCCATTACTATATTCTATTTCTATCCAAAACCTATATCTTTAAAATTCTCTATTTAACACATGCCATTTTATCAATGTATAAAAATAACTCTTGGCTTTTCTATTTAACCATGCATTCATATTGTTTCCAATTAAATCTCATTAATTAAACAAACATTCATTTATAAATACTTCTACAATTCTTCAATATATTTAAATATCATTTTTCTTAACAATTCGACCATGCATTCAAAACCAACAAAAGTACACATCTAATTGGATTTCTTTCGTTTTCTAGCTAACTCATATAATTCAATCAATTTTCTATCTAAGCATGGAATTTATAAAATATCCCTTTCCTTATCTATTTGACCATGCAATTATAGAATATCTTAAAATATCATTTTCCCTAATAGTTTAATCATGCATTTAACCTTATCTTTTTAAAAATCTCCATGCAAATATTTATGACTAATACTTATGTATTTCCTCTATTTTAATAATCATGCATGCAATCTTTTTCCTTTAACATAGATTTGGAAAATCAATATACATATAATTAATAAATTTTCATAACATTACTTGTCTCATCTTTTTATACTTAAAACAATAATATAAATATAAAAAATGTATATAAATACAATATATATATATATTCACAATAAATTTTACATTTTAATAACTTATCCAATCCAAAATTATTAAAAACGAATTTATTACAAAACAATTTAATAAAACGAATTAAAAAAAATGAATGGCAAATTCATTAACAACGAATTTGATAAAAAAAAATTTATAAAACAAAAAAAAAAGAAAACGAATTTTAAAATCCATCGAATTAAACTCCATACCCTAAAGGGACACGGGTTTTATGGAGTGAAGAATGAAAAATAGGGTCGACGGGCTTGGTTTCATACACCGCCGCCTATAACAAAGGGATTCCCCAACGTTTGGGGGCGGTTGTGCTATGCATAGCCGAACCCAAACAGAGGGGTGCGGCCATATGGAGAGAAGGGGGGAGGGGTCTGCAGAGACCCTTCCTCCATAGTCGTTCCCTCATGGGGGCGGTGGTGGAGGCAGCGCCTCCCATGCCTTCCCCAACCCTTTCACAAAACCTTACAACAATTAAAATCCGCGATTTTAATAAACGGGATTTCAAAAATTACAAACCCTTAATAATGGGTGCCATACAGTCGGCGGAAGCTACATAAAAACCAGAATATTTAATATATGAAGATTGTATATATAATATATATATATAAACGAATTTCAACAATAGACAAATAGGGAAATTTTGTAACAAAAAATTCACCTACAGGTGAAATTGTGAAACTTTTTTCTAGAAAATCCAAATTTCACAAAGATCTTAAGAATTAATTCTTTTAAAACCATTTTTCTGAATTCTAAAACAATAAAAGAACAAGTATATCAAAACGGATCTATATTAAATTTAGAAGTTTTAAATCCTCAAGATTTTTCCACCTAATTTCTACATAGGGTTTTCAAAATAAAATTTGATTTTCTATAGAGGGTTTCATTTTCTGAAAACATTCTAAATGCATTGTTCAATCTCTATGTTCGATTCAAAAAAAAAAATAATCGATTTCCTCAAATAATTTAAATTCAACTAAGATTTTCACAATTTTCACTCAAGAATTTTCACAAAGCAAAAGCTGTAAAATTTATTTAATTCTTTTCTTCTAATAACAAATTTATTTTCTAAAACAGATTTAAAAAACAAATCTTTAATCACTACTATTTTGAAAACAGTCAAGAACAATAAAACACAAAGAGGAAAACTTGGTTCAAGAAGCTACAGGATAGATGAATTTCTGATGCAAGCGTCCTCCAAAGATTTCCTGAATTTTCTTCAATCATCTAATGAATCCAATCCAAAACCCAAAAAATGCAAACAATATTTCCTCCAATCAATTCTACAATCCAACTTTCTTCAAACCCTTCTTTGTGCACATTTTTCCAAAATTTCTTCTCTGCTGTAAAAAATGATTTTTTCTAAAGACTTTTTCTGCCCTAAAATTAAAACATGCATTCCTTATAAATCAAAAATACCTAATGCAACCCTAATTCACATTACATGCAAATTAGATATTTCAATTTCAATTTCAACTTCAATTTTTATAACCCTAATTCACATTACATGCAAATTAGATATTAATTTCAATTTCAATTTCAATTCCAATTTTCGAAAACCCACATTAAATTTAAAATGCAATTTGAAATAATAAATTAATTTCCAAAGTTGAAAATCATTTCCCAAGTAAACATTTAATTACAATTTCTAATTTAATTCCCACAAGATGAAATTAAATTCAAAAATTAATTTTAATTCTTTTATTTCCTTTCATTTTCCTGCATCACGTTTAATTAATTAATTTAATTATTTAATAACTAAATTCAACCCCCTTGGATTAAATTTAATTAATTAAATAAATTAAATATAATTAATTACTTTTAAATATAAACTTTTATCCACATTGCATTATTTTAATTAAACAATCATCAACATGATTTAAATGCAATTATTCTAAATATCTATTTCCAAATCAAGAATCCTTCAGAATTAAATAACATTAAAGCAAGGAAATGAACGACTCAACACATACCACTGATGACACACTATGGCTAGGGTGTAAACTTGACACATGTTACCTAGCTACTATCTCCCGTTCAACTTAATTGTTGGATCGACACGCTCGAACCTGTGAAACCAGGAGGAGTCGATGTCATGTACCTACAATCCTGCAACCAAGTAAACATCATACAATATATCTAGCATATAATACACACCATGAAGGAGAAATCACAGATTTGTAGGGCGCTCGCAAGCGAGTGATGTGAACCCGTCTTCTTCACCAATACACTCATCGAAACTGACACTTTCATCATAATCCAATAATCTCATAATAACATCTCATGTTAACTTTACAACATTATTAATCCATTAAATCATGAGAAACACTATTTAGGTCAACACATCACACAATACTAGTTGTCGCTCAATAGTAGCGGTGAAAACATCATAACAAAATGTATCTAGTATCAAAGTAGTTGCAACTAAACATAGCATAAAGCAAACCGAACAAGAAGCAAAACGGAGGGGTATTACACTCTACCTACATCTCTCACTCTCTATCACTCTCTTCCCCCTCTTTCTCTTTAACTCTCTCCTCCCTATCTCATAATTCCCTCTCCCTCCCTCTTACTCTCCCCTCTCCATCTCACCACTCTCTCTCTCTATCACACACATACACAAACCTATATCTCCCTCGCTAACACTCCCTTCCTCCCCCCTTCCCTCTCTACTTCTCTCTATCTCTCCTCTCGCTCCCTCTCTCGACCTCACCTTCCCTCCCCTTATTTTTGTCTCCCCTCCCAATCTCTCTCACTATTGTCACTAAATCCCTCCCACCTCTTTCTTTCTCAATTGATAATTTTATCTATCTCACCATTCTCTCTCTCTCTCTCTCACTCACACACACCTCTATCTCCCTCCCTACTACTCCCTCCCTCTCTCCCCTCTCTATACCTACCTCTCCCACCATAACTCTCTCTCTCCATCCCTCTTTATCTCACTTATGTCTCCTTCCCTACCACTTTCCCTCTCTACTCTTTATCTCTCCTCTCCCTTCCTCTACCTACCTCTCTCTTTATCTCTCCATCCATCTCTTTCTCTATCACTCTCTCCTTTCTATCTCACCATTATCTCTATCCCTACCTATCATCCCCTCCTCTCTAAATCACCATTACCTTTGTCCCACCTTCCATCCTTACCTCTCAATCCTCTCCAAATAACCATTATCTCTCTATCCCACTTTCCATCCTTCCCTCTCTTTGTCTCACTTATCCTTTTCTACCTCTCCCTCCCTCCAACCTCCCTCTCTCTCTTTATCTCTATTTCTCATTCTCTCCTTACCTCTCTACTCTCTATCTCACCACTCTCACCATATCACTCTCCCTCCTTCCATTTCTCCCTCCTATCCATACCTCTCTCCTTCCCTCTCTACCTACCTCTCCCTCCACTACCTACCACTCTCTCCCTCCCCCTCTTTCTCTCTTAATCTCTCCTTCCCTCTCTACTCTCTATCTCTCCCCCTTTCCCTCTCTACTCTATATCTCTGTATCCCCCTTCCTTTCTCCCCTCATTTTCTCTCCTCTCCCTCTCTCTCCCTCTCACCCATATTTACCTCTATCTCCTCCTTTCCTCTCCCACCATCCCTCCACTCTCTAATTCTCTATCTATCATCTCTCTCTACATATCCTTACCTATCTATTTATCTTTATTTCCCCTCTCCCTCTCTTTACCCACCTCTCCCTTCATCACTCTATATCTCAATTGTGTCTCCTCCCTAACTCTTTCCCTCTCTCTCTCTCATGTGCGTGCACACACACACACTCACCTCTATCTCCTCCCTACCTATCCCTCCATCCCCTCTCTACTTCTCTCTATCTCTCCTCTCTCTACAACTCCTTCCCTCTCTACCTATATTTATCTCCCCTATCCCTTTGTTTACATACTTTGATGCAAAATTTTGCAGGTAGCAACCTTATGGGAAACTTAGCTATTGGGGGACTTGTGCGCATAACTAAGTGACCTCTATGGTTTTATTGAAGTCATCTCTTCATTTTTTTAATGGGGGGAAGAAAAGAGGAAGAAGATAAACATAAAATAAACAAACCTAAACTAAGGCGATGCACTAGAACAATGATGAGGTAAGTAAGCACATTTCTAAAACAAAGGCTCGGGTAGTAATTAGTGTATATCAAATAGACAATTCCCAACACTGCAAACATAAGAATATAAAACCATTTGCATAATATAACCCATATAGCAGAAGCTAACACAAAATAGTAGTAACATGATTTGTAGTACGCTAAGCTATATAAAGATTAAAAAAGCTTGAAACATATATTTATGTTTCAAAAAATGGAAGCATAATTTAATGTTCTATCAAATGCTTGAAAAGAAAGAGGGAAAATAGAATGGCATAGTCTGTGAGTCCAGATTTAATAGCAAACACTATAGAGGCTAATTCTCAGTGCTATAAAAAATATTGTCCATCTAACAATAACCACAAAATGAAGAAAAGGGAAACTTAAATTAGCTAGCCCACCACCTGAAAAGATACTCCATCAAAGGAATCCATGCATAGGAATGACAACACGCTAGCAAGGGCACACTAAAGAGAGATGGTCCATGCAGAAGCATGACAAAAAGAGCACACGACGAGGGATGGGACACACAAGAGCATGGAAGAATTGGTTGCAACCACCATCACACCAAGAATAAAAGGAGCCCAAACCATCGCCACATGGAAAAATCCTCGGTAAAGATAACTACGGTATAGGCCCCATATTAATAGAGACCAAGCCAAGGTGATGTGGTGAGAAAAAAAAGTGTGGGCCCCATGAACATAAAGCAGTGAGCGATAAGCAAACTGAGGCGACGTGGTGAGCAACCACAACCTGACAAAAAAGTGAGGCACCTCGAAGGAAAGCTCCAAGGCAATGCCATATGGAAAGATGTTAGCAAAGCTATGAGCGGTAAAGGCAAGCAATCGGCAAGACAAATGTGAGCAGAAAAGGAAAGCAACCAACAAAGGAAAGCAACCAACAAAGCGAGCAATCAATAAGTCAACTGTGGTAAAAGTAACTATTGCAAAGGCCCCACGAATGGAAAGAAGTGCCAAAGCAAATGGCACGTGGCAGGCATACGAAGATCGAAAAGAAGCAAGAGAGGCACCTTGAAGGGAAGCTCTGAGGAAACACCATGTGGAAATAAAATGGAGCTACCAACAAACTGTGAGTGACACCATAGCCAAAAGTGAAGCCATGAAGGAAGAAACACTGCAAAGGAAAAGAGCAACACATGAATGAACATTCACAACTTGGTGACTCATAGGGGAATTTCACCTATGGGATGAGATTCCCAGAATCTTTGTTTCTTTTCCTCATTTTATCTCATTTCCTTGCATTAATGTGGTTGACTGAGAATGACCCAAAACTAACAAATTAGGGAAAATATATACATATTTACACACCTACTACAAAAATCCTTATTAATTGAATTTCTTGAGGTGTATTCCATTAACTGGAATACCCAAGGCCTTGCCCTCTGTTTTTTCCAACTCGAATGAGTTGTGCTGCTTGCAATGTGTGAGTTTGAATGGTCCTTCCCAAAGGCTATCAAACTGGCCATGATGACCGGGGTTTGCTCCACGCTCATGGAATTTGAGCACCGAGTCTCCACATTACAGATCCTGGTCAGATGTTCTCTTGTCAAACCATTTCTTTAGCACCTATTGGTGGTTAGTAATTGCCTCAAGAGAATTCTCTCATTTCTCTTGGACCTTAAGAAATTCCACTAATCGTACCTCCATTGCTCCATTTTGCTCAACAGAAAGAGGCTTGAGCAATTGGACTGCAGGAATTTCCATAGAGATTAGCAACAGTGCCTCTTTCCCATATACTATCTCATAAGGCGATGTTTTCAAAATTTTCTTGGGAATGATATGGTCTACCCATAGTTTTTTCTAGAGGTTCTTATGCCACTCCCTTTGATGTTATGAAGCTATTCTCTTAATTAGCCGAAGAAGATTCTTGTTCATAGATTCAACAAGTCCATTTCCTTATGGGTAGTAGTTGGAGGATGTCTTTAGGAAGACTCAATATTTTAGTGCAAATTGGTTGATTTTGGAGCCAAGAAATACTTTGGAATTATATGAGATAATTGTCTTTGGTGGGCCAAACCTAGCTACCAGTTCTTCTAAGAAGTTCACAATTTTTGCCTCGGTTGCATTTTTCAAAGGTACAACTTCAGTCCACTTGGTGAAATAGTTAGTGGCCATTAGGATCCACCTATGTCTGATTGATGAAACTGGGTTGATCATGCCAATGAAGTCAAGGCCCCATTGAGACATTTTTTCCTTTTCCCAACAAAAAACTGACACTCGTTGCAAGACCTTACAAATGAATACGAGTGCTTAAATAACATCGACCAGAAATAACCAACACACACAATCTTGATTGCAATAGTTTTTGCTGAAAAATGTCCACCAGCTAGGCAATGTGGTACTACTCCACTATCCTTTTTTCTTTCTCTTATATCACACAACTTAAAATATGCCATCAAAGTTCCTCTTGAAAAGAACTCCCTTCGAGAATACATAGCCATTATTTTGTAGTCGATAAAAATACATTTTAAATAAGGGGAGGTCAAACCGATACCTTCCTATTTGCATGAAATTGATTCTATCATCCATCCAATCATCTTTGGAACTCTCTCCATTCAACAACATAGGTTCCAAAACTTCAACCTCAATCATTGCTTTATTGTTTCCAGTCAAATATTTGCACAATCCCTTTCCTTTCATAGTCTTAACTGGCCTGATCTCGATGTCATACTCTAGAATCTTGGTTATCTAGTTATCTCACTTCTCAGTGATCTTTCCTTCAATAATATATTCATGCATGCTAGGGTGCGACACACAAATAATTACCATGTTGCACGAAATGAGGTGTCAGAACTTCTTCATCCCCTTTACAATAGTAAAAGCTTTCTTCTCCATAAAGTTGTACTTCATCTCATAATACTTTAAAGTGAGTGAATAAAAGGCGATAGGAAATTCTCTTTTATCTTCATCATCTTTTTTCATTAGGACAGTAGTGATACTCGTGCTACCACCAAATATGTACATGAGGAATTCTTTTGACAAATACAGATTAACCAACATGAGAGTAGAAGAGATGACTTTTTTGATCTGTTTGAAAGATTTTCTGGCTTTCATTGTCCATTTAAAAGTTTGGTACTTCTTCAACATCAATATAATGGGCTAAAAAATCTATGCAAAGTTTGGTAGGAATCGACTAATGAAGTTGACCTTTCCCAAAAAAGGTTGAACTCCTTTTTTGTTGATGGGAAAAGGGAGTTTTTTTATCACTTTAACCCTTTCCAAGTTGATGGCAATACCTTCCTTCGAGATGACATAGCCCAACAACTTCCCTTGTGGGGCCCCAAACATATATTTCTTCAAGTTCAAAGAAATCTCAAACTCCTAGAACTTTTGGAAGGCAAGCTCGAGATGATCAAAATGATCCTCAACAGATTTTGAAAAAACTGCCAGGTCATTAAGATAAATAAAGATTATTTTATTTATCTAATCCCTAAAATAAATATCCATGGTTCGTTGGAAAGTGGCTTCAACATTTGAAATTCCAAAGGTAATTCTAGCATAAGAATATGTTCCCCACTTGGTGGTGAACACCATTTTGTGCTAGTCCTCCTCCTTCACCCAAATCTGATTGTAGCCAAAGAAACCATCCAACATTGAAAATATCTCAGAACCAACAAATGTTTGCAGAATTACCTCCATGGAAGGGAGAGGGTAGTGGTCCTTCAGAGATGCTCTATTTAGGTTTCGGTAGTCAATGCACAGTCATATATCACCATTCTTTTTTCGGACCGATACTAGGTTAGACACCCAAGTACTATGCTTGATTGGGAACACTATTCAGGATTCAATCAACCTCTTTAATTCTTGAGCCATTAACAACTCGATCTTTGGATTTACTGGCCTCTACTTTTGACACACATTATTTTCTCCTTCTACTAGTTCTATGGTGTGTTGGATAATCTTGGGATTATATACCTTAAGATCATCATATGACTATGCTACCACACTCAGATACTTCTCACAAAATTATTTCAACCTTTCTTTATTCTTCTACAAGACCCCTTTTCTGACCTTAAGCCTTTTATCTCCTTCGATGTACAAATCAATGTAATCACCTGTATCAGCTACAAACCTTCTCTTATCATTTCTTGCATCAGCGAAATCAAATAGACTCTCAAGAGTAACCGAACCTCTGGGAAGCTTGTTTGATTTAAGCTGGACCACTTGATCTTCATAGGCCTCAATTATCTTTGGCTGTAACTGGTCAGAAAATTCTTTTGACAATTGGAGAAATGATGCGATATGAGCATCACTATCAAACACTTGCTATTTTTGATCATTATTTGGAACTACAGGCCGCACAATCACTTGCACTAATTGTTTGTTATCAATTAACTCAGAAGCTGGCTCAAATTGAGATCTAACCACTGCCATTCGGTCTGCTTCAGATTTATGCCCTCTAGGTATGACTTGGATGTTGAATGCCTCAAATCCTCCAATTAGGTCCCATACGCTATGTCCATATGATCGTATCCAGAAATTCTTGGCGGTTGATAGCCCTTAGATTTGGTTAACCACCAGTTTTGAATCCCTAAACACCTATATTTGATTTGCACCCATTCATTCTACCAAACTCAAGTTGTGGACCAAGCCCTCATACTTTGCTTCATTGTTCGAGCACATGAATTGGAAATGATATGACCTTAGTGTCTTTTATTTGGATGGAGATACCAAACATATTCTAGCACTGACTCCTACTCTGCATCTTGCTCACATCAAAGTGCAAGGTCCATAACTCCAAGGCTCCTTCACTTCTAGACTCTTAAGTCATTTTGAGCATAATCTGATCCTCCTCATGTATGATGTATGTACCTAACATAGTTGCATGATAGTTTCCAAAAGGGTCTATTCTTATAAATTCATTCAAGAGAGCTTCTTCATTTTTAGTACAGGATTTGCTCACTTCTTCATCCTTAAGAAGCTTGGCATTGGGAATCTCTTCTAAGGTAATTGAGGTATGTGCTACATCAAAATCGATCCTGGTTTCATCCGCCAAGTACTCAAAATGTAGAGGTTTTGACAATATATTTATCTTAGCTCCATACTTGGTTCTTAAGATTAGGTGTGACTAGTCTAAAGAGAGGTAACCTCCAACATTTTCAATGAATTCTCAAGATAGACATATCCCAAACAAAGAAGGGATGTTAATGAGCACGGTGTCTTGGTTCACAATAATGTTGGGGCTAGCAAACAACTTCATAGGCAAGTCTTTGATCACTTTGATGGTTTCAACCTTATTTCCATCGAGTTGCATGAATCCCATCTTAAGAGGCTCATATTCAAGTCCCAAGTGCCAATAGTATTAGCTAGAAGAGTACAATACCAGTCCAATGCCTTCCCTCTGAAAGAGGCTCCAAGTAGCCACAAAGCCACATTCTGGTTAGTAATGCTATGGACCAGACATACATCAACCACATCTTGCAAGTGTTCCATTAGAGTTTTTGAATCATCCTAAGTGAACTTTGGGACAACCTTTAAAGCAAAAATTGGGATTGGAGCCCACACTATAGGTGGTATAGGGGCTATCAAAGGACTACGAGAATCCCAGCCTACAAAATTTCTAGCCATCTGTGCAAGGGGTAGAGGAGGAGAGGGTGATAATATGTTAGCCTGGGGTGATCCCATTATAGTGGTTTACAATTTTTGGCCAAACTAGACACTAAAATTATTATTTTTAACTAAATCTTCACATTCGAGCACCTATAGCGGCTAAACCATGCAGAATTTGAAGATGATGCAAAGTAGAGTCTCGTCACATTTTTTTTCTTCTGTAGATTCTAAAAATATTTTTTTCAAAATTTTTGGAATCAAATTGTACTTCTTTTTCCATCTCCCATGAAAACTGGTTTTTTTCAAAAAACAACAATTTTAAAAAGTGACACACACCGTATAATGCATAAATTTTTTCCATGAAGTATAAAATTCTAATTGTTTCAAATTTAGATTTGTAACTCTAATATCTAGTGCTTCCACATGGTTAGATATTTTTTTATTGAATATTTTTTCTTTAATCAAGTTTCGAAGTCAAACCAATTAGAATTCAAACATAGCACGACCGTATAATGCATTTTTTATTTGTATATATTGAAATTCAATTTTTTTTTTGTTCGATCAAGGACTTCAATATCCAGTGCACCTTCATTTTTCATGAAAAACCTATGTTTAATAAAACTAAAAAACAAACACATAATAAAACAAAAACATATTAAAATTATGTTCATTGGATAGGTCATTCCAAGGAATACCATAATCATTTAAAATATATTTTAAATCAATTCATTTGATCCTCGAAATTTTTTATCAAAAGTGATTTTTTTTCAACATTTTGATAGGTGTAAAGGAGACTCATTTATAGGTATGGTTTAAAACTAGCAAGGGTCTATCCAAGGGGGTTTGATCTAAGGTGGTTTGATCAGATCCTCTTCAATTGGAATCCTTAAAATGGAAATTTTTAAGGCTTAAATCATTATATTTTTTAAAAATATGTGATTTCAACAAAAATAAGTTTCTCTCAGAAATTGGAAACCACTATTGTTGCAGTACCCCCTGTTGACTTCTCACCTTGACTGAAACTAGTGGTGGTACAAGCATGCCAAGAATTCTTGTTGTTTGAAACCTAGTGACAGGCCTATGGCTCATATACTGCCCTTTTTGTGAGCATTTTAGTTGGTCCCACCAGGCGTGCCAAAAAAAGAATTGTTGATGCAAAAGTTTGCAGGCTGTAGCCTTATGGGAAACTAAGCTATTTGGGGACTTGTGTGTGTAGCTAAGTGACTTCTAGGGTTTTATCGAAGCCAAATCTTCATTTTTAATGGGGGGAAGAAAAGGGGAAGAAGATAAACATAAAATAAAAAAACCTAAACTAAGGCGATGTGCCAGAGCAATAATGAGGTAAGTAAGCACATTTCCAAAACAAAGGCTCAGTTAGTAATTAGCATATATCAAATAGACAATTCCCAGCACTGCAAACATAAGAATATCAAAACATTTGCATAATATAACCCATAAAGTAGAAGCTAACACAAAAGAGTAGTAACATGATTTTTTATTCTGGTAAGCTATATAAAGATTAAAAAATCTTGAAACAGATATTTATGTTACAGAAAATGCAAGCACAATTTAATGTTATATCAAATGCTTGAAAATAGAGAGGCCGAATAGAATGGTACAGTCTGCGAGTCTATATTTAATATCAAACACTACAAAGGCTAATTATCAGTGCTAAAAAAAATCTTTCCCATCTAACAACAACCATGAAATGAAGAAAACGGTTGCTTAAATTAGCCAGCCCACCACGTCAAAACTCCAACAAAAAAGATACTCCAACGAAGTAATCCACATATAGGAATGGCCACACACCAGCAAGGGAACATCGAAGAGAAATGGGCCATGCGGAAACATGACAAAAAGAGCACATGATGAGATATGGCACACACGACATCATGGCAGAAATGATTGCGACTTCCATTGCACCAAGAATAAAAGGCACTCAAACCATCACCATGTGGAAAAATCCTCGAAAAAGTTAACTACAGTGTGAGCTCCATCCAAATGGAGAGAAATCATAGGTGACATGGCAAGAAACAATGGTGTGGACCCCATAAGTGGAAAGCAACAAGCTATAAGAAAGCCAAGAAAACATGGAAAGCAACCATGGATTGACAAAAGAAAGTGAGGCACCTTGAAGGGAAGCTTTGAGGTGACGTCATGCGGAAGTCTTTCGAAAATGTTGCGAGTGGTAAAAAAAAGCAACCAGAAAAGGAAAGAACCCAACAAGGCAACTATGGGCGGAAAAGGCAAGAAACCAACAAAGGAAAGCAACCATCAAAGCAAGCACCTAGCAAGGAAATTGCAATAAAAGTAAATGGTGCAAAGGCCCCACGAATGGAAAGTAGTTCCAAAGGGAATGGCACGTTGTAGGCAGACAAAGCTCAACAAAAAGAAAGAGATGCACCTTGAAGGGAAGCTCTAGGGCAATGCCACGTGGAAAGCGAACGAAGCTCCCAAAAAAACTATGAGTGACATTATAACCAAAAGCGAAGCAGTGAAGCAAAATAGCAGCATACAAATTAACATTCTCACCTACCTCTCCCTTCATCAATCTGTATCTCACCTATGTTTCCCTACCTACCTAGGTTTGAGAGATTAAGGGTTAAGGGTTGAGAATTGAGGTTAGAGGGTTTAATGTATAGGGTAGAGGGTAGAGAGTTCTAGGGTTTAGGGTTTAAGGGTGTAGGGTTGAGGGTATAGGGTTGAGGTTACATAGTTGAGTGATTAGGGTTGAGGGTCCAATGTATAGAGTAGAGGGTATAGGGGTTGAAGGATTAGGGTTTAAGGGTTGAGGGTTGAGGGTTGAAGGTTGAGGGTTGATGGTAGAGGGTTTAAGGGTAAAGGGATTAAGGGTTGAGGGTTGAGGGATTAGGGTAGAGATTTTACTTGGATTCAAAGGTTTAAGGGCTGAGAGTATAGGGTTGATGGTAGAGGGTATTGGGTTGATGGTAAAGGGTATTGGTTTGAGGGTTGAGTGTTTAAGGGTTTCAGGGTTTAGGGTAAAGGGTTATTGATTAAGGTAGTAAGGGAGGGAAGGATGGAGAGAGAGATGGATGGAGAAGTGAGATAGAGAAAATGAGAGAAGAGGAGGGAGGGATAAAGATATATGAGGCTTGAGGATCAAATATATAGGATAGAGTGTTGAGAATTGAGGGTATAGGATTGATGGTTAAGGGTATTAGGTTGAGGGTATAGGGTTGAGGGTAGAGGGTAGAGAGTTGAGGGTACAAGGTAGAAGGTTTAAGAGTTTAGGGTTGAGGATTTAGGGTTGAGGGTAGAGGGTTTAGGGTATAGGTTTAAGGGTATATGGTTGAAGGATTAGGGTTTAGGATCTAATGTATAAGGTAGAGGGTATAAGGTTTTAGGGTTTAGGGTTTAAGGGTTGAGGATTAAGGGATTAGGGGTTGATGGTTGAGAATTGAGGGTTAAGGGTTTAATGTATAGGGTAGAGGGTAGAGGGTTTAAGGGTTGAGGATCAAGAGTTTAAGGTTGAGGGTAGAGGATTGAGGGTATAGGGTTGATGGATTAGGGTTGAGGGTCCAACATATAGGGTACATGGTATAGGGGTTGAGGCTTTAGGGTTAAGGGTTTAGGGTTGAAGGTAGATGGTTGAGGGTTTAAGGGTTGAGGGATAAATGGTTAAGGGTTGAGCGATTAGGGTAGAGATTTTCATTGGGTTTAAGGGTTTAAGGGTTGAGGGATTAGGGTTGAGGGTTGAGGGTATTGGTTTGATGGTAGAGGGTAGAGGGTTTAATTTTTTAGGATTTAAGGGTTGAAAGTTGAGGGTTTAGGGTATAGGGTTGAGTGTTTAAGGTTTCAAGGGTTGAGGGTATAGGGTTGAGAGATTAGGGAAGAGGTGGGATGGATGGAGGGAGAGATGGAGGGAGAAGTGAGATAGAGATAATGAGATAAGAGGAGGGAGGGACAAAGATAGATGAGGATTGAGGACCCAAAGTATAGGGTATAGGGTTGAGGACCTACAGGGATGATGATTTAGGGTATTGGGTTGAGGGTATAGGGTATAAGGGAGATGGGAGAGATATAGATGGATTGAGTGATTGTGAGAGAGACTTGAGAGAGGGAGAGGGGATAGGATGGAGAGACTTGAAAGACAGAGACAAGAGGAGGGAGTGAGAGAGAGACAAAGAGAGGGAGGGTTAAGGGTAGAGGGTTTAATGGTTGAGGGTTTAAGGGTTAAGGGTTAAGGGTAGAGGGGAGAGAGATAGAGGGAGTGAGAGAGAGAGATACCTGAGAGAGGGAGAGGGGGAGAGGGGGTAGGAGGGATATTTTAGGGTTTCAAGTTAAGGGTAGAGGGGAGAGAGATATATTAAGTGAGTGAGTGAGTGAGAGATACCTGAGAGAGGGAGAGGGGGTAGAAGGGTGAGTCCTAAGAGAGAGAGAAGGAGGGAGTGGGAGAGAGATAAAGGGTAGAGGGTAGAGAGTTTAAGGGTTTAAGGGTTAAGGGTAGAGGGATAAGGGTAGAGGGGAGAGACATAGTAGGATTGAGTGAGTGAGAGAGACTTGAGAGAGGGAGAGGGAGAGGGAGTGGGAGAGAGATAGAGGGTATAGGGTAGATGGTTTTAAGTGTTTAGGGTTTAAGGGTTTAGGGTTAAGGGTAGAGGGGAGAGAGACAAAGAGAGGTGATAGAGAGAGAAGTAGAGAGGGAAATAAGGTGGAGATATTGAGAGAGGAGACAAGGAGGGAGAGAGAAATAGGTATAGAGGGACAACTAGGTAGAGAGAACTAGATATGAAAGTAGAGATATAGGGAGAGGTGGGTATGGAGAGATAGGTCTAGGTAGATAGAGGAAGGATGAGATAAAGAGAAGTAGAGGGTAGAGTTAAGGTTAGAGGGGAGAGTGTTTAATGGTTTAGGGTAAAGAGGAGAGAGATAGAGGGAGTTTTAGAGAGAGGGAGGGAGTGGCAAAGAGATAGAGGGTAGAGGGTTAAGGGTAGAGGGTAGAGGGTAGAGGTTTAAGGGTAGATGGGAGAGAGATAGGAGTGAGTGAGTGAGAGAGAGACTTGAGAGAGGGAGAGGGGGTTGGAGGGAGATACTTGGGAGACAGAGAGAGAGGGAGGGAGGGAGGGAGGGAGGGAGGGACGGAGTTGGAGACATATACAGGGTAGATGATAGAGGGTAGAGGGTTTAAGGGTTAATTTTTTAGGGTTAAGGGTAGAGGGGAGATAGATAAAGGGACTGAGTGAGAGAGAGATCTAAGAGAGGGAGAGGGGGTAAGAGGGAGAGACTTGAGAGAGAGATAGGGGGAGGGAGTTGGAGAGAGATAAAGGGTAGACGGTAGAGTGTTTAAGGGTTTAGGGTTTAAGGGTTAATGGTTTAGGGTTTAGGGTTAAGGGTATAGTGGAGAGAGATGGAGAGGGAGGGAGTGGGAGAGAGATGGAGGGTAGAGGGTAGAGGGTAGAGGGTAGAGGGTTAAGGGTAGAGGGAGAGAGATAAAAGGAGTGAGTGAGTGAGAGAGAGACCTGACAGAGGCAGATGTGGTAGGAGGGAGAGAATTGATAGAGAGAGAGGGAGGGAGAGAGTCAAAGATATATAGAGGGTAGAGGGGTAAGGGTATATTATAAAGGGTTTAAGGGCTTAGGGTTTAAATGATAAGGGTTTAGGGTTTAAAATAAATTATTGACATGACCTCAGTCCACCTAGTATGATGAGCTATGATGAAACCGTACTTGAGCCTATACCTATTTCATAGAGTACCTCTTTACCCTGCAAGAAATCTTTAGTGACATTCCTAGACCTCTAATCGAGCTCTGTCTACTCACCTAGAGACTAGTGATAAAAAGAGCTCTCCACTCTTTCATGCTTCCTAATCCTAAACCTATATACACTAATGACTCCCCTAGGATTCCCACCTATCCTTAGGTGTTTCCCAAGGCTAGATTTCATGGGGGAGCCATGAAAACACCGACTGGTCAAGACTGGACCAGTAAGAACTTAAAACCAAAACAATTTACCTAACACCAAATATCCTACTCTAAACAACTTGCTTATCGAATGAAAAAGACTAAGATAATCCTATAGAACACTAAAAAAATACTAAACTCAGTCTCTCAATCCATTAAGCATCTTTGTCATCACAAAAGTTTGGGTTGTTCTTGAAAAGCACTGTTGCAGAGCTCTCTATTCCACTTCAAAAACTAATTATAAATTACATAACTACTTCTCTACATGAGATTCGAGTCTTGGGTCATAATAGATGCCATCCCCATGATTCTAGGGCCTATTGGTTGATCTCCCACTTCCTATTCTTAAGGGAATCCAAAGGTAACTGAGTTGCATGCCCATGCTAACTTCTTTACAACATTTGGCATCTTTCTCTATGCCTTGATCCTATTTCTTAGGACCACCATTCTCTCTAGATTCTGAGGAACCAACTCATTTAATGGCCTTAAGGCATCTTTACAACAACCACTAAGTGTTTAGAACATCTTTAAGACTTTAATCTCCCATAGACAACTAACATTAAGAAAACATAAACTACTAACAATGGCTAATTGTGTGACCTTAGTCCTAATGACTAACTCACCTAGCCCACAAAAGCAATGACCTTCTAAGGTCTGAAAGAAAACAAACTTCCTGACTTGGCTAGAGTCAAGTACAAGCCAAAATAACAAAAAATGGAGGTTAGCCAAGGTATACTCCTGCACTACCTAGGAAAGGTTGCCCCTATGTGAACCTGCAGACAAACAAGGGTTAGAAAATAGAAAAAACAATAGCAAAATAGTTTGTTGTTTGGGCAAGGTCACCTCTGCTCGGCAAGGTCATCCCTTTGTGAACGTGCAGACAAACAAGGGTCTAAAAACAATAAAAACAACAACAAAACAATCTGCTATTTTGGCAAGGCTGCCCCGCCTAGGCAAGGTTGCCCCTTTGTTCCAAAATCTGCAAAACTTCAAAAAATAGGAAACGTTAATGCAATGGACCCATGACGTGGGTCCCACCGGGCGTGCTAGAAATGTTATTAGGAGAAATATGCTAGTCTAAAACTGAAAAACAAAGTAGAATGCAAGAAAATAAAATAACACTTGACACCTCAATGATTAGCCTAGTTGGATTCAAAACAAAGAAAGATGAAAATAAAGAATGATTATACCTTGTCTTGAATCGATCCTTTGGTTGGCCCTTGATGGTATTATCGATATGTCCTCCTTAGATCATAATAATGCAATGATGGTGGTATATGAATGATTAATGAAGGTGGACGGATGCAATAATGTATACTAAGATGAAAAATGCAATACTAAGAGGCTGCAAAGTGGCTAAATTGGCTTAAAAGGCTTGAGAGCATAAGTTTTGTATGAATGCACTAACTCACTCAATTAATGAGAAGAGGGGGCTATTTATAGAAGAAATTGAATTCTCTAGAGGATTCAACAATCAATATTGAGCCACCATGGCCAAGATGGAGGGTTATGGTGAGTTGAAGACTCACAAGCCCTCACATATTGCCATGTGGTAGGTGAAGTGTCCAAAGGAAGGTGAGATGTCAAGGATACAAGTGACATGGAAAAGGTCATGTGGTCCCAAGGTACTTGCAAGTACCTTAGAATAAGAGAGGATCTCCACAAAATGTAATCCCTTGTGACCAAGTGGGATTGAAAGTGACAAGTGAGGACTTTTGGAAAGTCCACCCTTGTCACCATGGGGATTGGAGATGGCCTTGGAGAAATACAAGTGATTTTTTAATTCACTTTTTGGAAGAGACCAAAGGGTAAAACAACATTCCTCTAAAAGGGGTCTTTGTCCTATGGGTACGTTGTGACATATGATATGTCATAGGAAAGACAAATGCATGGGGGAATAAGTGTGAATTTTTAATTCACATGGGGAAGAGGTCAACCCAAAAAAGGTAAGTACCAAGAAAGGCTGACCTAAGGACATTGTAGAAAAGGTAAGTGATTAGGATTAAGATTGTGCAAACAAGTGATTAGGCTAATTAATGATGATTAGAGGAAAGTGTATAGATATGACGGATGTGACATTAATCCCAAATAAGGATTAATTAAATTAATTCAACTTAGTAAAATTTTTATGGATGATGTGACAAGTAGAGAGAAATAATAAATTAAAAATTAAAAAGAATAATTGACTAAATTAAATAAATTGATTGCATTTATTTAATTTAGAGATGAAGTGGGATAATGTATAAAGTATTTAATTAATTAAATTAAATATCTTAGGAACGCTAGAGAAACGGGGAACATTAATTAAATAAATAATTTAAATAACATTTGATGAAGGGGTTGAAGTGGAGTAATGAAAGGGATAAATTTGACCTTGTGTAAAGGGTTAAATCTAGGTGTCTATAGTACATATGCATATACGTGTCATTAGATCCCATTGACATGCATGTGCATACATATAGAAAACCTCCACCTACATCACACTTATCTATATGATTGTAATAACACAAGAAAGATCTCAGAAACTCAAACATATAATGTTCAACCAAAAAATAATATAGAAGTAAACAAGACTCATCATGCAAAATGCAAGCTATGGATGACTTACCGATAACCGAAAAACTAACCCAACTCAATCATTCTAATGTGGTGTGTGTTTATGCTGAGATAGTTTACTTTACGATTTATTGGACCAAGATCTCCCAAGTGATACTTCCCCTCCCCTTGGAGAAATAAATATTTACTTGCAATCACTAACACATGCACTTGGCAGTCAATTGTTCACAACATATGCAGTGTACATAAAATTTTCCAAACTTAGAATAATAACTTAATAACCATCTATTCACATATATGCAAAATTTCACCATGGATAACATCAACTGAGATATAATCAAATGAAACAACTTCAAATGAGATAAAATTCATATTGATAACAAGGTACAAGCATAATCTATTCATCTCCAGAATTCACATTATATTAATATTTACCCTATGTAGTAATATTAAATAGTAACTTCACAATTGGGATTTAACAAGTTAATTATAGCATGTTCCTACTTTTGAGGAAGTTGGCACCCACTTTGAAAAGTCAAGATTGGAAGTTGCTAATTACAAGGAGAGTTATGTAGGGATGCAGTTTCTATTCCTAGTTGAGTCAAAATTGGAATGTGGATGCCTAGTTTTTCATGGGTTCTTTTTTGCATGTGTATGTTGCATTCTTTTGCATGTGGTGCCTTTATTTTTGCATGTTCATGCTTGGGCATGGGTTGAAGGTAACTTCTATGTTAGGCAGTATGTAATCTATAAGCACATGTGTTTTTCTAGAGTTAACGTGAGGAGATTTATTCAAAAGTTATATTCTATCAAAAATTTATTAAAGATGGAACAAGATGTAATTCTCATGTAATGGCCTTGAGTTTGAAGAATGTATTGTATTTTTTTTGTTACTGAATAATATATTGGCTTTTTAGTTTTAGAGTGTTGGGTTTTTCTCTCAAAAGGGTTTTCCCCACGTAAATCTACATGTTCTTTCCCTTCTATCTTATTCTTCTTGTTTGTGTGTAAGTGTGTGTTATGCTATTGAAACTACTTGATATTTGAAGATCTATTCATTGATTTAAAAAGATCTGAAACATAATTGTAATCTCTTTCCTTTAATTATTAATAGTGGGAAAATAACTATGTTGGTTTCTTCTTTAAGGCATAGTAGTGTATTCTTTTGAGTTTCCAAATTTTAAAGTGAATGTTACTAAAGGAACATACTTATCCTAGATGGCTTTCTGGGATGCTTGTTTTTTCCCTTTAGTTTGAATTGCGGCTCCACACCTTATTATTTTGATTCCTCTAGTCCTTATCTATTATTTATTATTTTTATATCATATTTCATGAACTCTTCTAGACTCTTGTTGTCCAATAAGTATTTTTATCCAATTTCATTCTTTCTTAGTCTTTTGAATTTATACCCCAATCTATGCATGAGTCTTTATCTATAACTTTCATTTTTTTAAAGAATGGAACTTATGATGAAGAGGTGGTGAATTTTTAGAGGTGTCAATTTTAGAATGAATTTCATAATAGACATACTTAATTTTCATTATTTAATACCGCAATTTTGTTTTATAAATAGATCAAACCATGTAAATAAATGTAATACCATAAGCTTTAGGATGAACTTGATATTAACAAATCCACCACAAAAAATCAAATATAGTGGACCGTATTTATCACCTTGTAAAAAGCTACATTCATGGTTTAGAGGGGGGTTAAATTTTGTAATATAACTCTTAGAAGTATCCATTAGTTTTCATTTGTTGTATGGTTGAGGATATGTTTATATGTCACATAAATTTTATTTTATACTAAAATTTTCAAACTTATGTAAAATACACACCACATTACATTGCATGTAACAATGGGTGTCCAAGGATGATGTTAGAAGTTAATTTAATTGGAATGGCATGGAATGAGGTGTAGATTTCATATGGGTTGGTGTGGATGAATAATAATTCCCATACAATATTTATTCATATCAAAAATTCCTCTCAAAATAAGGATTGATTTTTATATATTTCACATGTCTACTTGTACTTATTTGAAACAATAATTAGATAATATTCAAGACTATATGTATTTTCAGCTAATTTTAATTCATTGAAAAGTGTTTCGTGTTTCACCATAATGTGTACAAAATTAATTCTTTAAATATCATTTCATGTTATTTCTTTGTGCCTAACATACTAAACCAAATTTATCAATAATTCTAGAATACTATTAGAACCATATTAAATTTCAGTTAAAGTAATTTGTGTGACATGTCTACAAAAATGTGTTGTACAGTAAGTCTCATAAATATATTTTGTCTTGAGTTTTTTTCTAGTTGTTTAATAATATAAAACTCGTCTATTTTAATTGCTATTTAAGGTGTGGAAGGTAAGTTAAATTTATTATATGGTAAAAAGAGAGGTGAACATTTAATATATTTTCATGCTATTAACATTTGATGTGTAGGACTATTAAGTTAATATCATGTGAATTAGGGGTGTCATGAAAGTAGGGTATAGTAGTCACATAAGCCATATTGATAAATTATGAACTATTATGAAATGATGGATCATCAAAGGATATTTATAGATTGATGATATCCTCATATGAAATAGGAATAGAGAAATATGTGTTTAAATAAATGGCCAATTTTTTAAGGGAGATGTAGATAAAATAAGATGAACCAAACCATTGCAAATCTCTACCACTCAAGCATAATTAGAATTCACTAATAAAAAATATCTCATCACCTAAATATTCATAAATAGTGAGATAATAATTTTACATTTAAGGAAGCATTTCCACAACCATCATGGAAAATTTCTTCAAAATGGCTCATAATATTGGCATATAAAATGTATGACAAGATAATCAAGTAGCAATGGAGGAGACAAGAAAACCTAAAAAATTATCATGAAGGCATAAACTATCATTATATATAGTAGGGAATTACATTCAAGGATATCATAAATATTTAAAAACATCAACATGACATGTATAGAAATAGTCATCATAGATACTCAATCATCATTCAGGGTATATAAATCTAAGTTGGCATAGCCTACCTAGCCTTACATGTAAGAGATGATTTATTAAAGGGTACACTAATATCATTAATGAGTGAAGGACATGCAATATCATCAATGGTAATTACATTAGATGTGTACACTGATATACTTTTATCTAATAGATTCTCATCATTGCCACAAGGCATAGGATCATCAAAGAGTACATAGTTAAATTTTATAAGCATATATAATAGAGGGGAATAAGAAATAATGAATTCAATGAAAGAGAGGATATACAATACATGGGAAATTAATACCTCCATAGAGAAAATATTTGCATTCAAAGTTTAAAATTTCATGATTCTATCAATAATGGATGTGTTTTATGACATGAAAGATAAGAACATCCCAAAAAAAAAGATGATTTATGTAAACCATCCAAGGAGAAAGATATAAAAGGAGACTTTAGAAATAATTAGCATAGGCTAGGAGGGTAGAAAGAGAGATAAACCACTTCCAAACCCTAAAACAAGTACATAAGCTTATAAAATCAAATCGAAATAAAATCGTGATAAATTTAGAAATGATGATAAATAAGAATAATATTATATCTAAAAATCTTAAAATAAATCAAGGTATATCCTTATGGGAAAACTTTAGAGGGTATAATCATGGATGAGTTAATAACAAATGTGAAGGAAATAAACATTTCCATACTGTATTATCTAGATTAATTAAGTAATACAAGTAATACGCATAAAAAAAATAGATAATAGAGATGGAGGTATAAATATCTAAAAATTAAATGTTAATTACACAAAGAGAATGTGATGGATAAGGGTAGTTAGATCCAAAATAAAAATAAAAATATGGAAGATGATTTTGATGTAGTTCTAAAATTAATAAATATTAAGATTAAAATTGGTTCTTATTTGTCTATACTCCATATTAAAATTAGAATGACTATGTCAATTCTATTATACATAAAATTGCTGATATATATGAGCCATTTATTTTGATGTAGATTTATCATGTGATTTGTGGATGTAATATAAGAAACTATGCACTTATGCTTCCTAAATAATTGAATTCCCTATTTTTTTCTAATGATTAATGACTACTAGTGTTTAAACACACCTAGGGGACATCATCAAATAACATAGATTTCAATTTTTACTAGATCTACCCATTGTTATGACAAATTTACTTATTGAATGGGTGGGGGTTAACATTATTCAAATATAAAGATGATATAGAGATATTATGTATATTTTTCTATTTTTTTTATGTATCAAACAAAAAGTTTCTATCATGCTTTGTCAATTATTGATCAAAGAAGGATTGGGCATGTTTCCATGATGAATGAATATTCAATGTCTTTAAATACTAAGACACATGAAAAAATTATGCAAGACATGTATCAATTCAGTGCATGATGGGAATAAAATGGGTAGGAGTAAACAAAATATAAGGATCAATTTTTAGAAATGAATAACTAGATCTAGTACTGCAAGATTGATGATGCATCATAATTGAGACGTGGAAGTAGTAGTGTTGATGAAAAAATGAACATTTTGATATAGAGGGAAATAATGAGCATAATAAACGTTAATGACATGTAAAGATATTTATCGATATGGGCAAAATGGTATTGATTATGGAAGAATATATAAATAGAACGATTAATGATATAGAAGAATCAACCTAAATTTATTCAAGATTAAACATTTATTGATATATAATTGCATTACATCATTCTAACAAAATGAATTAAAAAATAAATTTAAATAGATGTTGATATATAATTTTCACTGGTACATTATTATTTTAAAATTTTCTATAATAAATTTCTATGGTACACATTAGAGAATAGTATAAGTAAATAATATTTATGATATTAAAGTCCCATGTGATTATTTAGCTAATTTTATTCAAGAATCACTATTTAAACAATTTACGAGTTAATTTGGGAGTTCATGAGTTAGTGGTTCCATGATTTTTAATTTTTCTTCTAATTTTAAGTAGTTGTGTAACTTTAAGATTGATTACCATTCAAATTTAAAAAACATAGATATATATATATAGTTGTAAAAGTTAACCCCTACCTTTCTACTTTGCCAATATCATATGTTGCTTTGTTAGGGTCCATTCCTTGAGATTTATGTATGGTAATAGCCCATGTGAGGAATAGTGGTATTTATCTATGATTACCTAGAGATATGGCCATTATACATATATTTTTTGGGTCATCTAGGTTCTACAATGGTCCATTGTAATTATCAAATTGCACCACTACATATGAAGGTAAATCTGGTGGTTTAGAGCCAACTATGTACATAATTTCTAGCAATTCTCCAAGAGATCCATTTACAATCCCTATTTGAATCTGGACAAGTTTTTTGTTAGCATGACTTGTTGGTCCCTACATAGTATAAGCATTTTTGGAAGTTGTTCAATATCATTATCAATATTTTATTTTAAATACATGTTTGTATTGCAACTCTAAGTGAAATATGAAGATTTAGTAGTTTGAGCATTTTTTTTTTTATGTATCCTCACCCAATCATTTGTAGAGAATAGGTGCATCGATTTGTCAATTTTTTTTTCCCATTAGCTAATAGATATTTGTTTGTGTGATTCACTACTAATTCCTATCTTCTTCAACTAGTTCTACATTACACATGTTTTTCAATCTTTGAAAAAATCCAATTTGAGTTTGAGAGTCACCTTATTTAAAAAAATTGTTTGTAAAGAAATAATTGTAGTGAATGCTATAGTGTATAGGATCGAATTCACACCCCTTATGCAAATTCCCCTTTTAAACATCTCCACTTTAGAAAACCAAACTTGGAGGTTTAATTCCACATAATCCCACTATTTCCATTCCCCTTGGCACCTATTTTTAGTGTTGGTGGAGGTGTTTCTATCGGGGACACCCATGCGGCGCATAGACATCGACATGGCATGCTTATGTCCCTGGAAGAATCCTATGGCTGGAGTCTATAGATAAATTATAGTTCCTATTGGAAGCCGAATTGTAACACCTCCCTTCAGCTGGATGGCTTGAATACGGTTGTTTCTTCATCCAAATTCTTCATATTGACTTGCCATTCCTTCATTTGATGGTTGGTTGATCTCTAGAAATCTCTACATAATTTTATTCACTCACTCTCAAGCATTACAACAACATTTTGCACTCCATCACTCCATCATTTCAATAGAGCAAGCATAAGATGACTCCATTGTAGTAGAGGCTTGAGTTCCTCTCATATTTCTCCTCCACTAGCCTTGAGCGCTTTGGACAGAGCTGGTAAGCTCGTCACACATCTTCTCTATTACTCAAGGTTGAGTGACCACATTACTGTTTTGTAGTGTCTTTATGTACTTTTCTTGTATTTCCATATATATCGATGTATTCCTATATTGTTGCAAACTTGGTTGTCCGTGGAGGTGGAAACACCAAAATGAGGGTCTGACTGAGGAAAACCCTTAAATAGCCCCCCAAAATTTTCCCTCTTTTTTGTGTGTAGGTGGAGTGATATTAGAGCAAGCTAGGGAAAATTTTATTGAGTGAGATCATCTTTGTCACCCTTTTAGTAATATACTTCCTTTATTACATTGATCTTTAAGTTTCATAATTCATAGTGTTATTTTGTAGCTCTAGAAAATCTTAAACTAGGTTGTTAGTCTGTTTCTCAAAGGTTAGACCTTTTCTTCCTTGTTTTTGGTCGTACAAATGCTAGCATGCCTAAGAGACACTAGCCTATCATACTGTTGTCCTAAAATCATGCTTCTTTCCTCTGGGAGAGAGCTATCCAAGATATAGAGTTGACCTTAAAAACCAACTTGCCTATTCTCGTCTCAAGTCATGGTTTTGCAAAGTGATTGAAGGGCCTCATAGTCCTCATCATTCTCATCTCGTCTATCATAACATTCTATTTAAGTGAGGTAAGTTAGGGAAGCCATACTAATCTTAATATTTTGTGATATGGGGCCTTGCAGTGGTTGGTCCCCCTCTCTTACATTTATGGTGAACCTGACATGAACTATTTTAGTTCAATTTTTTTAGACTGAAAATCTCTTTCCTTGTATCCTAGGAGTGTTGTAGGTGTGAGTGTTGTGAGGTGTCTACCCTAAAACCTAGCCTATGATCCCTAGCAGGCATAGTTGGAAGGTTCCAGAGGTGTTGCATAACAAAACCAAAATTGGGTCACTGTCTTATCTCACAACCTATAGTAGACTATGTAGAAGTATTGTTTAGTGTGAGTGATGGCCTCTTTCTTAATTCAACCTATTCCATCTATTCAGCCTATGAGTAGTGGTACCGATATAACCTTCACTTCATAGGACCTATCGATGGGCTTTAATAGGGAATTGTCTCCTCTTTACATCCCTCCAAGGATAAATGAGAATACTGTAGTAGATATCCTTGTTGATATGAAATCTTAAGTGAATATCATAAATGAGGAGATCATGTTAATCGAATTCTTGCATAAGGATGGATATGTTGCATCTTAAATTATCATTTGCACACATGACAAACTTTTCATACCTCCTTTAGGAAGTATTGTCTTGTCAGTCCTCATTGGACCTAAGTCCGTGAACCTTAACTTTGACATCAACCTGTGCTATTAACTCTTTAGAGTGAATCTAGGCATCCCCTGGTTGGTATCTATGAATGTGGTTCCTTGGGTTTTGCATCATAAGTGTTTGAAATTCACTCAAGGGGGTTCGATACATATTGTTCATGACACCAGTTATAGATTGTTGGTTTCTCATGGTATCTATACCTTAGATTAATTTTTGCCTACACCTATTGATCCTCTCCCGCCCAAGAAGGACCTTTTGTATTGCACATATCAAAATTATAAGAAAGGACATTCTAGGCTAAAAGTGAGATACCCTCCTTCGCCTTATGTTGTTTTGCATAGAGCTTTCCTCAAAGTTGATAGTGATGCCACCAAGACACATATCAGAGAAGAAGAGAAGTGGTCCCGAGATCCTCCCTCATTCTCTTCCATTATTCAGTATGATGCTTCCTTTTTCTTTTTTGTGGTACCATCTTCTTCTATCTCACGTTTGTGAGAAAATCCCATGGTGCCCGCATGGTGAAAGGCTAAGAGTAATTCATTTGAACTTCTTGTCTTTCCCACAGAGCCTAGGCACATTTGATATGGTAGATAGAAATCCTCCCATGGGGAGTCCTCTATATCCTAGCCTCTATGACCTTCTACCACTCCTACTCCTAAAATAGTGAATGAGAAGAGGCCCACTACCGAGGATCTATAATCAACTCCCACTGTTGCTTTTGAACCTCTTGCTCCCATCAAGGAGTCTGTACCTCCACTGGAAACAACTATGGAGGACACTCCCATGGCTGAGTAGGAATCCTCCATTCCTTCAAAACCTTTGGCTTTTGGTTCAAAGAGTCATAAAAAATGCTTTGTGTGTGAGTGCAAGCACCAAAAAAAAGGCTCTTATGGCCGAGCAAGCCGCCTTAAAGAAGAAAGAAGAGGAGATGACCACTCTTGTATTTGGACCATATACCATGTCCTCCTCCCTCTTCCCTTCTGTCCAAACTAACTTCGTATCACTTTTAGCTTCCACTGTGAGAGCACATGTGCTTAGAAAGGCACAAGTGTTCATCACTCCTTTGGTGGAGCCACCTCTCCTAAAATCCATTCTAGATGTCTCACCTTTCCTGAAACTCGTAGATATGATTAAAAATTTGGTTGTATCTATTGTGGTTCTTTCCTCCTCTCCCTCTTCCTTTCTTTCTTTTTCTATGGGGAGTTCACCTCCTTCGATGAAGAAAAAGGTAGAGAGTGGTCCCTCCAACAACATAGGACATAAGAGGAGTCTACCTTCTCTAAAAGGCGATCTTACATTGACTTGTTTCATTTTAGTAACAAAACCATTCTTAGCCTCTCCCAAGCTCATCATAGCTCTCAAATCACTCGGTGGGCTTAGTAGTGAACCTTAGGTGCAAACCCCTCCGTCTATAGAGATAAAACATGGAACTCACCTTAAGTGCATGTTTAACTCAGTGGATGAAGTTATGACCTTGTCAGCAATCTTTGCAAAGTCATTGACCTTGGACCCACAAGAGCTGAGTGATAGAGACCTCATAAGTCTTTCTTCCTTAGCCCTTATTGCAGGAGGGTTGAAATCTCCTCCCCTTACATTACACCACTATAGGCTCATCATCCTTCACCCTACGATGATTGTGGGAAGCTGACGACCTCTTGGTTGACCAGTGTTATGGGGAGACCTTATTCTTGATCTTTAGATTAGATGTGTGTGTGTTGTGATGTTCTTCCCTCATGCTCATGCTATATGTGCCTAGATGACCCTCACCACCCTTGTTGGTGCTTGGATATAGGCATGGCATTTTTTTTATAAACCTTCTTTTATTTGTATCATCAATCTTCCATGTTTGTGATTAAATTTTAAAAAATTGGGGACAATGCAAAGTGTTGGGAGCATTTAATCTTCCTTCAAGGTTTCAACCCAATTTTTTTTTGTCTTTGATACATTCTTCCTAATCTAGTTGGGATTTGAGATTTTTCACTTCACACCATAGTTACCTACTATATATAAATAACGACAGATCTAACCCTACAAAACTAGATCCCCTTGTTCCCTTTGTTCATGTTCTCTCTTATTTTGCTTTATCTTTATCTTTCTCTCTTCTTTGCTTGAGTTGTCCCTTTCATGTGTGACAACACCACTTCTACATCACTTGGTCTTTAGAAAATTAATTCATTGCCAATAAATCTTTTCTTAAAGTCCCTCCACACACTTCTTTAGTAGTCTTGCATTATCAACTTGAAACCCTAACAAAACAAGTTTCCTTCATCACGGGTTCGTAAAGAAAGGACCTAGAAATCTCTCTCTGAACTAGGAACAACTTTGATCTTCCCCTCATGTGGGGCAATATCCTTCCTTTCAAATTCCTTAATGAAGTGAAAATATTTATAAAGGATTCCTTGATGATGAATCGATTCAAAAAATTAGACATTGGATTTTGAACAGGGCATCCCTTGAGAATACCCTTTCTTTTCACATTAGGTCCTCAAGGGAGCCCTTCAAAAGCTTCTATCTCTAATGAGTTCTATGGAATCTAGCTTAGGGGCAGGCCAACTAGACTGGTTTCACATCTTAGCATCTAGCCTGGGGGCAGCCCAACTAGACCTATTTCTTATTATTGTGTCTAGCCCAGGGGTAGCCTAACTAGGCCTACTTCACATCCTTGTGTCTAGCTTTGGGGAATCTTGACTAGAATTTTTCTTTCAAATAACACCTCCCTTGAGTGGACCCATCTTCCTTTTGAAGGGTTCCTGAGGAAACCCTTTGAAATTATTCCAACTTCGTGATGGTCTAGATGAATTTCCATTCACTAGCCCATGCGACCACTTCTTGAAATATTCTATCTACAATTAAACATGTTGTTGTTCCTAACTCTATGGATTCCCCTTTGCTCGGTTTCCCTCATGTAAGAGTTCTTGGGGAATATATTTCTTCCAGGTCTTTAGGTTTGTGAGGTAGATTTTTGGTTTCCTTCATGTGAGAGTTCTTGAAGGATACCTCCCTTGTAGGACCATGAGCCTATGAGGCACTTTTGTTCTTCAAATTTATAGTTTTGTAGAGCTATAAAGTCCTTTTCTCCTGCATTTTTAGATTCGCTAGAGTGTGCTCTTCTTCCTTGAGGATTCAGGTATATTTTTATAACCCTACTACTCCTTTTATCTACTTTAGCGAAGCACTCATTAGTACTCGTGCTCGCTAAAGTGGCAGAAAATTGTATAGGATAGCATTTACACCCCTTACGTAAATTCCCATTTCACACATCTCCACTTTAGAAAACCAAAATCAAAGGCTTAATTCGACATAATTAGGTTGTTGCCATTCCACTTGGTGCCTATTTTGAGTGTCTGTAGAGGTGTTTCTATCAAGGACATTTGTACAGTGTGCAGACGTCCACACAAAACACTTACGTCCCTAGCATATTCATGTGGTTGGAGTCTGTAGAGACATTACAGTTCCTATTGGAAGCCAAAGTGTAATGCCTCCCTTCAGCTAGCTGACCCGAATATGGTCATTTCTTCATCTAACTTCTTCATATTCACCTACCATTCCTTCATTTGATGGTTGGTTGATATCTAGACATCTCTACACAATTCCATTCACTCACTCTCAAGAATTACAGTAGTATTTTGCACTCGATAGTAGCAATCCATCACTCCATCATTTCAATAGAGCAAGCATAGGATGACTCCATTGCATTAAAGGCTTGAGTTGCTCTCATCTTTCTCCTTCACTATCCTTGAGTACTTTGGACAGAGGTGGTAAGCTCCTCACACATCTTCCCTATTACTTGGTTGAGTTAGCACATTATTATTTTGTAATGTCTTTGTGTACTTTGCTTGTTTTTCCTTCTTTATCATTGTATTCCTATATTTTTACAAACGTGGCTATCCATGGAGGTGGAAACACCAAAAAAAGGGTCTAAGGCATTCCCCTAAATAGCCCTGTAACATTTTCCCTCTTTTATGTGTGTAGGTGGAGAGATATTGGAGCAAGTTGGTGAAAAGGTTATTGAGTGAGATCATCTTCATCACCCTTGTAGTAATATAATTCTTTTATCACATTCATCTTTATGTTTGACACTTCATAGTATTATTATGCACCTTTATAAACTCTTAAACTAGGCTATCAGTCCATTTCTCAGAGGTCAGACCTTGTCTCCTTGGTTTTCTGGCCATATAGACACCAGCACATTGCACTATCATCCCAAAACCATGCTTATGTACTTTGATAGAGAGCTATTTGAGATACAAAGTCGAAACTAAATACTAACTTGCCTAGTCTTCTCTCAAGTGATAGGTTTGCAAAGTGATGGAAGGGCTTCATAGTCCTCATCATTCTCATCCTGCATATCCTAACATTATTTTTAACTAAGGTAAGTTAGGGCAGCCACACTACTCTCGACCTTTCACGACCCGGGGCCTTGTAGTGGCTGGTCCCCCTCTCTTACATATAGAAATGTAGTGTCTGAGTGTGATGCATATATTTATTTTTCCATAGTAATTGGAAGTGGTGCCAAGTCACCTACGAGAATGATGGATGTACCACCGAAGCACATATGTTGTTGGTGGGGTAAATATTTGTGCAATTTATTGTCTATTTTAATATAAACTTCAAATCAATAAATCTCATCTCATCCACAAGGAAGTATTTAACATGCTTCATGTCTTCTTGAAACAATTTTAGTGTCTATCCCTTGAATTTTTGTATTTATTTTATTGGAATCTTAAGGGTTGAATGTATAGATGATGTATGCATGTTGAATACAACAATCCCTATAGGTGCAACAACATGGAGGGGGATATAATTTTTTTATTGTAAATTCCAAAATCTGTCTTATATTATGAATCATATATTATTTTCTAATACCATTTGTTCATCGTATTATCTTATATAATGGTTGTTTTAAGGAAGTTTTTTTATAGTCTTCTTTAAGAATAGTAAGTGCATTTTTTTTTTTTGGAGATAGTGGACAAGGTGGATCATTCAACTCAAATGTGGATTGGTCATTTTGTTGGGATATTTTGTTTTTTCTTATGAAATTTTCTATAGTGTCATGTAAATTTGAAGGTATAGTATGTTTATCCCATTTGTTCATATTTTCAAAATCATGTTTTCCAAGCATTTCAAGGGTATTTATATTTTCATGACTAGAAAGGCCCATTTTTGGTAAGAACACCCATTTTCACATCTATATTATATTTCTTGCATTTGTCTCATCATTAGTTTCCTCATCCTCTTCTTTGTTAACTTCTATATTAATAATATGGTCAACATTCCAAACAAAGTATTGATTTATATTAATTTTCTTCCAATTTGTAATAATATCATCTTTAAGAAGACCTATATCTATGGAAATATCCCAAAAACACTTGTATAAAAGTATCTCACTCCAAAAAATATTTGAAAATTTTAAAATAATTATTTGTAATACTATAGAATTGAGGAAAGAAATTTACAATTGCTTTGTGTTTCCTATCTCTTCACTTGCGCCCTTTGCATAAGGAATAAAAAGAGAATGATCATGTAGGTTCAATCCATGTTTTTGTTTCCATATTAGTATGTTATTGAATTTAGGACTAGATAGATTGTGTAATGGTAATGTATCTCCATCTATATTTCTTCTACATTGATGAAATTGTTTTTTTACCAATATTTAATTTTAGAAATGAGTGATTGCAAAAAAAAATGGTAGTTTTTGTACCATATGGTATGTCTCAAGTGTAGACCTACATCATGGTTTGAAAAATAATCCATCATAAATTTTCTATATATTGATAGAGCACGTTCTATTGGTGTTTGATTTCTACATACCCATGTGAGCATATCTTGATACAAATCTCATATTTCATGTTTGCCTTAGCTGCATATTTTGTAATTTATTTGACCACAATCATTTTTGAAACAATGGGCTGAGTGGGGGCATAGGTATTTTCTTGATTCATCACATGACAAGGAAGAGGTAACACATCCATTCCAAAATACTTTGTATTGACATGCTACGATTTGATCCTTCATATGTAGACATGTTTATTAAGTAAATTTTGTGTGTCTTTGAACATGATTGAAAAAATAATTGTAGTCATCAAGTGAGTTTTGAGAAAATATTTCAGACGTATTTAGTAAGCAAGGATTATGCATTGTTTCTGTTAGATGGATTATGAGGGTTCCATGCACTGACATTTTATCAAAGAATGATTTTTCTTTTTCTACATCTACATTGTGTTACCACTTAAGCTTGACCATGTTCGATGCATTAGCAAGAAAAATAAAAACATGTATGTGTACAAAACCTTGATGTTTCCATTCAAATTTATACCAATAGTTTGTTGTAGATGGGATTTTATCTAATAATTCTCTGTGAAAAATTGTGAACCATTATGTAAGTATAGGGATGTTATATGTAGGTTTTTAATTATGTTTTCAATGTGGGGATTTATAGTTTGTGGTCTAGTTGTTATGTCATTTGAAAGACTGAGTATAAATCTAGACATTTAGTATTTGTTGCACTCAATGTGAATAAGAGAGTGGGTGATCCAATTTGGTTGATCATATTTGATACCTCACCATGACACTTACAATATGAGGTCTTCCTCTTGAAGAACACAAATGCATTAATTGTCTATCCAATTGGGTGTTAGGAATTTTTTTTATAAGGATATGAATGACAAAAATGGTGGTTGGTATGTAATTCTATGCATTTTATTTTACAAATACTAAATAAATTTCTTGGTTATGGTGGTGCATCATAAGGTTCAATATTAAATATATTAAAATATTGGATGGCTTCCAAATCTAATATCATGAAATCACATTAAGTCCATCACATATTTATACAATTCAACTTGTCTATATATTAAGGTTGAAATTCCAATGCAATGACATTTAGAAAGAGTGATGGAAAAACCATATCTAAAAGTATCTTAGTATTTTATTTGTTTATTGGATAAGAATGTAATTGTGGCCATTGAACATTGGTGTCATGTTCATCTCTAATTTGCAAGGTTTCCTTAATTATTTATAGCTCGTGTAGTTTATTCAAATGTATAGACATAGAGGATGATGAATGAGTTATTAAATTTTTAGGATGATCCACATCAAGAATAGATTCAAGTTCTTGTTCAACCAAAAATTCACTTTTAACATTAATGGTGTGAAGCAGGATTTAAATGTTTGTACTTGTAGAAGGGAATTAAGCTAGCGAGTCAACATCTAGATTTTGATTTTTTCATAGTAGGGGTCGTGTGAATTCTTATATTATAATGCAACTGACACATGGTTTCTACTTATATAAAAATCACAGTGATTCCCTTATGGATGCAGTTTGTGAACTATTAAGACATCAAAGTTTGTAAGTCTACGTGTAAGATATTTTCTATCATCTTGATATATTATGGTGAATTTATTCTGTCACCACTATATTTTTACTGGCCTATATGAGTGTGAGTCACTTGTACTATTGAACTTACTCATTCTATTAGAATCCCTTCAATTTGGCTTATATTTTTCAACTCAATTAGTTATTTTCATGTGTCCATATTATCAGATGATGAAAATTGATGAATGTCTTTTTCATGAAAAAATACAATACAAATTTACCATTATTTGTTGAATTGATGTTCATTGTAAGGTAGAATTCACTACATATTATGCAATTTTGGTAGTGCATCTATTCTATTGTGAAATCTTGTAGAAGCTATGATGAAATTATTTTTTTATTTTTTTAGGGTTGTGGTTTGATTTTGAACAGTTTGTGTTGTTCAGTGGGAACTCAATGATGTTGATTGGGCATAAAGGTCTTCAGGGTGGGATGCGGTATATCCATGTGTGATACTGTTGTAATGGTTTGAATGAATAGTGCTGGGTTCATTAATCATTTTTGGGTCCATAGATTAGAGAGACAATTATTCAATTTGTTATATATGATGAAAAATACATTTCTTATTTATGGCAGTCATAATAATCTTGAATTCTTTTATGAGTCTTTAAATTTTGCATTTCTCTTTCAATGGAATCAAATTGGAGAATTTTTTAGGTGTGGAGCTCGTTATCTAGAAAGGAAATAATATGTCTCACTATTGATGCTGCCAATAATAAGAATGCATACAAATAGACAATATTAAATACACAATGTAAAAAGCATGTGTGAACATGAATATTAAGTAGTATAAAAGAATAACTAGATGAAAGATAGGAGTAACATAGTTTTCATGAAAAATACAAATTTTAAACATGTGTACATGTCCCCATGAATTCACAAAGTGTCAATTAGAACATATAATTTTACTATTATATGATATTTATAAATATTTTTCTACATATGGTAGAAACTAGAGATGGATTTAGGTACCATCAATATTGCACATATCATGGAGTCCACTTAACAACAAGTTTTTTTATTCAAAAGAACCAAATAGATCAAATTTTGTGATAAATGATTTTAAATGTCACTAAATGTCTCATAAATCATATTACAATCTTTGAAAAAACTCATTTAATAATAGTTTTAAAATTTACTTCTACTTACTAAATGAATTTCAGCTTATATAAATCCTTTACAAAGATACCAAGTGTTGTGTTGTGTCACAACGTTCCCTATTTTTCAGCTTGGAAAAATGTGGACTCCCTTTTTTTCCTGATTTTTATTGCTTTTCTTGGTTTGGGAGACAGTAGTAGAATGGGCATCATTTGGCTAAAATACTTGGAATTTAGTTGAATTGGTTGTTTCCCTAGGTCAAAGAACTTCATACTCATCTAGTTGTGAGGTATAGTGAACAAGTAATTTTCTAATTTGTTGTATTATGAACTCAACAAAAATTCTTTAGCAATATATCTTCTATGAAGACTAATTTTCATCTTTGACCTTTAGAAAATCATGAAATCAAATATTGAAAATTTCCTAGAAATAATTCTTCTCCTTCAGACTCAAATAAGAAGTCAATTCCAAGATTTAAATTTTTACAATAATTGTTTTTAATTTGTCACATGAACAATTTCTTATTTTGGAACTCCCACCATCTTTTTCCACATACTCCAAGTTGGCATTCATAATAAAGAACCTCATTATTTTGATTTTATTCAATAATCAAATGATTCATATTGGGTTCTCTTTATATCATGATAAGTGATTTAGGATAAGAATACAACTATGTCGCAGCTTTTTGAATAATTTTTTTATAGAAAAATAGTTTAATAGTGTTAGGTAAAATAGGTTCACTCAAAACCACATGAAAAATATGTGGCACAAATAGTTTTGGGTGAAGGGGTTTCATCCAAAACCATGAAATATAATTTTTTAAATTGAAAAACTAAATGGTGGTTTGTTTTGTCTACAAGATTTCAAGCGAAACCATTTTGGATGAGAGATTTTTGGGTGAAACACTTTCACCCAAAACTATATGTGACTATTTAAATGAAAAACTAACCCTTGTTTTGGGCTAAATTAAAAAAAAAACATCAAATCTAGATCTCTCCGACTAGAGGTATTTCAAGGAAAATTTTGAGAAATACATTTTGTAGATCTTGTTGGAGTAGGCTTCCCAGAGTGTTTGCAAACCAAGAAAAAAAATTTATAAAAAGAGAAGAAACACATGAACGAGATATTTCACCATAAGTGAAAAATAATCAATTGAGATATGTTAAATAATGTACAAATTATACCTTATAAAGGCACGAGAATTTTGGTACAAGAAGCTAACCGACATACAAAAAAAATTAAAATGAAATTACAAATTATGAAATGCAAAACCACTCCTAAGTTAACTTAAGAGAATGTGAATTGTTAAAAACCATTCACTATAACACCCCCCCTTAAGTGCAACTTAGGGAAGCTAAAAATGAAAAATTATATGCAAGATGGGTTTCAGAAACAAGGCCACGTTAGGTACCCATGCACAACTGCAATGAAAATAATAAATCTCCCACAACTAGAGAAAAGGAGAAAAAACCTATGGGAAAAAACCGCTCTCCAAAAGAGAGGAAAAAAAAAAGGAGAAATAAGGAAAGATGACTCATCAAGACACCCCAAGGACAACTTCCTTCACCCCAAGAATTGATCTCAATAAAATATAGTGAGGAGATGTCGAAGGTTTAGTGAAGATGTATGCAACCTGTTGCTCCATAGGAAAATAATCCAAACTCATAACACCCTCTTGAATAATTTATCGAATGAAGTGCATGTGGATCTGAATATGCTTAGTAGATTGATGTTCCACTAGGTTGTGAGATATATGTATAGCACTCTGGTTATCACACCAAAGAGTAGTGGGATGATCAGTAGGAAATCCAAACTCAACCATCAACTATCAAAGGCACAAAACCTCCTGACTAGCCAAAAAAACACCTTAATACTAAGCCTCAGTCGATGATAATGCAATAGAAGTTTTCTTCTTACAAGACCACACAATTAGATAAGAACCAAGATAGAAGATAAAGCCAAAGTAGACTTTCAATAATCAACATTACCAACCAAATTTGAGTCAAGGAAACCCAAAATGTGAGTAGCAACTATGTGTAATGAATTCCAAATTATGTAGTTCCCTGAACATACCATTGGATACACTTAGATGCCTTCCAATCACTCTCATGAGGATCTTCAAAGAAACGGGAGACAAGACCAAATACATAGGAAATATCAAGACAACTATGTGTCAAGTACAAAAGACTGCCAATCAACTGGTGATACAATACATAACATCCACTAACAGAGTAATGCAACTAGAAGAAAACACAACACTTGACTGAAAAGGAGTAGGGGATTTCTTGCAATCATCCATCCAAAATATCTGAATCAAATCAAGAGCATATTTTTGTTGGAAAATACAAATACCTACAAAAGACTGATGAATCTGAAGACCAAGGAAGAAATGAAAGGGACCAAGGTCAATGATATCAAACCACTCCATCAAGGTTCTCTGAGTATCCTTAATCATGGTAAGAGAATTTTCAATGAGAATCGAGTCATCCACATAGAGAAAAAGAATGAGAAGATCCTCTCCATGCCTTTGAATGCAAACTATAGGGTTAGAGTGACATCTGGTGAATCTAAAAGCAAGTAGAAAACTATCCATCTTCTTATACCAAGCATGAGGGGCTTGTTTGAGACTATACAATGAAAATAAAGTCTTGAAAAACAAGTGAATGGTCCAACAGAAAGCTTGGTGATTTCTCCATATAGATCTCCTCTTGAAGATCACCATGTAGGAAAGTACTCTTCACATTCATCTGATACACTGACCAACCCTGAGATGCCTCAATAGAAAGTACACGATCAAATGGAATCCATCTTGGTGATAAGAGCAAAGGTCTTTGAATAGTCGATGCCCTCAACCTGAGAAAACCTCTTAGCCACTAGACAAGCCTTGTACTTGATAATATAACCATCAACTACAAACTTGCTATGATACACCAACTTACACCAAACCAAATTTATTCTCTTGGGAAGAGTAGCAAGATCCCAAGTATAATTATTCATAAAAGAAGAATATTCCTCAGCCATCGCACTATCCCACTCTATAACACCTGAAGCATCTACAAATTTTTGAGGATCAATAGAAACTACATGACTCAAAATATTGATACCTGAAGTCTAAGAACAAGTGTAGTGAGAAATGGTGGGATCGCCTACATGAAAACTGGCCTCCTTAAGAAGAGTTTGATCCCAAAGATGCTATGTGTGTAGGCTTAGGAGAAGATAGAGTTATATCAACAAAAATATCAACACCATCATCATTAGGAGATCAAGAACATCATCATCATCATCAATAGGAAACAAAACATCCTCTAAAGAAGAATTGGTAAGAAGGGAGGTAGAGACATGTGATGGAGAATCCTTTGAAATGAAAGACTCAAAAAAATTAACATCATGATTAAAATGTACCTCTTGAGTGATGGGATCAAATAAACGATAACCCTTCACATCCTAACGGTAGCCAACAAAGATGAACTATTGACTCTTCTTCTCCATTACTTTCTACCTACCTACTAGAATTAATTTCCATGTATCACTACCAAATACTCTAAATTAGGAGACCTTAGGCTTGACATGAGACCAAACCTCCTCGGGAGTCATATTTTGAACTGCCTTGTGAGGTATACAGTTCTAAATGTAGTTTGCATACTTGATAGCCTCTGACCAAAACTTTGGAGCCATGTAACTAGATTAAATCATACAATTTCCCATCTCACATAAGTTTCTATTGTTTTCCTCAGACACACCATTCTATTGAGGATTGTATGGAATTGTGTGTTGATGAAAAATACCTCAAGCATTGCAGAAGTCTTAAAATAATCGATTGACATACTCCCCCATTATCTGTGTGAATCTTCTAAAGGGAATGTCTTGACTGCTTCATCACAAATGCAAGGAAGGTCATGAAGAAAAGAGGAATCTCATCCTTGTAAGTCTGGGTGATCCCACAATAGTGGTTTACAATTTTTGGCCAAACTAGACACTGGAATTATTATTTTTAACTAAATATTAATATTCAAGCACCTATAGAGACCGAACCATGAGGAATTTGAAGATGATGTAGACTAGAGTCTCATCACATTTTGTCTTTAGATTCTAAAAATAGTTTTTTAATTTTTTTTGGAATCAGATTGCACTTTTTTTCAGAAAACAACATTTTTAAAAAGTGACGCTCACTGTATACAACAAATCTTTTTTTGTATGAAGGATAAAATTCTAATTTTTTCGAATTTAGATTTTTAACTATGATATCTAGCACTTTAATTTTCTCTCATAGTTTTTTATTGAATATTTTTTCCTTAATCAAGTTTTAAAGTCAAACCAATTGCAATTGAGACATAGGCGGACTGTATACAACATAACTTTTTCTATATGTATCGAAATTTAAATTTATTTTTTAAAGGATCAAGGACATCAATACCCAGCCTGACCATATTTTTAAAAATTTTATTTTGATAATCTGCTATATTTCCACATGTGCAGAACAAAGAGCTTGATTTTCAGTGAAAAACCTATGTTGAATAAAACTAAAAAAACCCATACATAATAAAACCAAAAAATATTAAAATTATATTCGTTGGATAGCTTGTTCTGAGGATTACTTGATTCTAGTTGGGTTTGTGAATATTTTTCCATTTTCATGTCCTCAACCCGAGCTTCGAAGTGCTAATTTTTTTTTTTTTTTTGTGCCTAAGATGGGGAATGAGGGATAAGGGGGTTTGTTTGAACCCATAGGGGTTCGAGCGAACCTCTAGGGGTTCGCTCCAACCAGGGCTCACTCAAACCCTGGTTTGAGTGAACCTCTTTGAAGGGGTTCGCTTGAACCCATTTCCTATGCATTGCATTGGTTTTTTTGGTGGCTAAGATTCAAAGGGGTTTGGTTAAAGTCTGGTTTGAGCGAACCCCTTTTTGGTTAGGTCAAACCAGTAGGTTCGTACGAACCCCTAAAATCAATTTTTTTTCCTTGGGGTCGGTTTTTGTGAGTTTTCCTTCCTCACTTGAATTTTTAATCACTATTGTGGCTTCACCCTACCTCAAAAACTACACCCAAGTGGAGCAGGATAAGTCATCAATGAAGGTGAGCACATACTCGGCTCCTAAAAATAAAGGAGTAGGAAATGGCATAAGATCACTATGCACCGACTCAAGGGGTGTTAAAGCATGTGTAGCCATACCTTTTGGAAATGGATCTCAATGATATTTCCCAAGTACACAACCTAGGTGAACCAAATAAGAACAATCACTAGGTTTTATGTGCTCATCTATTAGATATATCTATAATTCAGGTGCCCAAACTGCTTGTGCCAAAGCTTACTCATTGAATCTACATGAGCAATAAAAGATGATCCTGATGAAGGATCAAAAACATCAAACTTATACAAGTGAGCTCTATGATCAACTACACTAGTAGCAACAACCTTCTCAGGACTATCTAACTCTTGAATGGTCAGATCACGGGGGGAAAACTCAACAAGCATTCCATCATCATGCTGAAAATTTTGATAAATGGAGAGAATATTCTATGAAATATTAGGAACAAGAAGAACATCATCAATGTAACCATCATGCATCTGAATTAATCCTATCCCGAAAATAGGAATTTGAGAAGAGTCCCAAATTGCAACGTGAGTAGTATGACTATCAGAGAGAGAATCATGAAGATCTGCATCATGAGCCATGTGATTTGAAGCACCAAAATCAAGAATCCAACTATCATGGGTAGAAGAAAAACCTCTTACTACAAGGGCTTGATCTTTTCCCAAGGAAGAAGACTTCTGTCATGGGAATGTTTTGCTTCATAATATCTTCCTCTAATGTTTCGAGCCTCACAAAATAATGTGCATCATTATAACATGAATTTCCATGAAAGGAACAATTATCCTTCTTCTTTTTAGACTTGGAAGATGATTTTCTTGAGTTAGAAGAAATAGGAGATGCATTATTTTGATCATTCTTCTCCTTAGGATTGGAGGAACAATCACCACCTAGAGGAGAATCTATCTTATGCTTCTTCTTATTCTTACCCTTTCCCTTGGAAGATTGAGCCATCAAGGAATGACTCTTAGCAAGAGCATCCATCTGGATCAACTTGGCTTGCTCCCTAGCCAATCAATCACAAAACAACTCAAAGGAAGGCATCTGATAAGCATATCCCATAGCATCCATGGTAGAATAGAAGGTGGAAGAAAATACTTGAAATGCACCTCACACCTTAGATAGGATCAAGAAAACACACTCTATCTATTTTTTCACAACCACATCCTTTCAACTATAACAAAATAGACTTGAACTATGCAAGGAAGTCTTGAATAGTGGGAAATTCATCCATAAAGAGATAAGTGAGATTGACTTCTAGCTACAAGATCCTGAACTAATTGACCTTTCCATACAACTCAACAGACTTATCCAACACCTCAACTATTTTACACTCCACAATATGAAACAAAAAATTATCAAAAAAATGGAGGCCTATGAGTCCTTTCACCTCATCCATTTTGTTGCAACAAATTTTTTTCTCAAATTCCTTAGTGAACTTAGGTTGTTTGACATCCAACATTTTCCAAAAACCCTGAGATTGCAACAATCATGTCATCTTAACCTTCCACATGTGATAGTTGTGTGGAGTGAGTAGTTCAATCTTTGGTTTTGACATGATGTACAAATGAACATGAAGAGACCAATATGATAATTATACCCCCCCATTATGAATAAAACCAACAATCTACAATCCCAAAAATAAAAAAAAACTTTTCCAAAGAAACACTAGATTGAAGCAAAAAATTGCCAATAGATGGAAAAAATTCAAGCTACAAAACTTGTAATAGATGGAAAAATGATGAAAATTTCAACAACTTACTTAGACCAAGCTCATAGTCCCATTGTATGCCAAAATAATATTTCTCACAAGACCATAGACTTGGAGCTATATATAAACTACAAACGAATCCTACAGTTGGAGAATGTGGGATAATTTCTCCCTTTGAAGGAAAATGCTACCAAAAAATATATTGTAGATTGCTAGCTCATGATCCATGCAAGTAGAAACTCCACGATCCAACAAAAATATAACAATACCTCCACGAGCCTTAGCTCATTGAAAATAGAGAGCATGGGAAAATAAGAAGACTACATTTATCGGATTTCTCATGAATGTGGGATAATGTTTTACAACAAATATTAAAAAAGTAAATTGTTTTTACATGCCCATCAAGTGAATGGTGAGAAGGTAGGAAACCTTATTTAGGATCTTCACCCAAAAATTAAATTATTCTTAGCAAAATCAAACACCAACCACCCAAAAATGAATTGGCTAAAAATTCAGATACTAAAGCTCTCCTAGGAAGGTTCCAATTGAAGTCGATAATAAAATCGCAAACCTAAAACAATAAGTCCCTCCAATGATGGTATCCCACCCAAATTTGTCTCCAATATATTTTTCTTCAATCGATCTGCACCTCATACACTGGACTATGTGGGGTGAATGCATTTCAAGTGCAGGAAAGGTGTTGTCTTATTCCCCACACAATATTCTCTCCTACCTCTACACGCAATTTACCAATGACCAAAAAAACTCCTCCAAAAGGCATTCAAACCTCCAAATGAGAATGATTAACAAATTCTATAAGAAAAGAATTGTCGCTATCTTGAATCAAGTCACTTCTTCAACCTTTCTCAATAGAAAATTGATCCTCAGAGAAAAAAATACCACCAATTTCCATAGTGTCTCAAAATAGCAAAATCAAATGCCTCTTGACTAGAATGAAGCCATAGTTAAAATGTGACTGCCAATAGAGAAATCACGCTTCTTAACTTTCACGAAATGAAGAAAATCGCCCCTCCAGATCATAATTCATGCATTCAAAGATAGAATACAAATAAAGAATTTTGAATGCCTTTGGATAGTGATCTGGAAATTCATGCCTAGTGAAAACTCTTAGTGGAAGGGGGTTGTAGATGAACACTTTGATACCATGTTGGAGCTCAAACTTCTAGGAAAATTTGTAAACCAAGTAAAAAGCTTCACAAAAAGAGAAGCAACACAGGAAGAAGCAATTTCATCAGAAGTGAAAAATAATCAAATTGAGATATGAAAAATAATTTAGAGAGTATTTATAACACCCCGCCATGAAAACCTAGAGGAAGATGCAACTACTATGAAAGCGAACAATTTTTTTTTCTTAAAAAGTGTAATTAATAACATGATAAGCTCCCTACACTAACACATACATCCTCTAAGGTACATGACTAAGCTTACAACTGAATCCCATAACATAAAACAATAACTCATTCATAGCATATAAATTATTACTCATGAATTAAAGAACATACATTCAAAGCATTAAATACATCTCATTAGATAAAAGTACATGAATGATCCATAGATTGCATTCATTCCAAATATTATTACAAAACTCATTCCCAAAATGATGAAGATCATACAATAATTTTACAATTATAAGAATCCTCCTCGAATATAGTTGATGAGTGATACATGTACAAACTATCCAACTGATACAATAAATCATAAGAATGAAACATAACAACTGGTACACACGAGCCCTCTAATTGGAAGATACCACCATCATGAACATAAGAAGGGAACCCAATGGAGTAAGGTGCACATTCAACCCAACCAAGTGGTACTTGAAGGCCCAACCCATGTGGTAGGAGATAGTAACAAGGCTTCCTAGACAATACCAATAACCTCTAGACACAAGCTATCACATGACTAAACTAAAAAAATACAAGTACCACACTAACATAATGGTTACATTTCTTCTAGAGTAAATAACCAAGTATGCCAACTGAACCACACACACAAACTGTTGTCATGGAGGAGTGTCATCACACAAGCTTGACATGGGTTACCCAATGTAGATCTTCATAGGTTACCGCTCCCTTACTAGTTAAACCCTGACAACCTCAACCAATCCCTGACCCCCATTCTCACTCATGCGAGATCAACTTACATTTTCAGAGGGACAAGGTAGATGGAATTTTCCATTCTAGGCCTTCCCACTCATCATAAGCCCAAACAAGCACTTGAGTCCATGAGTGAGGCTATCTTATCTCAATTAATATGAGATACTACCCAAAACCCCTAATTACTTTAAAATTATTGTTTTCACTTGATTAACTACTTTTGATAGGTTACACAGGCTACCTCTTTACAGCTCTAGCCCCTAACGAAAGCCACTCCCCTATTGCCAACACAAAGATCAAATCCAACACCCAAGGGTAACATAGTGCACAAAACTAAATAACAAATCCCACCCCCAAATATAGGAGGTAACACATCCCCATTCGTGGTAACCAGGCGATTAACTAATTACAACCTAGTGCACTACCCAAGAGAAATCAAAGGGTTAATAATAAACCACAACAACCCCAAATAATAACACCACAACTGGAAGACTTACAAAATAACAACTAACACTTCTAACCAATTTCTCCCAAAAACGTAAATAGAAGAAATCACATTCAAAAGGGAAATTTAAGCAGGAAATAAATCTACCTTTCGTATTTCCTAAATCCAATTTCCCTTAAGTGAAATACAGTATAAATAGCCCCAAATAAATTAATTTAATAAAATCTCATTCACAGTCAGAAAAGGAAATCAAATCTATTTGTTATTTCAATTCCTCAGTTACTTTTAAATAAAAATATCTATTTCTTCTTTTACCACATATCACTTTTAAAAAAAACATCTAATTTTTGTATTTAATGCATGCACCTATTTAAAAACCATTTAAATATATATTAACTATATATATAAATATATATATATATATATATTATATATATATATTATATATATTTATACATATATTAATATATCATTTAAATATTGCAAAATAAAATTACAATTTGACACAAATATACAATATACATTTATATAAATATATACCTATATATGTACATGTATATATAAAAATATATATACCGATATATACTTATATACATATATACTATGTATATCTAAATATATATATATTATAATATATATATATATATATATATAATAACATCAAAATACGAATCGTATGGTGGACAAAATTATATTGAAGGTTAACATACTTAATATTGGGGGGGTGGCTATGTCTCCACACAACCAAACCCCTATATAACACGGGGTGGCTATGGAGGGGGGCATCATTGAGCATTGCCTCCCCACGACACCTCCCATGGGGGTGGTTGTGGGGAGAGCCCTAGCCTCCTCATAAAATTTGAATATTAAAACATAAAACTTTCTTTTCAATTTCCTATGAATTTTTCTCAATTCACCATACGGTTTCTCTTTTAAATTATAAGAAAAAAAAATTTGTACAGGGATTTTTAAAATGGAAAATCCATAAAAAAATATATCTATCTATATATTATATATATATCAAAACGATTGCCTTAGTTAGGAAAATAATTTTCAAAAATAGCTATCTATAGGAAATTTTCACAAATTCACCAAAAAAGCTAATTTATAAATATTTTCTATAGAAGAATTTCTCAATTTCAACACAGAGGTTTTCAAATTTCCCAAATAAACAAATCTATAGGAAGAAGAATAATAAATTTCTACATACAACATTCACAAGAAAATTCCTGAGAGGTTTTCTCCAAAATTATAGAGAGAAATTTAATTCCATCCCAATAGAAGTTTTCTAGTTTCCTATTATTTTCCTTTTGGGCTCTCCATTGTTTAAAAACAATCCCTATAGGAATTTCCAAAGCTTCCCGACAATTAGTAATTTCAAAACAAATAAAAATTTAAATTTTTTATAAAGAAGCTTTCATGGTAAGTTCCAGACACGATATTCTTTGAATTTTACAAAAACTCAAAAGCTTGTAATCTTGTACATACAATCTCTTTCGAGAAAAACAAATTAATATAATAGCCTTTCCAAATGAAATTTATTAAAACAATGAAAGAACCTGAATTCCTGATGCTTGAGGAGATGAATATAGATTTAGAACTTCTTCCACAAAAAAAGGCTTCCTCTAAAAAAACAAAGATTCTTCCAGAAAAACAACACAAATCCAGAGCCAAAGTATTTTTCCTGAGATTATCCATCCCCAAATTTTCAACCACCAAATTCAACAACCCCTTTTAATTTTAAACAACCTCTCCAAAAATATATTCTCCTCTTCCATGAAGTAACTTCTTACCTTCCTTTGGTACAACAATTATTCTCTATGTGAAATAATTTTCCCATTACATGTGAAAAATCAAATATCTTCTCAATCAATTACCAGCTAATCCCTCTAGATATTTTCTAGATATTGATGCATTTTAATAACTCAAACTCACATAGTATTTTATAGTTTAAATTAAATCTAATTAATTTAATTACTTAATAAATAAATTTAATCATAGGATTCAATCATTTTACCAAATAAATTAATTAAATTAAATTACAAATCTTTTAACACTAATCAAGATTAATTAAATAATCAACTAAAACATTTAAATAATTTATTTACCTCAAGCATAATTTGCAACACAAATATCATCAAGGAAAAAATGGACAACATGATAACAAAACATGCCCAACTAAAACTGATGACACACTATGACTAGGGTTGTGCTTGACAAGGGAAACCCTGTTACGATCTGTCAATCAACAATACCATTGGGAAATGGACACACCCAAACCTGTGAATCAATGTCTTGTACCTGCAAACTTTAAATCAAAGAATATGTCGAACATGCATATATATCATAATCAATCAAACCATGAAGAGAGAATTGTGGAATCACAGGGCGCTCGCAAGCAAGTGAGGCAATCCTGCTCCCTTCAGCAGTAAAATGTCACATCAAACTGAAGAAACTGAAACATCAATAAACTACACATGAGAATGTCATAATAATAAACATCAAAATAATGTACTCTCACATCATAATATAAAAACCAACATTTCTCCAAAGTTAGCGATCAAATAATAACAAAGTATCATGGTCTATCAAAATAAAGGTATTGTTAGAAAACATAAGAATATCAAAGAAACACAATGTTGGAACATATGAGCAAAACAGAGGGTTGCTACAGTATTCCTTATATAGGCATGAGAAGGTCGATACAAGAAGGTAACTGACATACAAAAAAAATTAAAATACACTTACAAAGAATTAAATGCAAAACCACAACTAAGTCAACTTAAGAGAATGTGAATGGTAAAAGATCATTCACTCTAATAGATCTTAGACTCTATAATCCAAACATATATTGATATTTTTATTATGGTTTTAAAAAAATGTACGTTTTTATAATCAAATGTAAGGTTGATTGAAATTATAAAAAAATATATAATTTTTGA